>JAJPUD010000428.1:636296-669707 GCA_023553655.1 Myrmecobius fasciatus | reverse complement strand
GATAGATAGATAGATAGATAGATAGATAGATAGATAGATAGATAGATGAATGACATGCTATGGGCTTTGCTAATATCCCAAAAATTATATATATATATATATATGTATATATATATATACACACATATATATACATATATATATACATATATATGTGTAAAAATCACCAAAACAGCTAGTCTACCAATAAATGCTAGTATATAAATTCCATCTATTCATTAAAACAAACCACTTCATTCAAACCAAATCATACTTTCAAAGACTCCACTACCTTTCTCTTATCCAGAGATGAAAATACAAACTCTTTAAATATAAAGCCCTCCACAATTTGGCTAGTGCTGATCTTTGCAACTTAATTTTAAATCATTTCTCTTGCATAGCCAAGGAGCATCAAAACCAAACTCCAAGCTATTCTTTGATCATGCCTTATGGTCTATAACAGCTGTTTCTTATGCCTTGAATATTCCTCATATTTATCCTTTAAAATTCTTTTAAAAAGGCTTCAGGGCTTAGCACAAGTACTACCACCTCCTTGAAATTTTCTCTAACCATTGCAGCAGAAAGTATTTTCTACCAATTTTTCAAATAATGCTTTGTTTAAGTCAAGTGCAATGTACCCCAGGACCTAGTGCCTAGAACTCAGTCATAGTGATAGGGCCTGAATCTGTGATTTTATTGGTACAAGGAACTCTTGATTGTGAGGAGATTGCCTTTACCAATTCTGGACAACACCTTCTCTGAAAATGTCTAGTTTAAAAGTAGTATAAGTTATTCATAATATAGGTGCTTCTTATTGTGGGGGTATAAAGAAGACATGCAATAGCTGCTAGGCTTAAATTTTGGGAGTAACTATTTTTGGAGATCATCATAAAGGAAAAATTGTAGACTGAGAATTAAGAGTTTGATTAAAAAGAAGTGAGTACATGTAGAACCAATGAGTGTAATGGAGAAATCAATGTATAGCATTGGAAAGAGAAAGACAAGGTCTGGAGCTTGGTATCTTGACATTGTGAGAGCTAACATGGCAAAGACTTCAAAAAACAGTCAAATGATAGAATCAATAAAACTTGGCAACTGATTGGACATGGGAAAGATGGAGAAGGAAAAAGGATTAAAAGTGTCTAAACAAAAGAAAAAGGGTTGATGACATTTGAATTGCCAGAAATGGTGAAGTCAGAAGAATAAATGTGTTTTGGGCAAATGATAAATTCAGATTGAGGTGTGTTCAATTCAAGGGATATACAGTTGTAATATCAATGACATATATAATTTTGAATCTTTGTATCAATACTTTTCATAAATTAGCTTATTTGATTTTTTAAAATAATTTTAAGTTAAATATAGTAAGCATTGTTATCTCTATTTTATAGATGAGGAACTTTAGGTTCAGGGAAAGTATCTTATTTATAGTCACATAGCAGCTAAACTATAGAGGAAGGGTTTGAAAGCAAATGTATTCTGGATCCAATATCAAAAAGCTTTCCATTACAATATTATGCTTATAGATATCTGTAAGTATTTGGAAATGTGGATTTAGAACTTGAAGAAAACTCAAAACTTTATAAAGACAGATATTTATGAGATATTTGCATAGAGGTGAAAGTTGTATTCCTCAAAGTGGTTAAAAGATGAAGGAAGATGAAGAAAGAAGAAAGAGAAGAAAGATGAAGAATGAGGAGGAGGAGAAGGAAGAAGGAGGAAGAAGATGAAAAAAGGAAGAAAAAAAGATGAAGACAAAGAAGATGAAGAAAAAGGCAAGAAGAAAAAGAAGAAGAAGAAAGAAGAAAAAGAAAAAAAGAAGAAGAAGAAAAGGCCTAGGGCTAAGTATTAAGAAAGATTCATCTTAAAGGTGGGAAAGAATGATTAGGAAAAGGGACAGAGAAGACATGGTAAGTAAGATGAGAACTAAGGATAAGTGGCGAAAATATTAGTCAAGAATAATATGTCAAGCAAGAATTCAATTGAAGAATAGAAGTCATTGAAAATGAAAATGAAAACTTAGAAAATGCTATATATGGTTATTATTAGACTCTTAGGGAACATTAGAGGGAGCAACGTCTTTAAAATTTTGAGGGTAGAAACTATATTATGAGTTGAAGCAAAAAGTAGGTAAAGAATCCTCTAGGTATATTCTACAAGGATTTTGCGGAAGAAGTAAAAGAGAAGAGCTTGAAATGATAAGCAGGTCAAGGAATGGAATTGTGGAATCCTAATCATGCAGTTAAATATATGTGGAATAGCTAATAGCCATACTGATAGGTAAAAGGGAGGACATACTTACTGGTGCTAAGTAGTGGGGGACACAGGTATATATGCCATTAAGAAGGCCAGAATTAGTAGTTTTGGTTCAGATGTCAAATTAATCTTGATATTTACTACATATCCTGCTCAAATATCTTCATGGAATATTGACTCTAGGGGGAAATTTCGTGTGTGTGTGTGTGTGTGTGTGTGTGTGTGTGTGTGTGTGTAAAAGCTCAGGAATCAAGTATTTGAAATATGTTATTATCCACAACTTTTCAAAGCTATTTTCATGTTTGATTGCCATTTACATTCTCTTATATTCCAAAGAAACTAGTCTAAGTTGTGCCATGAACTCAGCGTATTATTTCTGAACTCTAAACACTTATTTGTGTTATTCCATACTTAGAATACACTATTTGCTCATCTCTGCTTTTCCAAATCCTTCCCTTTGTTAGAGTTCAATTCACCTATTCTGTCTGATGACTTTTAAGATGAATGGGACTTCTCCCTCTTCAGATTTCCCTGTGATATTTAAATCTTTTTTCCTTTTCATTCTTTCCCCCCCTCACCTTTTATTATACTTATATAAGTTTGTGTGTTACACTCTCTTCCTTACATCAACCTAATCAATTACATCAACCTTACATCAATTCTAAGCAGAATTCAAACTTTTGGTGGACCCTGACACCATGAAATTTGTATTTCAGTATTTTCAGAACTAAGCATACTTTCTTGCACATTGAAGATGCTTAAGAAATGATTATTGAATGAAGAAGTGGGAATGAGTTTTTCTAAGACTGACAGAATAAACTTATTGTCAAGCTTTGAGTTACTTGGAGCAAGGGTTTAGAAAGTATTTGTCAGATGTTTTTGATGAAAGTGAAGTAGGGTTTAAGGTCATATCCTCTAAGAATGGGTATAGAGCTTTTATTTCAAGTAGATTTGATATATTAAGCAAAGAAAAAAAACATTTAGAATGAAACAGCTATCTCTGCTGTAATTAAACCAAATTGCCTAGTAAACAGGCAGCATAATTTGATTTCAGAGACTTGGCTCCTCTTGCTGGCTCCATTCATCTTTACAGAGTAAAGCAAAGAAAAGTAAAAGAGGGTTCAATTTTCTGGGAAACTTTAGCTAAAACAGATAATTTGCTGAAATGATGCAATACTAAAACCATTTTGATTTTTTTCTGCCTTTGTTATAGTGTTGTCTATTATCCACATATTTGGATACATACATATTTGAAGTGTTTTCTACATTTACTAACTTGGCATGGGCATTTTGAAGAATATGATGATTTGAGAAACAATATTTAAAAATTCTATAAGTTTTAAATTATACATTAATTCAACAAATATTTACAAAGTAAGACCTTTGAGATTACCAATGAAGTGATGTTTTTTTTTTTTAATTATCTCTAGTTTACACAGTATACATCTTCTTTGTACAAAGCTGTTTACATATTGTCTTCTCTTTAGACCATAAACACTTTGAGAATGAGTTTGTTTTTTGGATTTTTTTGGCCTCTCTTTGTAATATAGAACTGAGCATATAATTGGAGTTTAATAGCTGGATTTCTTTCTTTTTTTCTAAACATATTTCCATATTTTCTAGCATGTTGTACAAGAAAAAATCAGATTAAAAGGAGAAAAATGAGAAAAAAACACAAGAAAACAACAACAAAAGATGAAAATACTATGTTGTGATCCATATTTAATGTCCACAGTCCTCTCTCTGGATGTAGATGACTCTCTCCATCAGAATTCTATTGGAAGCACCAGCCCTGAAGTCAGGAGGACTTGAGTTCAAATCTGGTCTCAAACACTTAACATTCCCTAGTTGTGTGACCCTGGGCAAGTCACTTAACCTCAATTGCCTCAGCAAAAAGCAAAAAAAAAAAAATTCTATTGGAATTGGCCTGACTTATCTCATTGTTAAAAAGAGCCAAGTCTATCACTGCTGATCATCACATAATCTTGTCATTGTGTACAATGTTTTCTTGGTCCTACTCACTTCACTTAGCAACAGTTGAGTTCATATAAGTCTCTCCCTAGACCTTTCTGAAATCATCCAGCTTCTTACAGAATAATTACATTCATATACCATAACTTATTCAGACATTCCCCAATTGACTCAGGTTGAATGTAAATAGCAGTAATTTCTGCTTTGGCCAGAAACCCAGAGGTTCTTCCCCTTAGATTTATTTATTTATTTATTTATCTACCTATCTATTTATTTATTTATTTATGTAGAAGGGTTTTTTTTTTGTTGTTGTTGTTGTTTGGAGGAGATTTTTTTGCCTCAATTGCTTCCTAGTCTTAGTCACTAAATGGGTACAACCTCAATTGAAGACCATTAGCTTAAAAAGGTCAAGATCTTCCATTTCATCTAGGGCCATCTCCAATCTTCTTAATCTATATCTTGCCACTGGACCGAGATGGTTCTGAAGGGGAAAGTGAGGCAGATGACCTTGAACAGCCCTCCCTTATTTAAATCCAATTACTTAAATCCAAGTAATGGCATCACTTCCCTGATACCATGGTCTTCTTCCAGATTGAAAGACAAACAACAGCACTTAGCAATGTGCTTGACAAATAGTATATATTAAATATTTGTTGATTGGTTGACATGAGCAAGGAATAATTCTGAGTTTTTGAATAGAGAGTTTGACATTAGAATAATTTGGACACTAAATTCAAGGAATTTATATTCTATTAGGGTAAAATAATGGGGCAGAGATTATATCTTATAAATAAATAAGTATAATACAAGTTAGAATGTGATAGCCAAGTTTTCTTGGTACTTTCAGAAAATATGAGGGGGAATATTCACAGCTGAGTGGATTATAGAAAAATAAGAATGTGAGATACGCTTTAAGCAAAGAGAAAATACAGAATACAGAGAGGAAGGGATACTGCATTCTATGTAGACACAGAGAGAAAGAAGATCACATGTGAATTGGGAACAGAGTTGTTAGTTTGATATAGTTACTAAAAAAGAATGCCTGGGGGTGAGAAAAAAATAATGTAAAATAAGACTGTTAAGGTAATTTGGGGTACAGACTATGGAGGGTTTTATATATTAATTTAAGTAATTTTTATTTGACCTTTGAAGCCAGACCAGAGATTTTTGAGTAGGGATTTGACATCATCAGACCCATCCATAATAAGATAATTTTCAGAATTTTTTAAAGAGCAGATTACAGGAAAGAGAAACTAGAGGCAGAGAGACCAGTGAAAATAATATTTAAGAAGTCAAAGAAAGCAGTGATAAGCATTTGAATTAGGGTGTTGAATATATTAATCAAATAAAGAGTCAATTTAAGAGATATTATATTACCTTATATTGGGAGAATCAACCCGACTTGGTAACCAATTACATATAGGGAGTGAGGAAAAAAGTAAAAAATTACTTTTAGACTTTGATGATAGTTCCATCAATAGAACATAAGAGATCTGGTAGAAGGACAAGCTTAAGGAAGAAGATGGTTAGCTCCGTATTATAATTGTTGAGTTTGAGATAATGGTAACAGTTTCAGTTCAGAAAATTATATGTATATATATGTATATATATATATGTGTGTGTATGTATATATATATGTATATATATATATATATGTATATATATATATATTTGAAAAGCTGAGTGAGAATGGGAATGGAGATTAACAAATTTCCCAGTTTTCAATAAAAGGAAGAGAGTTGCCCACAAACTACATGTCAGTGAACTTAACTGATTCTTCAGAAAACTATGCAACAGATCATTAAAGGAATAGCTAGTGATATAAAAAGGGAAGTAGTAATTACAAAATACTAGCAAGGCTTCATTAAGAACAGATCGTGACAAATTAACTTTATTTCTTTTTTGACAAGTTTATTAAACTATTAGATATAATTTACCTGGATGTTAACAAGATGAAATGACAAAATGTTTCTTGTATTCTCATGGAGAGGATGGACAGATACAGACAAGACAGTTAGATGGATTCTGAATTACTGTGTTGGCAGACAGAAAGGTTGATCATTAATAGTTCAATGCCAATGTGGCAGAGTGTCCATGAATCTGTGCTTTGCCCTGTGCTGTTTCATTTTTTTTCAGTGAAATGGGAAAAGGTATAGATTGCAAGGTCATCGAATTTGCCAAAGCACCCTGGATGATTGAGTCAGGATACCAAAAGTTTTTTATACATTAGCATATTGGGATGAATTTAATAAGACAAAAACAATTAGAGGTAATAAATAAAATAATTAAATAATCATTGTAAAGAATGAAGGAAAAAGCATCCACAAATACTTAGCAAGTAATAGGATAGAGAAACAATGATTAGGTAGAAGCCTGAAAAAATGTATATGGATCATAGTAGATTACAAACTATATATGAGTAAACAGTGTCATGTGCCACAAAAGCTAATGTAATTAATTTTATGTCATATTAAGAAATATACAGCTTCCAAAAATAGGAATTGATAGTTGAACTATACTGTTCCAAAGTAGGAAATTTTAGAGAAAAGAAAGTATGTGTGGATGGTAGAGAGATAGATACAGTTTAAGATATTGATAAACCAAATTGTGTCTACTGGAGGCAAACCAGGATGTGAAGGGCACATTGAGTGCATAGCATATGAGACTGATCAAAGGAATTGGTAGTGTTTAGCCTGACAAAGATTCAGAGAAATAAATATAATA
The DNA here is from genome assembly GCA_023553655.1 of Myrmecobius fasciatus. Lineage (NCBI taxonomy): Eukaryota > Metazoa > Chordata > Mammalia > Dasyuromorphia > Myrmecobiidae > Myrmecobius > Myrmecobius fasciatus. The sequence continues at coordinate 662,777 of JAJPUD010000428.1, read as the reverse complement.
ACTATCTTCAAGTACTTGAAGATTTATTATGTAGGAGAGGGATCAGATTTGTTCTTCTTGTCTTCAGAGAGTAGAACAGCAGGTGTAGGTAGTAGTGGCAAAGAATAAACTTAGGTTCAGCACCAGGAAAATCTTGCAAACCTAAAACTGTCCAAAAGTGGAATGCTCTGCTTAGAGACATGGTGGAGTTCCCCTTCCTTGGAGTTATTCAGGTAGAGATTAGATGACCTCTTCTCAGGTATGTTAAAATGCATATTCCTTTCAGGTATGGTGCTGATTCTTTTAAATTACAAATTCTGTGATTACATATAGCATTGCATTATCTTATAATATTGTAATCTTCTAAATTACATAGAGATTGCAAAAAGAATTTATGTTACTGTGTACAAAAAGAATCTAGCTGGTATCCAGAATAGCATATCAATATGTCTTAGACTAGACATATACATATTATATTCAGAGTTCTTTGATGAAAACTATATAAATTTTCATGCTGCTAGATGATGATAGTCTATTTCTCTCTCCCTCTTACCTACTCAGTACAAGATTATTCTCATTGGCCCACTTTCTCACAATCACACAAATTCTTTGTCACTTACTCTGATATATACTTCCTTTTCATCACTTCCTTGACAACTACTTTGAGTAATAGTTCTAGTATAATGCTAGGATAGTAGTCCTCACAGTAACATACAGCTAAATATTTCTGATCATTTACTGCCTAAAAAGCCGTCTATCAAAAGGATTTGATTTTTAAAGGTTGGGGAAACCAAGTACCTTATCATGGAGGCCAAGGACCAAGTTGATTAGGGACCATATGCCTATTTTAACTATCAGGCTAACCCTACCTCACTTGAGAGGAAGGTGTCTTCTAAATACAAGAAGTCTCTGGAAATTATATTAGCCCAGGTTAAAGGAGTAACACTAAACTTAATACAAAAATATCATGCAGAAAAAAAATGAGTAGAAACTGAAACAACTTCTAAGGAGTAAAATTAAGGAAATAATAGATATTTGAAGTTGATAATGGAGAAGTAGGTCTAATATACTCCTTCTTTACTATACTCCTTTTGACACCCTTTATCACTTCCCTTAAGTACCAAATCATGACAATTAAAGAGAGGTCAGGATATTTTTGCTTAAAATATTTCTTTAAATTTTAAATAATAAAGAAAATTATGTAAGATAAGATAAAACTTGCACAGATTAAAAGACTGTAAAATTTGCAGAATATATACTTAATATTGCAATTATATACAATTTGCCAACAAAGTATATTCTATTTTGGTAAAATGAAGTTCTTTAATAGATTATAAAATATAATTATAAAGTCTAATCCATAAATTAAAAAGGGAAAAATGCAACAAATTCATTTCAGTTTATGTCTTCATCAAAATTTGTTAAATAGAAGCATAGCAACTTTGGGTACTTCTTTAATAACAAATGATTTTATAATAATAAATAATTATTTGTCCCAGAAAAGGTACTTCTTTTAACAGCAAGTAATAAGTGCCAAATGCAGTTTCAGCTTATCATTTGGGTTTCTTCTTAAATCTGCTTCAGATGGAGAATTATAATACAGGAAAACAAGACTCACTGACAGCAACACATGGAATCTCTAATAATATTCTGCATTCTCATAATCAAGATGGGTGAAAATTCTTTTGCTTAAAATAATTCTGATATACACAAATAATTTATAATTTTTAATCAATGATTAGAACTGCTTCCATTGAGGAAGAAATGGTGTATCAACCTATATTTTTCTAAAAATTTACTAGTGCACTCTGATGATTTGCTTGAGGCACATAACAGTTAAGTGTCCAGTTCAGGGTCATGAAACTATTAAGTCATGGAAGTAGTATTTGAATTCAGGTCTTCTTGATCCTAATTCTAGTACTCTAGTGCTCTAAAATCAGTGAATAGTTACATTATAGTGTTCTATCCCCTCCTCCATGTTGCTCCAAATTCTTAAATAGTTCATTGAATTGCATACAAAACAAAGAAACACAAGTTAGCTTTTAGATACACTGAGAGTATAAAAGATGATATAAATCTAATCTAATACAAAAAAAAATTGTTATATGACTACATTGTGCCAAGTACTATATTACAATCAGGAGATAGAAGGATTGATGAAAAGCACTTCTTGTCCATAAGGACCTTACATTGAATTGGAATGAAGAAAAGAAAATTAGTATAAAATGTCTTAAAAACAAAACAAAACAACACTTAGCCTATCAAAGGAAACAAAGAAATTGTTAAAGAAAGATTTCTTTTTAAAAGGACCAATGTAAGGTGATTTGTTGCCCTGTATTACTGATTGCATTTGCCCACTTCAGTAGTGTGGTGTGTGTGCCAAGATGGGGAAATTTCATGATATTCTTCCTAGATGCTAACTGGAGGAAAAGATAATGGCAACCATAATAGGAGAAAGAGGATTAGGGAAAAGAAAGATCACATAGTAAGGATGTTCAGCTAAAGATGTTTTATCCTGTTGAAAGATCACCTACTCTCTGAATTGCCATAAGTCTAGGGAAATCACTGTACTCTTACTCTTCATTTTCACATGTCTTTTTTCAGAATTCTTAAAGAACAAACCCAAGCACACTTTCATACAGCTCTTCTTCATAGTCTTTTGTTTTAAAACATCTATTGCTAGTGAGTGCCTTATATCTTGCAAGACAGGGTTACAATCAGTTTTTTTATATTATTCTTAAAATATATTGTTTACTTTTTTCCATAGCTAGCCCAGTGCACAATTCCAATTTTACTTCCTTGTGTCTATGAACAAGAGGTACTATACGTCATCTATCAACTTTAAGACCTTAAAGACCTAACTTTAAGTTAGAAGTTCAGAAATGTTAGTTCTGAAAGTGTTTGGAAAATTATGTTTATAGATAATTCCTACTTGCTAGGTGTTACTAAAAGTGGGCATATGAGAAATAGCATGCAGACTTTTAGGGGCTGTGCAGGAGGTAAAGAAATACTGTAACTCCACACGAAAGACAATAATAAATTTGCTTCACTACAACTAACTCTTTCCCTATCAGCAGCATTTATAATGGTGACAGATGGTACTATAAAACAAGCTTATAAGCTATTAATAATTGCAAATTCCTGACTCACTAATATTTTAGAGAATAGTGATAAAAAGCAAATAAAGAAATCATACTTTATATTATATCAATCACTCATCCAATGAACTAATTGATATATCCAGGTAATATACCTGATGGGACAGTATAAAATTGATCATATAATTTTTTAAGTTCTAATTCCCTTCCTCACTCTATTAGTCAGGAAATTATTTCTAGATAGATTACATGTAATTTAGATTCTCATCTACTTTTGATTAAATATATCTATGAAATACATTCAAATTATTTTTTAAAAAGTAAAAATGCACTTTACTCAAATGGTTACTTTCCTTAACAGTTGTACATAAGAAGAATTTGGGCAAATCAGATATCAGTTATCTTATTAGTAAGAGTTATACTCCACTAGCAGCTAAATGACACAGTGGATAAGTACACTGCACCTAGAATCAATAATTCAAAATCAAATCCAACCTCAGATACTTCCTGGGCAAGTTACTTAACCTTATTTGCCTTGTTTCCTCATTAAAAAAAAAAGGGGGGCTGGAGAAGGAAAAGAAGGAAATGGAAAACCATTATGGTATCTTTGCCAAGAAAACCTCAAATGGGGTCACCAAGAGTCAGACACCAGTGAAATGAATGAACAGCAGCAGCAACAATAACAACAATGCTTCACTAGTAACAGATAGCATCCAATCCATGTTTTATCATCTATGGTGAAAGGTAAATTATATATTGCTTTAAATGTAGTAGGAATAATTACAGGATTACAACATTGTTGTCATTATGCACCTCCTTTGGTCAAAAACCTACAGTGGTTATCTCTTTATATATATATAATATATATATACATATATATATTATATATATATAAAGTACAAATTCCTCAGCTTAACTCCAATCAGATAAAAATTATGTTGTATAATTTCAATTCATTCAATTCAATTCAATTCAAACAATTCCATTGTTTGAATTCGATCTATTCTTTCACCAGGACACCAGACCTACACAGTATGGTTATCTTGACATTTAACCCACAACTAACTACTTCTTTACCAAAACTATTCCCTCATTTGGAACCATCTCCAAAGGGCTATCAAAATGTGCACACCCTTTAATCCAGGGCAGTGTTACTACTGGGTCTGTAACCCAAAGAGATCAAAAGAAGGGAAAAGAATCAACATGTGCAAAAATGTTTGTAGCAACCCTTTTTGTAGTGGCTAGAAACTGGAAACTGAATGGATGCTCATCAGTTGGAGAATGGCTAAGCAAGTTATAGTATAAGAATATTATGTAATATTATTGTTCCATAAGGAATGATCAGCAAGATGATTTCAGAGAGTCCAGAAGATATTTACATGAACTAATGCTAAGTGAAGTTAGTAGAACCAAAAGAATATTGTACACAGCAACAATAATATTATGATCAACTGTTGATGAACTTGGAGAGAGCCATCTGCATTGAAAGAAGACCATAAGGACTGAGGGTGGATCATGCATTGTATTTTCACCTTTTTTGTTGTTTGCTTGCTTTTTCTTTTTCATTATTTTCCCCTTTTGTTCTGATTTTTCTTGCTCAGCATGATAAATATGGAAATATGTTTAGAAAAACTGCACATATTTAACCTATATTGGATTACTTGCTTTCTAGGAGGGGGAAAGAGAGAGAAAAATTTGGAACACAAGATTTTGCAAGGATGAATGTTGAAAACTATCTTTGCATGTATTTTTAAAAATAAAAGGCTATTAATATTAAAAAAATAAGGATAATACCTATTAAAAATAAAACAAAATTTATGTCCTCTAGATTAGATCTCCAGAAGCCATCCATCTACCTCTATGGTTTGTTGTAGGTCAAAACCATCTCTGCCTCTTATAACAATAGTAATTATAATATAAATAATAATAACTAGCATTTACATAGTAGTTACTATGAGCCCAAAGTGCTTAAAAAAATATTTTCTCAATGGATCTTCCCAGTCACCCTGATATTTAAATGCTATTATCTTCAGTTTACAGAATTTAAATGACTTGCCCAATGTCACACAGCAGTATGTATCTGATAATGGATTTCAGTTCAGGTCTTGCTGACTCTAAGACCTGCCCTTGATCCATTGCACCACCTGAAAAGTTGGCTTAACATATTGAAAATTTAAGTGACTTGTCTAGGGTTACAGAACAAGAATGGGTAAGAAACAAGATTTGGAAACTCTGACTGAAGCTGGCTTTATATTCAAAATGCCATACTGACTCTCACTTGCTTATATTGAAAGCTATACCGCTTTGACCAATTGCATGTTATCAAAGAATTTACTCTTATGTTTACTATTAGGTGACTGTGAACACATTATTTAATGTCCTTTGATCTAAATGTCTTCATTGAAAAATTAAGGGATTAGATTAGCCTCTCTAGTGTTTTATAGTCCTATATGATCCTATCACTTTACAATATAATTTAATACTTACAAGGAACAGGTAAAATTTTCTCATCCATCATATATTGAAACAGTTATCAAGTTAGAACAAGGTCACATAGCTAAGAACTTGTGGAACTAGGACTTGAATCCAAATCTTCTGAATCTTAGCTAGTGTTTCTTATTCACATTGTTGACTTAAATGTTCTCTCCTATTCCTCTTGGTCCATCCAGTTCCCATACATATTTTTAGGGCCAGGTTCTAATTCTTCCTTTGCTACTCTTGTTCATTTTGTCTTTATACTTGTCTGAATTCTGATAGGTCATGGTACAAAAATAGTGCTTCCTCCAGCTTTCGGTATAGTTGCTTTAGCTGTTGTCATCCTCACAAGAATGAAGTTCCTCAGTGTCAGATTCTATGTTTTAAACATCCTGACACAATTATGGTGATAGGTCCTCACATAACAGATAAACAACAAATACTGATTGATGACTTCAATAAATATTTTATAAACCAGGAAACATTCTAGTAATACATAGTTACCTGCTAATTAATCCTTTTTTTTAGTTTGTATTTTTTTCACATTGTTTTTTTCTAAATTGATATACCCTAACATAAGTTCTTGGTGAACAAATACATATTCGAAAAGATATGAAAAATGAAAACATCAACTATATGTACTTAGAAAGATGTCTAAATCTACTGTGTGGACACTCTACAAATACTGAAGGAAAATCCCTGAAGCAGCTAAGTGGGCTAACAACATAATATGCTTATTAACCCTTGCCTTATATTATCTTTTGAAGAGTAATAAAATATTTCCACTTGGGGCAGCTAGGTGGCACAGTAGATAAAGCACCAGCCATAAAGTCAGGAGGACCTGAGTTCAAATCTGGTCTCAGACACTTAACATTCCCTAGTTGTGTGACCCTGGGCAAGTCACTTAACCCCAATTGCCTCAGCAAAAAAAATATATATGTGTGTGTGTGTGTGTGTGTGTGTGTGTGTATTTCCACTTATCCCAGTGCCTATATTTTGCCAGTACTGCAATATTATTCTAAAACCACTGTCCCTGATAATAAAAACAATGACTACAATAAAGTAAATAAACTATCTAGACACAATACTCAATCTTGATCACTAAATCATTGTTGCCAGTAAAATGATAATCAAATAAACAAATGCATTTTCCACAGAATATTTTTCTTATTCATTAAAAATTAAGTTGTTAAACTTTCCAGAATTCCAAGCAGAACACCTCTGTTTTCTTCTAATATTATTACTAATTTATTGCACTGCACTGCAGCTGCAGTTAATAGAGCCTAAACCTGCTGTAAGTGTTTATCAGAAAGATTTACTATCCCTTAGTGCCATGAGCATCTTTATTTTTAATTCAGTACAAGAGTTTCAAGGTGAAAAAAACCCAGCACTAAGGTAGAAGAGAATAATACTGCATTATTTGTCAAAAGGATGATGCAGGACAAGCGTTTGTAAACACAATCTATTATTAGCCATTTAAATGGCTTTAGGGGTTTTCTTCCATATCTGCAAAGTATCTACAGAGTAAAGATTCAGCTGAATGCCCAAATCTCTCTAACAGTTGTTTGTGTTTTCTACACATTTTTCAAATATATTTAATTGCACAATTATGAGGGTGAGATTTCTCCATGGATAATAGGAGGCTCATTTCATTTGTGTTGCTATGCAGTAAGCCTGGCTATCGGATTTCCCAAGAGGGCAGTCTTCTTCAGTAACTGCCTTTCCTCGCAACAGATGTATATAGTCTCTTTGAGATGAAAAACACTAAAGTGTACTCCCATTTTTATGCAATAAAATCAAAGAACTTAATTTTTTCCCCTCAAAGAAATTGCTATTTCTAGGCAAGACTCATTGAGCTAAAAATAAAAATAAAAATTGGCCTGTGGAGTTATCATTATCCAACCAGCCTTATAAAAAATTATTAGATAGAATGATGAAGGGTATTTTTAATTTATATTAAACCTTGGAGAGAAAAAAATATATTTCCCTTTTGTGACAAATGTAAAATTCTGGAGCAAAAATATTGCAAGTTGCAGAATTCTAGATTTAGTGTAATCATTTAATTAAAGACCAAAAGCACAAAACATGGAAGTCAAAAGAAAACTGCCTTAAGAGTAAAACATACCCAGTTTTGGCGAAGTTTGTCCAGTATGTCATAACCACTGCACTAAGCATGACATCATTCTTGGAGAAGTTACAGCTGAAGAGTTCAGTAGGACCAATCATGGGAATGCCAAAAACATATGGAACTTCGTCACCATGGGCTGAATCAGCCCAGCTTGGTTTCATTTCACTTTGGCAATGGTGATAGAATGCATAGAAATATGTTGGGGAGCCATACTGGGCATGTAGATCAGCTGTGGCAACAGCAGGAGCGACCCATTGGTGATCAGTAAAAAGAGCCACCAGGGTCTTCCTTCGAGTTTCAGGATTTTCTTTATCTGCCCAGTCAGTGTACATAAACTTTATCGTCTCCCGTAAGGTGTCTTTTCCTTCTGGATAACCATACAGATTGTCCACAAAGTTGGAGACAGAGAAGTCAAAATCATTTGGAGAAACGCCATCCTCATTGTCAACAATACCATCAACAAACTTTAAGCCTTCCCCTTGATTCACGCCAAGCATTATGTCATAGTTTAGGAACTCCCCCTGCTCCATTAGAATCTGAGGGTCATCTGGAATTACATCACCATCTATCACGGGCCCGAAAGCAATGTGGTATGTGGCTGGAGTAATGGTCTGTTGAATGAGTTCTTTGTAGTTCTTATTCCGAAGGCATTCAACCATGTCAGTGGTATCCAGCATGTTGCAGCCCACTTTATCTGCCAATATCCGAGTGTACTTGGCAGGCTGGTAGTTCACTGCCCAGCTGGACAGGGCTGTTCCACTCTGTATGATTGCCTTTTGGAACAGACCTGCAGGTGCAAATTGTGTACATGCAAATGAAAATCTAAAATATAAAAAAGCAGCTTTTACTGAGCAAAGAATGATTTTATTGTATCTCAGGGATGTGAATTTCTGAGTACAGTAGCATTCAGCTATTTCAGCCGCTCTTTCACTCATTTTTTTTTTCAATTTGACACTAGTTTTAATAGGAAGTTCTTCTACACATAGAATAAAGAGTTAAGAAAAGGAAACTACCCTTGCAAATTCACCCCCAATGAAAATTCAGACTATTCATCTACCCCTTGAGAATTTTTCAGTTTTTAACCTTAAAAAAAAGCTTCCACAAATAAATGAATGTCAGGGGCAATTCAATTCTCTGTTCTATGTCAATATGCTTTTCACTAGTTTAAAGGTCAAAGGAAAATTATATGCTTACCTCTTTCATAGAGAAACCAGGTACCATGTAATTTAGGGAAAATGTTCAGCTAAAATGAATTTAATATGCTCAATTTATGGGATTATTTTGGTCTGGTATATTTTTGTATTATTTGTTTCAGATTTTCTCCCTTAACTGCAAATATAGGGAAAAAATTAATGTGCATTTGAAAGAATAATTTGCCCATATCAATTAAATTCTCCAATTGGAATTAATAACATTATTCCCCAAAGAACTAACAACAGTTCCAAGTACAGGATTTGCAAAGCTACAAAAAAAATGGGTTAGGGTTCAGAATAAGCAGGAAATTGATGTTGTAAAAGAAACAGATATTTTATTTCACTTCTTGAATGTTTAGAAATATAAAACCTCTATTTTTGGAAGATATTATTTGGAGGAGAAACAGGGGATATTAGATTATAAAATCTCTGATTCTAATAGTTTGTACTTTGTCAACTTTTAAAATCATGAAAGCAATCATATAGGTGAAAAACATGATTCTAATCAGTAATATGTGATTTTAAAAGAGAATGGAAAGAGGTGAAGAATATGATTTTAATCAGTAAGATGTGATTTTAAAAGAGAGAGAATGGCCTAAAGGTAAGTAAGAATTTAAATTCTAATGGCTCCAGGCTACATTTGTTAGTCACTATTTAGGAACTTTGTTATTACATTGTCTATTTGTACTAGTCTTATTATATTTACTTTAATATGGGCTCCTTATAGCTTAGAGAAAAAGTCATCTGTTTGCACCCCATTGCAGAAACCAATATAAGACATCAGTAAAATGATTCAGAACCTTTTGAAGTACTGCAAAGTCCTATCCAAATTATAGTTAATAAAATTATAAATGGAACAAATGTTATTTAAAGAGAGATTTCTCAGAACTAAGAGAAATCTTTTAGTTGATTCGAACTTGACATAATAAAGACCAGTCATTTTTTCAAGTACAGAAAATACATCAATTGTGCAGAAAAGAACAAAGAGCAGTGTCAATATCCACGAATTGCCCCTCAAATTGGGTTATAAATTTAGAAGATGACACATGCTTCACTTGCTCATTCACTTGCTACTCTCTCCAGGGAAGGGGCTCCACATATCTGCTATACAGTGAGACTGCATTCATTCTGCTTTCATGGGAAAGGAGGAGGAAAAAGGTTTTGTTTCCTTCAAAAAGGAAAACTTACTTCTTCAAGCACCTAAAGAATCTGATAAGTTTTACCATTTTGATTAGAAATTTTAACCTTACTTTCTCTCTCCTTCTTCCACTTGGGCCAATGGGTACCATTTAACATAGGGTATAGAAATGTGATTCATTTCCATAATGTGTTGTACAACAATCCAGTTCTGTTTAGATTTTTGTATTTGCTTATATCTTTAGTACTTTTGCTCATTCAAGAGGTCACCTCGTCACTTTGCCAACTCTATTCCACCAATTCTCCAGTCTTCTACATCAAATCTGCCATCCTATATTTGGAATTTTTTTCCTTTTCATCTCTGCTTATGGTCTTTTCCATTAAATCTGAAGATTGAGAGATAAGGTTGTCTTTTGGCTTTCTTTATATCCTCAGTGCTGGGGCACACAGTAGGATCTTAATATATTTTTATTTACTAAATAACTAGAATTTTGGGACATATATTTTAGGTGTTCAGAGAACATTATTCTCTGTCAGTTTCAGGGCTGCATCCATAATGATTGACGATGCCAAAAATCTGACTTGTCTATATTTAAAGAATCACTAGTGGATTTTTCCCCCTTCTAAATATTACTATCTCCTATATGAATAAGTATTTTTCCCAATTTTGGCCAAAAACCCATAAAATGTCAACTGACTTTATAACATGCTTTAATAATGATCTGTTTTAGCATTTCAATTAAGCAAATATTTATTAAATGATTACTAGGTTTTAAATTTCTTGTAACACTGAAATTTTATGAGCCTATGTTTGTCCTATGTGTAAAACACATCAATAATAATTTTTAAAATTAACACAAGTGCTTTAACAAAAAATGTGATAAAAATATCAAAGAAAAATATCTACCAATATTTTTATAAAGTTGTGGCACAAAAATAAGGAAGTTCATTATTTAAAATTCATAGCTAAAATGGAAATGGAATTACATTAGTATTCTATGCATTAAACTTTCTGATGTCCTATTTCATATTATATTTACTACGTCTGCACCCACAGTCATTAAGAAATAAAAATTCAGTCTGAATAAGGATTTCATAATTGACTGTTATGATCATAGATGGTAAAAGATCATCAAAAAGTTAGAATTTGATAATTTCTAAGAAAGAGATTAATGATATAGACAACATCATTGTTAAATCACAAATTTGAACTGACACATTATTTTTCATGGAAAAGAAAGTGAAATAAAAACTTGCCAGGCACAGAATATGGTAAGATGGGAAGAAGCAGCAAGTTCATATAAAGACCACTATCTAGGTTTCTGCTGAATTTTTAAATAATATGGCTTTATCATTTTATTCAGATAGGAAATTTCCTTCACTGCTCTTAAAACAAGTATCTCTATTACTATTTATTTGATTGTTATCAGAGAGGAAATCATATTACCTTCTGAATAGTGAGACAAGGTCAATAGGCTAACACAAGATGCTCCTGCTCCTGAGCCAAAGATAGTAACTCTTTTTGGATCCCCTCCAAAGGATCCAATGTTTTCTTCAATCCATCGTAAAGCTTGGATTTGGTCAAGCAATCCATAATTGCCTTTTGCTGCCTGGTCCCCAGTACTTAAAAAACCTATAAACAAGAAAAAAAACTTTTAAAGTTATCAACCATAATAATCACAAAACTATATGTCATTATATTTTTTGGTAAATCATGTTTGTGATCTCTGTTGACTATTCCCAGTTATAATAAACAATTAGTTTAGTTATATTGCTAGCCAAATGTGACATTTCATGTTAAAAATTATGATTCTCAGAATACTTTGAATAGATAAATTTAATAATAATTATATGACTGTAGTATTTTTTTAAAAAAAAAGTTTACATGAACTCTGATGAGAGACCCTTTAAAGACAATTTATACCAAAGGCATTTATAGATGATCTCAATAACACAATAATAACAAATTGTGGGAAATATATATAACAATATTATATTCTCCATTACTGAACACAGAATCACAGTAGTGGAGTAGTTCCTGATATGCCTTATGAAGAAATAGAAATGGTATTAGTGAAAAAAAAAGATCCTAGAGAGAAAGAAAAAGAGAGACAGAGAGACAGAGACAGATAGAAAGGGAGACACAGAGAGACACAGAGAGAGACAGAGAGAGAAATAGAGAGAGAGATATAGACAGAGACAGAAACACACACACACACACACACACACACACACACACACAGAGATAGAGAGAGAGAAAGACAGAGAGAGAGACAGAGAGAGAGAGAGGGAGGGTAGGGGGGACAGAGAAAGCTCCATGTTGGAAGAGACACAATTTTGAGCATAGAAAATGATACAAATGTTAAAACCATTTTTTGGTCATATAAAAAAGAGGAGCAGGCTGGATCTAGAACCTCAGACTATAGTTTGCTGACCCTTAGTATAGAAGGATTAATTCTTGAATGTTATAAAGAGAAAAATCTTAAACAAAACAAACAAAAAAAGAATCATTTATTATTTAAAAAGGGCGAGGTAGTTACAGAAAACATCATTTGCTAATCCATATGCTTATTTTGCTATCTTTGTATAATTTTATGAGAATAATGTACACATATATTATGGGTATCAGTCACAGTAATGACTAATATTTAGATAACACTTAGATATCATATTCTATTTGATCCTGGAAACAAACACATGAAGCGGGTGATATTATGCCCATTTTATAATAAGAAAACAGATTGAGAGTTCAAATGACTTGCCCAGGGACACAAAGTCAGTTTCTAAGGTGGGATCTAAGTTCAGGTATTTCTAAATAAACACACAGCATTTTATTACAAATAATATTCTATAGATCATTTCCTCACAATTCACAATTGAATAGGTTGGTTGGTTGTTTTCTTTCATTCACAAAGAAGACAAAAATGATTATGTTAAAGTTAAATCACTATAATATGGGCAAGTTACAACATATCTGATCAGACCAAGAAAAGTTTGGAATGGTCTACTACAGGTTGGGCACAAACAGTCCATGTGAGCATTTGGGGTGAATTCTCTAAAGTTGCACATGGCATTTTTTTTGAGGAAAGAGTACAGCACCTTTCCTGATTAAAGTGCATCATATTGGGCAACACTTTGTCATGGGCTAACATGTCGCACAATCATTTCCTAAGTTCTTACCACCATATGTTTCCCCTATGTTAGTCCTTCATAAAACGTCTTTTTGGCAAGTATATGTTTGGCATTCAAAAACAATTAAAAGAAAGCTATAGCTAATATAGGGTTCTAATATGCTTACTTTTTGTTGAATCAAAGAAAAACAAATCTATAGATAATACAGTAGTTCAAAATACAACCTTCAAAGTTCTTGTCTAATAGGCATCTCTCCAGAAAAAGATAATGATATATGTTGGAGAATATATGGGAAAACTGAGACAATAATAAATTTTTGGTAAAGTTGTGAACTGATCCAACCATTCTGGAAAGCAATTTGGAACTATGCCCAAAGGGATATCAAAATGTGCATATCCTTTCATCCAGCAGTATCTCTACTGGCTCTGTATCCAAAAGAAATATTTAAAAAGGGAAAAGGACCAACATGTGCAAAAATGTTTATAGTAACCCTTTGGGTGGTGGCAGGGAACTGTATACTGTATATCAGATGCCTATCAGTTGGGGAATGGCTGAATAAGTTATGATATATAATATTATTGTTTTATAAGAAACAATCAGCAGGATAATTTCAGAAAAGCCTGAAGAGACTGTCATGAACTGATGCTAAGTGCAGTGAGTAGAACCAAGAGAACATTGTATACAACAACAAGATTATGAGATAATCAACTTTGTTAGACTTGGCTCTTTTCAGCAATGAGGTGATTTAGGCCAATTACAATAGACTTGTGATGGAGAGAGTCATCTGCCTCCAGAAAGTGGAGTATGGGTATTGAATGTAGATCACAATATAGTATTTTCACTATTCTGTTGTTTGCTTGCTTTTTTTTTCCTTTCCTATTTTTTTCCATTTTAATCTGATTTTTCTTGCTCAGCATGATAAATGTGGAAATAAGTTTAGAAGAATTGCATATTTAACCCATATTGGATTGCTTGTTGTCTAGGAGAGAGAGGTGGGAAGAGGGGAGGGGAAAAAAATTGGAACACAAGATTTTGCAAGGATGAATGTTGAAAACTATCTTTGTATATATTTTGAAAATAAAAAGCTAATATTAAAAAAATTAAAAAGTATCTCTTCTGCAGAGGTTAAAATTATTAAAGATACTTTGAATAGCAGCAACAGAGATAATTTTGTTCAATAATGCTCTGACTATTAATATCAGGTAAGGTAAAGAACAGCAATATACATTACTTGCCAAATGCATTTGGAGGATATCTGGCATATATTCCAAAGGCAAAAGGTTGTTGCCAACAGGATTTTTGCAGAAGTTTATTTTCACAAAGATAGGTTGGAGGGAGATTTATCTCAGTTGCATCTAGTGACCTCTGCCTGATCTCAGTTATATGAATCCCCCAATCTGTATTTATGTGTTATAAAACACACAAATGCTAAGTTATTAGGTGATCCCTATTGTATAAGATGAAGTTGTCAATGCAAAATCTACATTAATAATAACAAAACTATGCTCAATTTTGTAAAAATAAAAAATAAAAAATACTGGCCTAACTTAAGGAAACTCTTACCCAGAATCAAATCCATTATACTCTGAATTTCCTATACAGCCTGTCTTCATGAGCTATGTGGGGCAGAGTTGATAAGCACTAGATTTATTGTCAGGAAGACTTGAGTTTGAATCTAGCCTTGGATATTTACTAACTTTGGGACCCATAGGCAAATTATTTGATCTATTTCCCTCTGCTTCCTTAAATGCAATAAGGGATAATAATAGCATCTAATAGAATTTTGGGAGGATCAAATGGGCTAATATTTGGAAAGCACTTAACACAATGCCTGGAACATAGTAGGCACTTAATAAAGATTTTCTTTCCTCTGCAGATAGCTTTCCTCTATTCTTATGGGGACTTCCACTTTATTTTTAGAACTATTAGTAGTTCCATCTCATTTTCCTTATTATTTGCTTTAATGAAAACTTGTTTTACTATATTATGGCTTCTTATGGTCTAACTACCAAAATTAAACCATCACTGCTTTATAATACTATATGAAGATACATTAGATACTCTTGTTTGCATATGACATTGAGCTAATTTTAATGTGCCACAGAATGGTATAGTTGCTTCCAATGGTCAAAGAGATAAAATAGTCCTAGAGCAGCTCATATAGAAGACAGCCTATAAGCTGATCCATGAATACATATATGTGAGACAACACCATAAATAAGCTGGGAGCAGAACTCATCAGGAATAGATGGGTATTTTGGAATGCCTTCGGAAAATTGGTCAGTGTTTTCAATGATTTCAGGTTTCTCCTTGATAAAAAGGAAAATACTTTTAATTCAATGGGAAACATGTTTCCAACCCTTGAAGCTAAGACTCAAAGTGGGCAAAGCAATTCATGATAATGCTTTATTTAGATTAGGGTAGCTTGGAAGAATGTGATGAATGGCATATATTACATAAAAAGGACTATGCAATTAGACAAGAGTAGAGTGAACATGGAAATTTAGGTTTTTCTCCATGTTGGATAAAAGGGACTAGCTTATTATGGGACTAGGAAAGACACCATAATAGAGGTTACACTTGTGCTGCATCTTGAAGTATACTAGAAATTCTAAAAGGCAGAAGTGAGAAAGGAGAACATTTCATGAATAGAGAGTAGCCAATGAATGGCATGAAGGTGAGAGATTTAGAGCATCATGTTTGAGTAACAGCATGTGGAGAAGAATAATTCATAAGGAGAATTGAGAGGTCTGAATAATGGGTTAGGTAGAAAAGCATTTTCAATGAAAACAAATGGCAAAAATGTATGTTTGATCCTAGAAGAAATATGAAACCACTGGAATATTTTTAGCAGAAAGATGGGGAGAGGTAACATGGTCAGTTCTTCACTTTAAGACAATTGCTTTGGCAGCTATGTAGAGGACTGAATAGAGAAAGGAGAGACAGAAATATTAATTAGGATGGTATTGCTGTTGTCTAGAAGAGAGGCAGAAAGGCCTGAATTACTGTGATCTCTGTGTAAATGGAAAGATAGGGACTTTTATGAGATCTTGTGAAAAAGGAAACAATATTTTTGCCAATTGATTAGATGTCTGGAATGAGAGAGAGAGTGAAAGACTGAAGACATCAACATTAAGAACCAGAGTGACTAGAAACAGGATTGATAATAGGGAAGTTTGGAAGAGGATAGTTTGAAGTAGGGAGGAGATATGATGAATTCTATTTTGGACATGCTTAGTTTGAGATGCTTATGGTACATCTAGTGAAACCTCTCTAACAGGGAGTTGCTGATATAAACCTAACATGAAAGCAAGCAAATTCACCTTAAATGTAGTAAACAGAATTGAAAGCGTTTAGCAATAAATTATATTAGAGAAACAGTATTTTATAGATTTCTTTGGCAAGAACCCAAATCCTCCTAATACAAATCATTCTCACTCTTTTTATGGAACCAGCACAAGCAATTGATTATATTTCTGACTCCATTCCCTCTATCTCTGCCTCATACAAAAATAGAAAGTAAGTCTTTGGCATTCAGGACTGATCGTGAAGATTTCCTCTAAGAAAATCAAATTTGGGATTTTACCTTAGTCATTTTATAAAAAGGTGCTCTAGCATATTTTGAATTACAATTACGGGAGTTTCGATAAAAACCATATCACATTGCCACTCACCTTATCTCAAAACAAAACAATAATAACAAAACTTAATGATTTGATCTGGCGAAGAAAGTTCTGATTCTATTTTCTTTTTTTGAGTAAATTTAAAATGAAGACATACTGTACAGTAACAAACAAGTCTGAAAAGACACATTCTAAACTTGACATAAAAGATTGAGAACATTAGAGAGGATTATTTTGTCACTTAGATGGTAAAGACTTTCAAATGTTAGACTCCTATTGCCTATATATTATAATCAAACATTTATAGAGCACTTGGAGATTTATACAGAACTTTTCATATATCACCCATTTTAAATAGCAGAAAGGGGTATATTCTGAGTATATTTGATTTTACTGGTATTCAGAGTTCCAAGTAAGGAACTTCTTGCATCAGGAAAAACAAACACATCCTCTCTAAAGTGTGGTCTTATTGAGTTAACTGAGAAGTTAAGTAATTTGCTCAGTCACATATGGTAAAAGTGGGTCCTGAATCTAGGTCTTCTTTCTAACTTCACAGCCAGTTCTCTTTGCACTAAATTATTCTATCTCTGAAGAAAATAGTACAAATGTAGTCAGGTCTGAATTAAATCACAACTCAGTCTGGTTGTACCCTGGCCATTTTAGGAAACATAATTCAGTGCTCAGGAGCCTTTTGCTTTGGGAGAATACAGGAAATCTGAAATCTTGAATCTTGTTGGATATGAGAAAGTTGCTGACCAAGCTACATTAGAGAAGATTAGTCACTAAGCCAGGAGTGAACCATTCAGTGTATACTACTACTACTGCTGCTAGTACTGCTAGTACTGCTACTACTGCTACTGCTACTACTGCTACTACTACTACTACTACTACTACTACTACTACTACTACTACCACCACCACCAGCAGCAGCACCACAACCACTGCTACTTAGTATTTATATAACACTTTAACATTTATAAAGTGTTTTAAACATTTTATCCTATTTTATCTTCACAATACTGAAAAGTAAGTGTTATTATCCCCATTTCACAGATAAGGAAACTGAGGCAGTCAAAGGTAGAATGACTTGGCTAGTGTCACAAATACTGAATCTGAGGCTGGTTTTGAATTCAAATGTTCCTGATTCCAGGTCTAGCTCTGTCTATGATGTCTAGTGGTTTTATCCTTTTTCTCATTATCTGTGTTCTCAAGTTAGGAATAGTCAAACCTATCTTGTAAATGATTAGGGAAATGCCACTTGACAGAAATGATAAAATATGAGCACATGGTTCAAGTGTAGGCTTATAGGAGTCTCTGCCTAGGTCTTGAACTCCTGGCTACCTCTA
Source organism: Myrmecobius fasciatus (assembly GCA_023553655.1). Taxonomy (NCBI): domain Eukaryota; kingdom Metazoa; phylum Chordata; class Mammalia; order Dasyuromorphia; family Myrmecobiidae; genus Myrmecobius; species Myrmecobius fasciatus. The sequence continues at coordinate 644,666 of JAJPUD010000428.1, read as the reverse complement.
ATACTCTGGGTTTCATTTCTGAATAAAAATAATTAGATAATACTGAGAGATATTTTCAGACTTTGAAGAAATCGAACAAGTTCCAAAGTTTGAGAGCTCTCAAGTCTGCATTAGTTGGTGCTACCATTCAGAGAGGAACCACTAGCAACTGTTCCAACGATTTTTAGAGAAAATGAATATCAATAGGAGGATTTACACAAATCTTGATTGAGCTTGGCAGGAATAGTAGGCCTAGAATGAATTATTTGGATAGTGCAAAGATTAGGGGAAATATGAAATAGCATTTTAACAATTCCACAGAATATTATTGTCTTAATGTTTTAAGTATCAATATCCCAAGGTTGTTACATTCTTGTTTATGCACACTTCAGGATCTCTTGTATTAATCATTTCTGTTATGTGCAATAAATAAAGGCCAGCTGAAATTTTATTTATATTGTACAACAGATTCTTTTTTAATCCCCTTTTGAGGAGATTCCAGACATGAATCAAACCTAAATTTTAAGAGTTTTTCCCATGGCCTCCAAAGTGAAGGGAATAAAAAAACCTCAAAGTTTGGGGAAGAAGCCTAAACTAAACTTAATTAAAAGTTAAGTGAATTTCTTATGTTCTCATGGATGGAATCAATAATGATTTTCATAGCCTTAATAAAAATAGCTACTTATATTTATCAAATTATTTCTACAAAGCACTTTTGCACACATTATTTTCTTTTATATAAACCACAATCTTGTAAAGTAGTTGGTAAAGCACAATAATCTCAGTATGATTAGGGAAACTTCACAAACTGTACTTTTAGTAAGTAATTGAGATGGCTATGTAGAAAAAGTGGGAAAGAATACAACAGAAAGAGAAGCATACAGAGTTTTGAGAGGGATAGAAATGTTTTGCTTCTTGAGAAAAAGTAACATATTGAGCAAATTGTTTTTCTGTTGAGCATTTACATCCAGAAAGATTATGAGAACCAGTGACTACAAAAATTGGTGGCAATGTGGGATATTCTAGATGGTATCTTGCTGGGTAAGATCATACCTCCAACAGAATCTTTCTCTACCTAGGCTACTTCCCTAAGGGGAAGGCATTAATGAACTATCCTCTAACCTCCAGTATTTTAAGCAGGAAATTCATCATGTTTCCTGCAGTCAGACTAATCCTGGAGTATCTTATTTTCACTGTGCTTATCATTTCTTACCCCCTACTGCCTGAACTGTTCACTTTCCCCATTTTATATTTTAATTCATTCTCCTTGATGCACAAAAACTATTTTTAGCATGCTAGTTTGATTAAGTGATCATTTGTAGAAGATTAGAAATGGGGAAGGTGGAGTTGTACTGGAATGAACAGAAAACATTTTCTCAGTGCATCAGCTTAGAGGACATTTAGCTTAGGGCTAAAGCAGTGCAATGATGAGAAGCTATCCCACTGCCCCATTCCCACAGCACTAGACCTCTACTCTGCTTTAAAATAGCATATGGTTATAAATGGTTAAAGCAAATAAACAAATAATGAAATAAAAGTGTTTGTTGATTGAATTACCAATATTTTTAAAAATTTTCTTAAAATATATTCAATCTTAACATATATTTTATATTATAAATTTTTATATACAACATATTAGCACATATGTAAGATTTCTTTATGATATAACAAATAAACAAAATCTGTTGAGTATATATATATGTTATACATATATGTATGTATGTATGTGTGGGTAAGAAATTTATGCATACACATATGTATGTATATGGGCAGATAGATGACACGGTATAGGGCCTGGGGTCAGGAAAACTTATCTTCAAATCTGTCCTCAGACATTTAACAGCAGTATGACTTTGGGCAAGGCAATTAATCCAGTTTACCTCAATTTATGCATCTGTATAATGAACTAGATAAGTAATGACAAATCACTGCAGTATTTTTGGCAAGAAAACTCCAAATATAATCACAAAGAATCAGACACTACTGAAAAATAAGTCAACAACAAAAAGCAGAACGAATGTTAAATACAAATCTCTATTCAGTGCCCTAGATGGTAAAAAATAATCCAACATTAGAAATTCAGTAGCAAGAATCAAAAAAAGTCATCAAGTGAGAAATATTTGAAATAAATAATGGTACCTAAATGCAGCAACATTGCTGTGCTACAAGAAATGATGACTGTGATGAAAACATACATATGTCGACAGATCAGCAAAAACACATGCTGAGTGAAAAAGTGCCAAGAAATATTATATATACAATGTCTACAACAATGCAAACATAAAGAACAGCAATGAAAAAGAAACCCAACAAGTAAATGTTGCAATATTAAAAGAAAAATACAGCTCAAAAGAAAAAAAACAGTCCTACACCATGCTTTTAAATAAGTAAAAGGTCCACATGTATTGTACATTGCACAAATTTACTGACTTTTTTAATCAGTTATGTCAAATTTTTTAGCTTTTTCCTTTTCCTTCTTTTCTTTAAAAAACCTATTATTTAAAAGGAGCCATTCCCCAACTGAATAATCATCAAAGGAAGAAATAAAAACTATCAATAATCACATGAAAATGCTTTTAAAATCACTAATGATTAGAGAAATGCAATGAAAATATTCCTGAAGTACTAGCTTAAATTCATTGGATTGACTTAAGATTTCACTAAAAGTGAAATGACAAATGTTGGAAGGCATGTAGGAAAATGGGAACATCAGTGCACTGTTGGTATATCTATTAAACTGTACTAACAAACTGTGCATACCCCTTACCCTAGAAATAGCACAATTATCCCCCAAATAGATTATAGGAAGATGAAAAGGATCCAGATGTATAAAGATATTTATAGTAACTCTTTTTTATGAATTAGAAACTATGGGGATGTCCATCAATTGAGGAATAGGTTAATAAGTTATGATATATGAATACTATAAATACTACTGTGCTGTAGAGAGGATAAAGGAGATAATTTGAGGAAAAAACTGGAAAGAATTATACAACACAAAGGGAGCATAACAAGGAGAAATTTGCACAATAATGGCAACATAAAAATAATCAACTGTGAAATCAACACAATGATCTACCACAATTCCAAAGGATTCATGATGAAAACTACTATCTACCTACAGATAGAGAATTAATGGACTCAAAGTATAAAATGAAACAAACTATTTTCCTTTTTATTTTTTTCTATATAATATGACTAATGGAAGAATTAGTTTTGCATGACTTAATATTTGTAAAAGTTTTGCATTTCTGGTCTTATCAATAGCTAAGAAAGCAAGTGAGGAGTGAGAGAAAATTTGTAACTGAAAATAAAGTAAAATTGATATAAAAAGAAAAAAAAATTATTTGTTATGTTACATGACTGGAAGAGGAGGAATTAAGGAACACTGAGGATACTATATTGTGAAAAGATTTTAATAAAAACATTTAAAAAATAAAAATAAAGAAGCCAGCACAAGGATTTCACAGGCTTCCCTTATTCTGAATCAAATAACCCCCAAAAAACTCAATCTTCATCTCCTATCCCCTATAGAAAAAAACACGTTTCATTAAAGTGAAGCATATCACACTTGGTTACACATGCAAAAGAGGATATTTCATCTATCAAGCTGTTGGCTATGACTCAATCTTTGAGAGTAGAATCCTCACTTTCTTTGAAGGGAATTCCAGGTCCTAGCCTTTAACAATTCAAAAATCTTACATAAATCCCATAGAACTCATGTTAGGTATCAAGGATGATGACAAGAAATAGTCAGCGAATAAAAGAATAAGATCATTTATCTTGAAAGCAGATGATATAATTTTAAAACTTCACTCTAACCTCTTAACCGTAACTCTCTTAACCTTGCTGAAGTTCATGTTTAATGGAAATACAAAATCTTCCTAAGACTTCTGCTACAAGGCATGTGTTCGTTAAACTCTAAAGTTAAAACTATGTACATTATTGCTTGAGTTGTTGCTATTGTAGTTTCTGACTTCTGCCCAAATCACATGAAAGAATTTGTGAAGTCTTTCATCCCCATACTGATTCTTCAACCCCATGTCATTGCACTCTTCTTACGACAGCACAAAAATTTCTTTTTCAGACAGGGACTGATCTTCCTCAAAGGGATAAATATTCATCCTTCCCTATTGTCTGAACCAGACCCAATATTCAGTTCTTGGATTTATAATAAAATTGCTAAGAAACATATTAAACTAGCAGTCAAAGTTTATTGAGCGATACTTAACTTGTTGAGCGATACTTAACAAAGAATTTTACATCGACTCACAAAAACTTTATAAAATAGGTACAACAGGTATTATTATATTTTTTGTACAGATGGGGAAACTGGGGCTGAGAGAGTTAAATGATTTGCCCAAGGTTACATAAATAATAAATGTGATATATAGGATTTGGCTTAGGTCTTCCTAACTCCAAGTATAAAAATACTAGATCCTCCTGTCTTTTCTATAATAAAAGGACACTTTACCTTTTGATTAACTACTTTCCAAATTCTACCTTCCTCTACTTGAAGCCCATTGTGACATTGATTTTTCCCATATTAGTACTTTATTCTAAGAAATCATGTAACATATCTTAATTGATATTTATTGTATATATATCTGTGATCATATTTATAAGAAAAAAAGAGCTGACCCAGGCTCTAGTATAAATCAAAAAAAAATCTTAATTCGTGAATGTTATATATCCCACTAAGGCTGTAATTAAATTGAAGAGTTTTCTGGCTAGACATGGAATGGCAAACTCCGAGTTCATGGACAGGAGACTGGGTGGGGTAATATCTCAGAAATGAATCTTTCTTGACCTCCCGTGGTTTATAAAAACTTGTGGCGTAATATCCTACAAAAAGAAATGTTAAAAATGATTATTTCATATTTCCACCCAGAACAAAGCATCCTTCCATCCCTGTAGTTAGGCTATTTTCCCAAGAGTACATATGCAAATTTAATTCTGGATTTCAGCTTATGAGCTCCTAATGTCACCAAAAATTACTTTCCCTAAGTTCAAGAACACATGACATTGAGGAAACACAGTTTGAATTAAATTATTCCTCAAATTTAGGGTGACCTAAGTGTGGCACTGATTTGCAGGACTGTGCAGCTTCCTCCTACCCCAAATTTTCTTCCATCATGTCTAATTAGCAGCCACTAATTAGTATTTTATACTAAGCATTCCAAAGTACCTTTGGTTATCACAGGATCCCTTTTTTGTCAATTTTCCAAAGAATGAATACAGCTGCACCTCCCAGAGAAATCCTTTTCATGTTGTTTTTCTATTAGATGGCCTTAATAATGAGAGTCTTAGTACAGTACTTATAACAATAAGACTATCCTCTCTTTCCATTTAACAGTGAAGAAAGAGGCGATTAATTCTTTACCACCTCAGTAGTTTTGTGGCAGAACTGTTGTTCCTTCTTTAACATATTCCTTTACTGCTCTCTTATTCTCTCTCTTTCTTGATTGTCAGAGAATGACCTACTTGCTGATTTTGTTACTGCAGTCCAGAGTGGAGCTCTGTAATATTCTGTAAATCATAAGTCTTTATTAAATCAGCGCATTGACCTCCTAGGGAGAAAGTGACTGCTGTAACCTTTAAAACAGCAAGGTAATTAATATCCTGAGCCTAATGAGTTTTAACTCTTCCAATAACATTCTATTAAAACAGGTTGCTCTTTGTGATTTAAAATGTCTTTCAAATGGTTATCAATAATAATCAGAATATTGGGGCAGCTAGGTGGCGCAGTGGTTAGAGCACCAGCCCTGAAGTCATGAGGACCTGAGTTCAAATCTGGTCTCAGACACTTCCTAGCTGTGTGACCCTGGGCAAGTCACTTAAGCCCAATTGCCTCAGCAAAAAGCAAAAAAAAATAAAATAAAATAATCAGAATATTTAGTCAAATGAGTGTTTTTGCTGCCTTTTTGTTGTTCCTAAAATAGTTCTTGGCACAAGATATATTTATTGCAGGAAGGTAAAAGGCTGAATCTGGTGAAATTATGGATACAAAATGTTCATTTTATTTATGAAGATTTTGCCAAAAATCAACCTTCAAATTTGGAGAGACTACTTATTCTCCACTGTATTCTATAAATCCAGAAGGTTCCTTGGTTAAAGGGAGAAAGAAGAGAGACTATAATGGTAATAATTGTGTGCATATATATATGTATATATATATATATATACATACAAACATATATATACACACATATATATGCATGTGTATAATGGTAATACTTGGTAGGATATGTAAAGAAATAAAATGTTTTGATTTTTAGGTTTTTCATAGTCTCCAGTTAGACTTAACATAAATAGGGTGATTAAACTAGATTAGGAAACTATAGTATACATAGGGTTTGGAGGAGAGAACAGGGAAGAGAAAAGGGAACAGACTCCAGGCTGTCTTTAGATTTCTCAACTGGAATCTCTTGGCCATGTTTTCTAAGCAGGCTTGTGAACATCAGAGGCTCCATTGATTAAAATCACAAAGCAACTCCTTCTTATTTAAGAACTCAAAGTTATTATGGAAATGATACTAAATTTATCAATGGATCTATGCCTATGCCAGCAGATTGATATTTGAATGTCTAGGACTTCGTCTGTGTTCTAGTACATTGTGATTTTTTCTATATTCCTTAATAGAATAGATGATTTAGGTGTCTAAAGCTTAGGAACTTAAACAGATGTCTGTTTTCATTTATACTTATTGTCATCTTTAAAGCCCTCAGGCACGCTGACTAATGCCACATGTGGCCTTTAGATTTTACAGCTGTTTAAACCACAACTTTACAGTCAGCAGCCCCTATAATGGCAGAGTGGAAGGTAGAGACACAAAAGAGGACATTTTGATTCATGATTTCAGGGGTCTGTAATTCATATCCAGAGTCCAGTCTTTTTATTTGAAACACTAAAAATGCAATATATTTAACGTTAATAAAAAATGTCTTATAAGATGCTCTGTGAAATTATTAAATAAATTATATATGTATATATATATAATCACAATAGGAAATGATACAATGGGAAACAAGAATTACTGCATTTTCCTATGGTCATATGGTCAAAATTGCATGTGTAACAGCAAAAGTCTAATTTTATCTTCATGATGTAGACAGAATCAAGAATTTACAAAAATTATTTTAGTAATTACAAAATTTGGGATTTATTATTTTCTTATTCTGTTTTTTAAAAGAATGACTATCCATGGTTCCAGAGATTATTAATGGGATATGTAATGTGGTTTTTCTTCTACTGTTGATCACTGGAATGAAGCCAACCCAGGTCAAAAAATATCAAAGGAAAAATAATATGACACCTAGATCATGTAATGAGCATTAAGAGCCACAGTGTTGTTTCTATTAAATAAATTGCCTATCAATAACAGCACAAATAATATTCTTTGTAAATTAGAGCATAATAGAGGCTAAAATTCAAGGTTAGGCATATACAAGATCTAGGATCAAATCCTAATTCTGACACTTACAAATTGCATGGCCACAGATAGGTCAGTTAATCACTGAAGCCAAATTTACTTTTTTGAAAATGGGGATAATAATACCTGCAGTAATTATTCCAAAAGATTGCTTCAAAGCTCAAGTGAATAGGCATGTAAAGTCACTTAAACAATTCTTTAAAAGCTACATAAATGTAAGGTTCTGTCCCCTTTTTTAAAATTGAAATGAGTCAAGCATCAAAATTAAATAATAAAAATAAACATTTCCATATACAGAGTAGAACATAAAAGATAACTGTACATGAAACATTGAGTCTGTTATCTACATCTTGTTTTTATTTTTATTTATGTAATCAACTCAAAAAGTGACTTTCAAAGTTATCCAGCTTGTCTGTTGGTTCCTTCTGGCTTTTCTTTTTTTTTTTTTTCTTTTCTTTGAAATAAAAAATGTTTCAACTCTATTTCTGGTCACATGAAAAAGTGCTCCAAGTCACTATTGATCAGAGAAATGCAAATTAAGACAACTCTGAGATACCACTACACACCTGTCAGATTGGCTAAAATGACAGGAAATGATAATGATAACTGTTGGAGGGGATGTGGGAAAACTGGGACACTGATACATTGTTGGTGGAACTGTGAACGGATCCAACCATTCTGGAGAGCAATTTGGAACTATGCTCAAAAAGTTATCAAACGGTGCATACCCTTTGACCAAGCAGTATTTCTACTGGGCCTATATCCCAAAGAGATTTTAAAGGAGGGAAAGGGACCCACATGTGCAAAAATGTTTGTGGTAGCCCTTTTTGTAGTGGCAAGAAACTGGAAATTGAAAGGATGCCCATCAATTGGAGAATGGCTGAATAAATTATGGTATATGAATGTTATGGAATATTATTGTTCTGTAAGAAATGACCAACAGGAGGATTTCAGAGAGG
>JAJPUD010000428.1:607728-623395 GCA_023553655.1 Myrmecobius fasciatus | reverse complement strand
GAGAGAGAGAGAGAGAGAACTATTAGTGTAAGGACCTCTAATCCTGGGGGTAGGGGTTAGGGGTGTTATCTCTGGATTCACTTTAGTGAACTCCAAACCAAAAACTCTACTCTTCTGCAAGTGTCCGCAGCTAGCATCCCTGCACCACTACTTCTGTACTCAATGGGTGCACTAATTCAATCTTGCCCTAGGACTTGTCCCAGCAGCACAATAGAACCTCATGTTTCTTATCAGCAAAAGTTCCCTCAGTCTTCCCAGATTCAGACCCCAGAATCCCCACACAGTTAGGAAGATGAAAGTTCCTAAGGGTCAGACTGAAGCTTTAGTGAACCCAGCTAGTCCAAAGGTTCAAGCTTGCTGTTTTTGTGGAACTAGCCTGGAGGTGCTTACATTTCACAGGAATTAATCCCTATCCTGGGCTCTGTCTTTGGATTTCTCCAAATATCCTAGGAAGACCCCTGTTCTGGCTCAAGTTTTATTTATTTTTCACTGGTCTATGTTCACCCTGACATGCAATTTTGTTTTGTTTGTGGGGCGAGTCTGGAGAGATCAGAATTTTCCAAAAAAAAACGCCCCCCTCCCCAAATCTCACTTGTCACTTTTAATAATTCTTTCCTTCTAGTCAATATTCAACAATTCCTTCTGCCTGGAAGGGAATATTTCTTTCAAATTCTTTTCATTTTTAAAGTTTCAGTTTGAAACACAAATTTAAAAACAAAACAAAAAACATTTTGAAGTTGTCAATCAATATCTATTTGCAAGGATTTCCATAATATAGCAGAATTTTAAAAGATTATTGCATATAAACCTGCAGATCTAGTATGTATAATTTTCTAATTTGTTTAAAATATATAATAAAGATATCATGCAAATTTCTTTTCTGCCTTTTCCTTTGCCCTTCTCCCTCCCACTGTACTTAATAAATCCCAGGCACTCTACTAATTGTTGGATTGATGTATCTTGTTTTGCATAACAAACATTAATAGGTTATTACTACTTCATCAGAGGTTAGAACAAAGTTAAACTGTTAAATAAAATGAATAATTCTGTGACCTCATTTGGAAATGTCTGCAGTATTTCACATTTGTAGCAACTTGTCCCCTCTTTCTATATTAAAATAAATAAATAAATGTCTTCTTTCCCTCCTACATCTCATTCCATTATAACTTATTTCCTATTGAGGTGATCTGTGCTACAAGCTGAAAACTTTGCATAAATGGGATTAACATAAGCACTTTACTCAATTTGCCCTAAGCAAAGTTGAAAAACAAAGCATGAAGGAGTATAGTGCTGCTCCAATTCTCCTCTAACAACTCACTATACTACAATGATTAAGTAGGGAGCTTCATGGAACCTTTCTGAGTTCACCTTTGACTAAACCATTCATTCTACCAACTACTCACTTTCCCACTTTCTCAATATTCTTTTTACATATCCAAGACAACAGGGGTAAGTTGTTAATTCTCAGGGGATAACACTGTAACACCAGAGAAAAAAGAAGACTCCTGAATTAATGAGGATCTCTAGACCCAATTACAATTTCTTTTCCTCTTCAATTCTCAAAATGTCACTGAGAGTGTTGAGAAGAAAAAGAAACAAAGGAAATAAAAATTTGGAGAGCAGTTCAAGTCTGGGATTTGAGCCAGTCATAAAACTGGTTTGAGAGGGATTTGACTTTAGGCTAGACTATGGAGGGAGGGAAAATTCAGTTAGAATAATCATTGGTTGATGGATCTCTTTTTGCTCTTTGAAATTGCATAAAGAAGTTGTTTAAGCATTTTTTGCTATTTATTCACTTGTATATCTACTATGTAAAAAGTACAGAACTAGGACTTGAATACAAAGAAAAAAGATATTACTGTGATATTATGTAAATAATATAGTATGAGACTGAAGATAAAATTCAATTATATTTTAAATAGGAGGAATCCTATGGATTAAAACCTCTAGCTTACAAAATTACTTATTTATACATATGAATATTGTATACATACCTATATATACACATATATATCATATATATGTGCATATATAGATATATACACACACATACATACATATAGATGGATCTATATCTATATTTCAAAGGCAACTTTGAATTAATTTAAAATATTTTTAAAATAGCATCAATATATTAAGAAAAACAGCTTGTAGTATTGAAAAATATAAGTAGCACCTATTTGAATTTTGTATAGCTTATCATAATGCTGCCAAACTTATAAAGTCTTCATGAGTCTTTATCCTCATCCTTCTCATCCCTACTATCATACACATAGAATAAGATCACTTTGTGGCCAAATTTTTATTGCACAATCCTTTCGAATTATCTAGGATTCCTTGGTTCTCCAGCAGTCTGTGACTACTGAAGACATGAAAACAAACCAGGGACTCCAGATCATCATGGTGTTACACCAAAAGTCACTAGGGGAATACCTGATGTTATTCAAATTATAATACATGGTCTATACTCAGTTCATCAAATAAAAAGCATAGCGGTTTCAGTTATCTTACAAAGGAAATGATTAAACTAGAAAATCTTTGTAGTTCTTGTTCAGTCCTTCTCTATTGTGTTTGGCTCTTCATGATGCCATCTGGAATTGTTTTAGAAAAGATATTTTGTCTTTTGTTTGTCATTTACTTCTCCAGCTCATTTTACAGACAGGCAAACTAAGGTAAACAGGATTAAGTGACTAGCCCAGAGATACATAGCTAGTATATATAGCTCGAGGTCAGATTTAAACTGAGGAACAGTAGTCTTCCTGATTCAGACCTGAAACTCTATCCACTGTCACCTAGCTACCCAGATAATCTTTACATACCTTCAAATTCTAAAACCCTATTACCTTTTTATTAGAATTTTATTAGAACCAATTGGCTGACTTTTTTATCCAAAGAACCTACTTAAGCTCTGATCATGCTTTATTCAAGACAATTTACATATTTAATATCTTTTCCCCTTCAAATTAGAAAAAAAGTTCATCTATTATTAAGCAATCTTATCCTTTTCAAATGATCTTATTCCTGTTTTTTCCTCTTAATCCATCAACTTCAGAGACTTAGGATTCCAACTTTTATATTTTTTTTTTCCTCACCTGACTGACTTTTAACCATTGTCTGCTTAGATAGCTTTAACAGACTTATTGAAGGAGTCTTATATCTCTCATTTATCACAATCTTTACTGCTGCTTCTATCTTGGATCAGCACCTGTCAGATTGTAGAATCCAGAAAGTCATAAAACAGAATGGACAGGAGTGCTCTACATATCTTTCATTCAACAACATTTCAAATACAATAGCAAAGGCTCAGAGAATATATGGAAAATGAATATATATCTTATAAATGATGATCAAAAAAACTCAGAATATAACAAATTGCCCTTTTAGTATAAACAATAAGTATTCAAACTATTTTAGGAACTATTTTTTCATAGTGGAGGTGATTCTGCATTCTTGCAGTGTATTCTTATTGAGAACACAAACTCTTTAAGTTGTTTTATATGGCTATATCTTTATATATTCATATATATATATATCCATATACGATATACATATATAGATATAAATGCTCACACATGTACATATGTCTATGTTTATACATATTTATGTGTATATAGAGATAATTTGAGTATGATAACACATAAAACAAAAAACAGTATAGTATGAATTTTAACATTGGTTTCCCTTTGTTTCAATAAGAATAAAGGTAGTGGCAAAAAGGGATACAATGTTAAGAATCCTATGATTTTTATGTTGTCTGCAAACATTACTGTAACTCTTAATGAACTTCAAATGGAGATTATTGTCTCATGATTAATGAATAGACATACTACTAATTCAGTCTTGACATTTTCATTATAAATTAATTCAGGGGGCAGCTAAATGGCACAATGAGTAAAGCACCAGCCCTGAAGTCAGGACAAACTGAGTTCATATCTGGCCTCAGACACTTAACACTTCCTAGCTGTGTGACCTTGGGCAACTGCCTCAGCAAAAAAAAAAAAAAAAAAAATTAATTCAGAAAACCAAAGGAAATTTTAGGTAAATAAAAAATGGCTCACATACCCTCTTTGGAAAGTCAAAGAGAGTTGCAGTTTGTAAAATTGGCTATATTGCCTCACCAAAGTTAACAAGAAATATCTTTGCACAAAACACTTGGTCATTTCATATTATAGTGCTAAGGATGTGATTTTTGGGAAAATCTTATGATTATGAAAATCATAAGAAATTGCATCAATGAGAATTGCAGAGATGAAGAATTAGCTAAATTCTATAAAGTAATTTATGAAGACTCTCTGAACTAAATTAGTAGGTACTTTAATGTCAATGAATCTAATGTGAAGAGCACAAGGAAGAGTGGGAAAAAATCTTGGAAAACATGATTTGAAGATTAAAATAAAAGAAGACTGGCCAAAGTCTTGTAGTTTAATAGAAGCTCCACAACTTATGAATAGTTTCTTCAAAAAAGACAGTTGGAAGAAATTGAACATGTTAACTATTAAATAACAACTCTTTCTACCCCCAAAATAAAATTGAATAAAATTATTTCTCAAACCTGTAATGTTACTGGTAAAGGGAATATATTGTAATTTTAGAAAGTTACCATGGGTAATGATTGCTTGGATGACTTGTTTGGGTTTAAAGAGTTAGTAAGTATTCAGAAACAAGACTTGAACCCTTGAACCTAAGTCTTTTTTGGATCCAATTACAATTCTCTTTCCACCTGCTACACTAATGTTACCAAAGAGTAGTTTTCAAATCATCTTCTCTGTAGGTAGTCCCTTGATCACTGACCAGAACAAAGCTCAAAATCAATACCAAATTAAAAGAATAAATTTAATAAAAATATGGCATACCATTAAAATAATCCCAACTTGGCACAAGCTCTGATAAAGAAAATTAAGAACAGGATAAAGAAAACTGAAGCAGACTTTCACCCTTTTCTCAGAAATTTAATTGATTTAAATAATTGCTACAAGGACACAAAAAACAACTAGAAATTATTTTAGCTAGCACTATTAATTTCTTTACTAAGCAGAGAGAAATGAGAGGGTAAAATGACATTGGTTTAGATCATAAATGCATGTTTTAAATTGGTTTAGATCATAAATGCATGTTTTAATGTTTATGGGGAAAATTGTAAAAAAAATTATTTGAATCACCTCAAAAATCAGATAAAAATGTTTAAAAAAAAGAAAAATAAGTTTTCAAAAAGCTTTGCAAAAGACCTAATCCAATCAAACTAGATCATCTGAAAATGAATCTGGAAGGAGGAAAAAAACAGGAATAATCAGCACAAAAGATTTGTCAAGATTATTATAACAAAACTATTCTTTCCATCTATGACAGTGGGCCAAACACACTGGGTGCTAACATTACTGTCCCTCATGTGCAATATGACAAAGTAGAAATGGGTACAAAGAAAATCAAGATGAGAAGAATAGACAGATAAGGCCATATATTCACACAAGTGGCCTATGTGGCAGACAGTAAAATTTATACAAACATTAAATGATTAGGTCATAGGAAATTAAAAAGAAAGGATACTAGAGGGAGAGTAAAATCAACATCACTCTGAGGGACAAAAAAAATTGCAACTACCAACCTATGGGATTATATGCCAGTCGCATAAATGTTTCTGAATATAATCAAAACACACACCAAGGGCATTCGTTAAAAAAGAATGAAAATTTAAAAGGCAATATTTTGCAAATGATATTCTACTTCTTGTCAGTCACACAATTTGTTAAAAGTTGTAAAAAATACAATCTCTCATAGTGCTTATTGTGGCTATTAAAAAATTACATTTCAATCAGGAGAGCAAGATGCTACCTCTTATCTGGACTATTGAAATAGCCTTTTAATTGTCTGTCTAATTCAAGTTTCGACCAGTTCTAGCTCATCCTCCATAAAGCTGTAAAAAGGGTTTTCCTAATATGCAAGTCTGATTATGTCACCAAAATAAATTCACTAAACTCAAGTTCCTCCCTATTACTTCTGGGACCAAATATAAAAATTCTCTGTTTAGCATTCCCAGACCAACTTTTGCCTATCTTTCCATTTTTCTTATATGTAACTCAGGTCCATGCAGTCTACAATTCTACCAAATTGACCAAATTAAAGTAGTTCATGCAACACTTCAATTTCCATCTCTATAAATTTTTACTAGCATGTCTGGAATATACTCTTTCCTCATTTCTATCTCTCAGAATCCTTGATCTATCATTCTGTTCTGGTCCCTGAGTGTTGGTACATCTCTCTGGGTTATAGCCATAAAGGATAAGAAGATATGAGTGAGTTATGACATATATCATCAGAGGGAAGATATCTGTCAATTATATCACAAATGTAGTGCTGAATCTAAGAATTCTAATAATCTAAATGTAGAAATTCAAGGTTAGATTTTGAAAAATGTAACTATCAAATGAACTCAATAGCCCATGTTAAATGTGGTTTCATATTGAAGGATTAAAGAATATGTGTCAAAATCATGTGAAATCAATGTTAAAAATAACAGATTATAGCACGAGAATATTGTTGCATATCATTGCATATTATGTTTTCCAATGTAAAAGAAATCTAATCTTATAGTCTAAAAACAGAACAGCTTGAAATATCAGACTTGATTCTAGAATTAGCCCTTGAAAAAAAAAGATAAACTAAGCAAACTCTATATTTAAAGTTCTTTTTTACTGGTACCTATTTTATGTGTAAGAACAGCTCTCAACTATTTTGATTGGAATCATTGTGATAAATATTTATAAAGCAGATACATTCTCTTGATAATGCTACTGCCTCCAAGGTATTAACTGATAACAGATTACAGTGTCACCCCTCTCAGGACAATGTTTAGTAAGAGTTCTTGAAGAATAAAAAATCTTATAGCTCCAAAGATAAATGCCATTTCAAATACTGACAAGTGGTGATTTTTTTTTTAAATTATTGGTTATCTGTTCTAGGGCTCCTGAAATCATTCTCTAGAGGTAAACAACCAGAAACTCTTAAAGCTAGATTAAACTGAATAAGTGATAAAAATGAACTGTTTAGTAATTTAGTCTCCAAAGCTATATTAAGACCAGTGATATTTCAACAGGTAATTGTTAAGAAAACAAATTAAAAGAAAGTTTATTTGAATAAAATTCTAGTTCTTAAAAACCAGAGCTAATTGAAACACACAAATAAAACTAAAAGGGTCGCTTTATTTTGATGGATTTATTTCTTTGCTCTTCACTGTGATTTTATCAGCATAGGTAACTCCAAGTGTGGAACCTCTTTCTACAATCTTCAAGAGTTTTCTTTTGTATAGAGGGAGAATGATAAAGGCAGAAAGGGCACTGAATGTGGAGTTATAAGATTTGATCTTGAGTGCTGGCTCTACCACTTCTTAATAAACTTATTTTCTGAGTTTTGGCTCCTCAGTATAAAGGGGGTTGATGATATTTGTAGGATCTACTTTGCAGGGATATTATGAGAAAAGAGTATAAGCCTTTGTCAATAAAATGATCCTATTTTGTGCTTTACCTCTAATTGTTTTCGTTTCAAATGACAGAAATATTTTCCTAATATTCAATCATACTAATTGTGTAGTGTTTTACACATAATGATTTGGCTTGTTTTTTATGGTTTATTGAATTATTTTTAAATTATGCATTTCAGGATATTTAAAACATACATATAATTCCTATTATTCATTCACATACAAATACATATTACTAATATTTAATATATAGAGAGACATTTGGGGTAGCCATGTGGCTAAATGGATAGAGCAGTGAGCCTGGAGTCAGAAAGACTTGATTTCAAATGTGCCCTCCAACATTAATTGGATGACCCTAGAAAAGACACTTAACCCTGTAAAGTCTCAGATTACTCATATATAAAAATAAGATGGAGAAGGAAATGCAACTCATACCTGTATCTTTTCCAAGAAAATTACAAATGGGATCACAAAGAATTAGACACAACTGAAATTACTGATCAAAAGAGCACTTTATGATTTATAAAACACCGTACATATATTATCCTTTTTATACTCACAAACCTCAGAGACAGGTATTATTGTTATAACTGAGTAAGAAGTTAATCAGGAAGTCAAAATCCCATAGTTAGTACTTGAAGCAATATTTGTAATCATGTCTATCTCATTCCTAATAAAAAAATTTTTGCACCCCCTGTCTGCCAACTCTAGTTATATAAACTCAATAGGTATTCTAATTTAAAATAATTTTGTACAATTAATGCTAATTTTATAAAATGAGAAGTCAAGGCTATGGAAGAAAACAATGGATTTCCAGTGTCTGAAAGCTTTTTCTTGTTTGTTCCCATATGTGTTTTCTGAGGGCCTACCATTTGAATAATTCCAGTCTTGACACAAAACACATGAAATCATGAATATCTGTTTACCCATTCAGGTTGCCTTCTTCATTTCCAATGAACTAATTTTATAAGAAGATGACAGACATACTCATGTATAAATTAATGAATATTTATTGAGCATTCACTCTACATATACAAGGTCATATTTTCAGTGCTAATAACAAGGAAGAAGGCCTATCTTACGTTATTAATTTTCAAACACTACACTTGTTTCCCTTAAAAACTAGCTCAAGCCATACTTTGAGAAGAAAATTTAAAATCAACATTAGGCATTATTTAAAATTATGATTACTTTAAAATTCATCTTCTCCATGGAACTTTATCTTACCATCTGAAATTTTAGTGCTTTCTTCTTATTCAGTATTTATCATAAACTACAGTTATTTTAAGTTACCTAAATAATCTATTTAAAGATTTGTGTTTGTACCTTGTTTCATCAACTAGACTGTAAAATCCTCTATTACTGAGATCTTGTCCTTAATCAATTAATCAAAAAGTATTTAAGTTAGGCACTGTTCTCTGCACTGGAAATACAAAGACAAAAATTAAACAATTCCTCCTTTGAAAAACTGGATGGTTCACTAGGGAAAACAACACATACATATCCATATAGAGACATATGTGTGTATATATAAAAATATATACAAACACACACATATATATATATATATGCAAAAAGAAAAAATATATAAGAAGTAGGGCACTTTGGAATGGAAGCAGTAGTACCTTGGAAGATCAGAAAAAGTTTCCTATAGGAGGACATACTGAGCAAAGCTTTGAAGATTAGTGATCCTAAGACAAAAAGGTGAGGAGGAAGCACATTCTACACACAGATCAGCCTGTGAAAAGTCACACAGATGGGAGAGGAAACAGTACATATGAGGAACAGCAAATAGGTGAATTTGTCAAAAACAGAGTGTAAGTAAAGTAAAATAATGTAAGTAAAAAAAGTAAGTAAGTAAAGTAATAAACTGGAAACTGATAAAGTGTGACTTCGAGGACTTTAAATGTCAAAGAAGGGTATTAATTTTTTTTCTGGAGAAAATGGAAGGCCAATGGAGCTTTTAGAAGGCAGAAAATTCAACAGTCATATTTGAGTTTTTGGTAGCTGTGTGAAAGTTAAATTGAAGAGGGGAGAAACAAGAAAGGGAGAACAATTATTACCCCACAGGTCCTTGTACACATATGTTCAACGTATTATCCAACTATTTTTTCAATTTAATAAACATGTATTAAGCAATTATTAGGTAGAATGCTGTCTCATGTTCATTCATTCATCTACTTCATATCAAATGAGATAATATTTGTAAAGCATACACATAGTGCTTAATCAATGTTTATTTCCTTCTCCCTTCCATACTTATTCATTCACTACTTATTGTTCATAAATGACTATACCATGTGGAGAGATTAGAAAGATGGAAATATACCATTTTTGAAAATGTACTGTTCCAGAAGAGTAACATAATATGTAAAAGGTATAATGAGATAAATGCAAAGAATATATCCAGTTAGAATCCAATAGTAGCATTTGAGGAGGGATAGATAACTTTTAAGTACAAGGATGACAGAGGCAAAATGGAGGAAGTAGAAAATGAGCTAAGCTTTGAAGAATGAAAAAGAATTTAAATTGGAAGAGTTGGAAGGAGTACATTTCATGATTGCAAAATGATACCAGCTGCAGAGAGGTAAGAAGAGGCAGCAGAAAACTGAGGAATAAACTCCCATTTTGGTAAGATTGTAAGAGTGTATGAAGGAGAGCAATGGGAATAATGGTTTGCTGAAGACACTGGAGAGCTAAAGAGATATTTTTTTTAAAAGACGAGATTGAAAAATCACTGCTCATTTTGATGATCAGAAAATCAATGTTACTTCTTTTTAGAGAATAGTTTCAAGAGAGTAGTAGAGAAAGAAGAAATTAAAAAATAATAATAATTTAAAAGGGATTTGGTCAGAGTCAATGGAGAGAAAAAGACACTTTGCAGATTTTTTCTGGAAATTTGAAATAACTACTACTGTGAATTAAATAGGAAGACAGGATAGAGGAGGCATCTTGTGAAAGTTAAATGTTATAAATTTACTATGGGTAAAATCACCTTTTGTGACTTTCTCCATCAATATCCTTATGTCTTTATTACTTTCCCCAACATTTACACTGAATTAAAATCTAAAATCCATACTCTGTATTTATATCTTTCAATTAACATATGAATGTCTTGACTCTTCTCTTTCATTCAAGTTTCCTGAAATTTCACTTTAATCAAGAATCAATCAGACAATAAATAATCATTATTAAGCATATACTATATAGCAGGCATTGTGATAAGCATTGGGGATACAAAAAGAGTCAAAAACTAGACTCTGTCCTTAAGAAGCATACATCCTAAAGTGGAAATATAATAAGCAAACAAATATATATGTTATGTAATATAATGATAACATAATATTATATATATATGTGTGTGTGTGTCTATACCCCACACAAATTCACACATAGCAAGATATATATGTGTGTATACATATTCATATGTTATAAATAGGTAATAATTAAAAGGGGGAAAGCAATGGAATTAAGAGGAATTAGGGAAAGTTTCCTGTAGAAGGTGGGATTTCAGCTGGGCTTAAAGAAAGCCTGGGAGGTCAGTAATTGAACCAAAGAAAGGAAGGCATTCTCTTATCTGAAGAAAGGTGCATAGCAATAATCCAGTCTTTGAACATGTATCATTGCAGTTCTGATCACTGTCTGATGAAATGGTTTGACATGAAAATAAAATTTTAATGTAATATTAATGTAATAACTAATATTTATTAATTAATTATATGGATGACTTCTTAGTCTTTCCCACTGTTATCTGTTAAATAAAATTACTTTCTAAACTGCTCTATAAAATAGCCAGTTCAATAGCATATATTTGGAAATACTTAATATGTGATTTTTATCATGTTAAGGAATTTTTATGTTTCTTTTTCATTCTATCATCGCAGAACTTTCACATCTTCCTACAAAATAGTGACATTGCAATATTTGTTCTTTATATGTATAATAAGTTAATTGCTTAATCCTTCCTTTATAATATTCTTTAAATGTCTGTTCAGTTTTGCTGATTTCCTTTAGGTCTAACTGTCTCTCCATATTTCTAATGTAAATTAAAAAAGGAATCTTAAGAATTAAGGGCTATGTCTGTTAATCATATATTCTGTAAAATTAATAGACATGAAAATACTCTGAATATTAATCCTATTTCAGAAATTTTTTTCTTTATGTGATGATTAACAAGTCATTTAACATCTCAGCTTCAGCTTCCTTCTTTATAAAATGGGTGAAACAATAGCACCTATCTTATAGGATTGTTTCAAGTAACAAATGACTCCCAGTTGGTCATCTAGAAACAGCAGGAATGACTATAAAGGTTAATTTGGGAAGATGGATCAATATTTATTTAAGATGCCACAGATTTTGTTCACCAAATATGCTTGCTAACTGGCTTACTTAGTCTCTTAATTAATCAGGGAAAATAATTGTAGGGTACTCATACCATATTTGTTTACTATTCTGGGGCTAATCTCACAGTTTATGTTAAAAGAAGAAAAGGAAATAGTTATAATATGTTTATATGTATATATCTGGAAAAATGAAGTTCAGCTGTTATATGAGAATATTCCAAGCTCTTTGAATATCTCATAATATACATACTTGCATAATATAAAAAGAAAACATAATAGAGAGCCTGAAATTTCTGAAACAATTTAAGAGAGCCACAAGTATGGAGATTTATATATGACATCAATATAAAGAAATTTACAAGACAAAATTATCTAAAACAGAAAGCAATGTTTTAAGAAAAAGGACAATTACGTAGATATTTCTGCCATGTGAAAGCATGTATAATTCAATTTAAAAGGTAATATAAGACAAAAGGCAAGACTCAGAATTATTTAACATATCTCATTATAACTTAACAGTTTCTCTTTTGTTTAAGGAAAGTATTTTGACTATTTTCCATCTATATCTTTTGTTTTCTTTCTTATCCTTTTCATATCTCCAAGTTTCATTGCACTCCAAATTTTTTGTTGTTGTTCTACCAAATACCTTAAGAAAATATTTTTATTGAGTTGTCCTTTCTTTTCAGATTTTTCCTGCAAGTTAGAGCCTATAATTCATTATAATTTCCTCTCCTCCTCCTCCTTCTTCACTTTTTGCCTTAGTTCTATGCATTTATCTCCTAGTTGTATTTTTCTTCTATTAATATTTATTAGTATTAAGTTCTTCACACAAAATACTTATTTGATTAAGCTAATTTCCTCCATTTTGATAAGCAAAGTTTTTATTTTTTTCCTCTTTTGTGCAAAACTATCAGTTAAATAAATAATGCAAAAATATAAAATGTACGATTCAAATCACAATATATTATTTATTTTCTCCTAGCCACAATTACAACTGACAACATTTTCTTTTTTTTTTAATTTTATTTTATTTGCAAAACATATGTATGGGTAATTCTTCAACCTTAACCCTTACATAGCTTACACATTTTTACCCCCCAACTTCCCACCCCTCCCCTAGATGGCAGGATATCCACTACATGTTAATTATGTTAAAAATTTTGGCAAATCGAATATATGTATACATATTTCCAAACTTATCATTGTTGTGCAAGAAAAATCATTATCTACACGAAAGACATATCAGATAAAGGAAACACAATGTAAGCAAACATCAATCAAGGAATATGAGAATGTTATGTTGTGGTCCACATTTCACATCCCTCTCTCTGGGTGTATATGGCTTTCTTCAGTGAGCAATTGGAAGTGGTTTGAAGCATGTCATTGTTGAAGAGAGCCATGTCCATCAGAATTGATCGTCATATAGTATTGCTGCCATGTATAATGATCTCCTGCTTCTACTCATTTCACTCAGCATCAGTTCATGCAAGTCTCTCCAGGCCTCTCTGAAATTGTCCTGCTGGTCATTTCTTACAGAACAATAATATTCCATAATATTCATATACCATAATTTATTCAGCCATTCTCCAATTGAAGGGCATCTATTCAGTTTCCGGTTTCTAGCCACTACAAAAAGGGCTGCCACAAATATTCTTGCACATGTGGGGCCCTTTCCTTCCTTTATGATTTCTTTGAGATATAAGCCCAATAGAAATGCTGCTAGGTCAAAGGGTATGCACAGTTTGATAACTTTTTGAGCATAGTTCCAAATTGCTCTCCAGAATGGCTGTATCCGTTCACAGCTCCACCAACAATGTATCAGTGTCCCAGCCTTTCCACATCCCCTACAACATTCATCATTAACTTTTCCTGTCATTTTAGCCAATCTGACAGGGGTGTAGTGTTACCTCAGGGTTGTCTTGATTTGCATTTCTCTGATCAACAGTAATTTGGAGCACCTTTTCATATGACTACAAATAGTTTTAATTTCATCGTCTGAAAATTGTTTGTTCATATCCTTTGAACATTTATCGATTGGAGAATGGGTGGAATTCTTATAAATATGAGACAATTCTCTATATATTTTAGAGATGAGACCTTTATCAGAACCCTTAAATGCAAAGTGATTTCCCAATTTATTGCTTCCCTCCTAATCTTGACTGCATTGGTTTTGTTTGTACAAAAACTTATTAACTTAATATAGTCAAAGTTATCTCTCTGATTTTCAGTTAAGAGTTCCAGTTCTTCTTTGGACATAAATTTATTCCATCTCCATAGGTCTGAGAGGTAAACTATATTATGTTCCTCTAATTTACTTATAGTATCACTCTTTATAACCAGATCATGAACCCATTTAGATCTTATCTTGGTACGTGGTGTTAGATGTGGGTTAAGCCCTAATTTCTTCCACACTAGTTTCCAATTTTCCCAGCAGTTTTTGACAAATACTGAGTACTTATCCCAGAAGCTGGGGTCTTTGGGTTTATCAAAGACTAAATTGCTATAGTTATTGCCTAGTTTGTCTTGTGATTCTATCCTATGCCACTGATCGACTACTCTACTTCTTAGCCAGTACCAAATGATTTTGATGACCGCTGCTTTGTAATATAGTTTTAGATCTGGTACAGCAAGTCCACCATCATCAGCCTTTTTTTTTTTTTTTCATTAATTCTCTTGAAACTCTTGACCTTTTGTTCTTCCAAATGAACTTTGCTACTATTTTTTCTAGATCTGTAAGATAATTTCTTGGGAATTTGATTGGTATGGCACTAAATAAGTAAATTAGTTTGGGTAGTATTGCCATTTTTATTATAATCGCTTGGCCTACCCATGAGCATTTTAAGTTTTTCCAATTGACTAGGTCTGATTTTATTTGTGTGGAAAGTGTTTTGTAGTTTAGTTCACATAGTTCCTGACTTTCCCTTGGCAGATAGATTCCCAAATATTTTATACTATCAACAGTTATTTTGAATGGAATTTCTTTTTGTATCTCTTGATGCTGAACTTTATCGGTAATATATAAAAATGCTGATGATTTATGTGGATTTATTTTGTATCCTGCAACTTTGCTAAAGTTGTGAATTGTTTCTAGTAGTTTTTTAGTTGAGTCTTTAGGGTTCTCTACATATATTATCATGTCATCTGCAAAGAGTGATAATTTGGTTTCCTCATTACCTACTCTAATTCCTTTAATCTCTTTTTCTTCTCTCATTGCCAAAGCTAACATTTCTAATACAATATTAAATAGTAATGGTGACAGTGGGCAGCCATGTTTCACTTCTGATCTTATTGGGAATGGTTCTAGTTTGATTCCATTACATATGATGCTTGCTGAAGGTTTTAAGTAGATACTACTAATCATTTTAAGGAAAAGCCCATTTATTCCTATACTCTCCAGTGTTTTTAATAGGAATGGGTGTTGGATTTTATCAAAGGCTTTTTCTGCATCTATTAAGATAATCATATGGTTTTGTTAATTTGGTTATTAATATAATTTATTATGCTAATAGTTTTTCCTAATATTGAAGCAGCCCTGCATTCCTGGTAAAAATCCTACTTGGTCATGGTGTACTATACTGGGGATAACTTTCTGTAATCTCATTGTTAAAATCTTATTTAAAATTTTTGCATCAATATTCATTAGGGAAATTGGTCTATAGTTTTCTTTCTCAGTTTTCTCCCTACCTGGTTTAGCTATCAGCACCATATCTGTGTCATAGAATGAATTTGGTACTACACTTTCTTTCCCTATTTTTTCAAATAGTTTATATAGTATTGGGATTAATTGTTCTTTGAATGTTTGGTAAAATTCACATGTAAATCCATCTGGCCCTGGAGATTTTTTCTTAGG
>JAJPUD010000428.1:591603-607628 GCA_023553655.1 Myrmecobius fasciatus | reverse complement strand
AGTTTTCTCCCTACCTGGTTTAGCTATCAGCACCATATCTGTGTCATAGAATGAATTTGGTACTACACTTTCTTTCCCTATTTTTTCACATAGTTTATATAGTATTGGGATTAATTGTTCTTTGAATGTTTGGTAAAATTCACATGTAAATCCATCTGGCCCTGGAGATTTTTTCTTAGGGAGTTGGTTAATAGCTTGTTCTATTTCTTTTTCCAAAATGGGACTATTTAAATAATTTATTTCCTGTTCTGTTAACCTAGGCAATCTATGTTTTTGTAGATATTCCTCCATTTCATTTACATTATCAAATTTATTGGCATAAAGTTGGGCAAAGAAACTCCTAATTATTACTCTAATTTCCTCTTCATTGGAGGAAAGTTCTCCCTTATCATTTTTGAGACTAACAATTTGATTTTCCTCTTTCCTTTTTCTAAACAAATTAACTAAAGGCTTATCTATTTTGTTGGTTTTTTCATAAAACCAACTCTTAGTTTTATTTATTAATTTGACAATTTTCTTATTTTCAATTTTATTGATCTCCCCTTTAATTTTCAGAATTTCCAGTTTGGTATTTAATTGAGGGTTTTTAATTTGGTCTTTTTCTAGCTTTTTCAATTGTAAGTTCCTTCCGGGGGTGGAGCCATGGTGGCGGAGATCAGACAGGATTCTCTGTAACCTCCTCTAACCTCCCCTCAAACCAACAAAATATGAAGCCTCTAGACTGATTCTGAAGCAAAAAAAATCCACAATATCCGGAGAACAACACGATTCTAGAAGAAGATACTCTGGAAGAACCTCAAAACAGGTCTGTTTTAATGGGACAGGGGGTGGCCTACTGAACCCAGACTGCAGCACAGGGAGACCGGGGCAGGGAGCTGGAGCAGGGAGCTGGAACAGGAGTCAGAACAGGAGTGGGAGCGTTGTGCTTTTCACACACCTGGGAGTCTTCTGTGAGCCTCTTGGAACAATTTGTCCTGATTGTGGACAGGTGGTTTGGAGGGTCTGCCTTTTGAGGGGGATAGATTGTGAACCACTGAACCCCTGATGAGCATCTTAACTAGCTGCCATTACACAGCACCTTAAAGCAATCAATCAAACAACAGGTCTGATAAGCACCAGAAATAATTCAATCAGCAGAACTGCCCAGTTCCTGAAATAACTCAATCAGCAGAACTGCCCCAGGGCAAATTAAAGCAGCTGTCCCACCTTTGCCCTAAACAGACCTCACACCTTTAAAAAAAAATGAATAAAAAACCAAAAAGAGCTCTCACCATAGACAACTTTTATGGAGAGAGGGAAGAACAGACCTCAAATCCTGAGGTCCCTAAAGGTAAAGCAACTCCAGAAAAAGCCCCAAAGAGAGACATAAATTGGTCTCCATGTCACAAGGCTTTCTTTGAAGATTGCATAAAAAATCTTAAAAGAGAGTTAGAAGAAACATGGGGAAACGAAATGAGATCACTGCAAAATAAAATAGAAAAAATGGAAAAAGAATGCAGTGAACAAAAAAAATGTAATTGGTCAATTGCAAAAGGAACTAAAAACAGTAACTGAAGAAAATAAGACATTAAAAATTAGAATCGAACAATTGGAAATTAATGACTCATCAAGACTTCAAGAATCAGTTGAACAAAAACAAAAAAATGAAAAGATAGAGAAAAACATGAAATATCTCCTAGGAAAAACAACTGACCTGGAAAATAGATTTAGGAGAGACAATCTAAGGATTATAGGGCTTCCTGAAAGCCATGATGAAAAAAAGAACCTGGACACTATATTCCAGGAAATCATAAAAGAAAACTGCCCTGATATTTTACACCCAGAAGGCAAAATACTCCTTGAAACAATCCACCGATCACCTCCTGAAAGAAAGAAACCCAATTGTAAGCCCAGTTCATTGATCTTATCTTTCTCTGTTTTATGCAAGTAAGCATCTAGAGATATAAAATTACCCCTTATAACCGCTTTAGCCGTGTCCCACAAATTTTGGTATGTTGTCTCATTATTGAACTGACAACATTTTCTTCAAACTTGTTATAATAGTTATAACTTTTGTGTTCTTTGTGTCCAGATAAATTCAGACATTGTAAAATAAATCATTATATTAAGTTTGAATGTTATTCTCACCTTTAAAAAGTCCTATATCAGCTAAATAGCTGCCAAAATAATCAATTCATTCATGCTTCCATTATTAATTCAAGGTTGACAAAGTTGATAGATAATGGTAAAGACTGATCCAAAGACAGATGCTCAGGGAATATTTTCTCACTTCAGTACCCTAAAGTGTAAGTTTTATTGTTAACAGCAGCATTCTAGCTGATTCAGCTACTGGGAATACTCACAGAAAAAGAGAAAACTGATCATACAGCCAGACAAAAGCATTATTTAGTCTGAAATTCTTAAATTTGCAATTTGAATTGGGCAAGTAATCAACATATATAGTCTCATGCACTAAAGAGTCAGATTAAAAGATGTAGTAACTGCTAAAGTCTATTTAAGGTCTTTCAAATTCCTCTTCAATAGTACTGAAAAGTAAATTCTACTAGTATAGTTTAAAAATTATAAATTATAAACAAGTTGTCCTATATTATAAAGATTATAATTTGTAATCATAGAAATATGGTGAGGTCAATGAAAAAGAACAAATAATGTCCATTTTGACAAAATTCAATTCAATATATGTATATTAAGTCCCTGTTATGTGCTAGTCACTGTGCTAAGCACTAGGGTTACAAAAAAGAAAAAGAGATTCTTTCCTCTCAAGATGTTGAGTATTAATAGGATGAAAATGAAAACTGTAATACAATAAATATATTTTCTTTTCTGCTGTAGCTGCCAGAAAACTTGGAGCCGAATTTATTGTGTCCCTGCTATTTACTCTAATGCCAGACAGTGACAATTATCTTTGCATACCTCAAATAAACCTTAATTCATTTTATTTTTAAATGTCTTCTTTATTCTGTTTTTGTGAATTATCTCTGGTCCTCTTAAAAGAGATTACAAAAATTAAATAACACATTGATTCAAAACATAGTAACGATAAGTTCTTACCCTATGCACATTCCTTCTCCCTCCTCTCTACAATTGCCATCTTCCAAACAACCCACACCTGCTTTGTTCTGAACATTTGTCATCTTGATTCAAATGCATGACAGGCAGTAAAGATGGGCTTCAGATTTATGTCCCTCAGTGTTAACTGCACTAGAAATAAGGTTTCAGGGAAAACTCTCACAAAAAGCCTTTAAAAGAAGATCTATGAAAGTAAAGGACTTTTTTAACTCAGTAATTTCCAATTCTTCATGACCCATTTGGGGTTTTCTTGGCAAAGATACTAGAGTACTTTGCCTTTTTCTCCTCCAAGTTATTTCACAGATGAGGAAACAGAGGTAAACAGGGTTAAATGACTTGTCCAAAAACTCATAGCCAATAAATGTCTGAAGATAGATGTGAACTTACATTCTACTGACTCTAGGACCACTACATTTTGTACAGCACCAACTAGCTTCTCCTTTTTATGCTTATAAAAGAAGTGGATCCATTAATCAGGAAATATTTCTTGAAGACCTGTGAGCCAAGAATAGTGCTAATTGTGTGGGTTCCTTGAAAAACAATAACTAAAATACAGTTGAGGATTATCCAGTATGGGGGAGTGGGCCTTTCTAGGGCATTTTCTGACATGTGCAGAGATCTACCCCAATCACTTAAAGTTTTTAAGTCTATAAAATTATCTAATCAGAACCTATGTTCAATATCATGAACATAGACAACTATGAAATTTCCAAACATGAAAGGATGATTCAGTTCTTTTCATAGCATACTATGTTTTTTCTCTGTAGAAAGTAAACATTTTAAGGTAGTTTTCAAGGGTTGAAAAAATGTTAATGGATTTTTAAAATTAACTATATATTAACCTCGAAGTTCGAATAGCCAGAATACCCCCATTCCCCATTTCAGTGAACAGAAGTTAATGACGCTGCAAAAATTCTAACTATGGAATAGTTTCTTTCCTTTCACTTGGATCTCTACAGCCATATCTGCATATAATGCACTATGGATTCTTGGTAAAACTAGTCTACTCATCATTTCTAAATATGATCCTATTCTTTTCTATTTTTGTAGTTTTTGTGTTGATTGCATACAATAACTGCAATGGACTACTCCTATTGGAGAGAAAATACTAAAGGTGGAGTCAGGAGTTCTGGGCTCTGTTTCAGGAGCTGACATTTATTAGCCAAGTACCCTTGAGAAAATCATAACTTTTCTGATCCTGTTTCCTTTTCTGTGAAATGGGAGTAAGAGTTACATTATAGATTTCACAGCATTGAGGAAAGTACTATATAAATGATTCTATAAATCTATTATTATTATTACTTTATTACTTAAATTAAATCCTAATGTATGGCCCATTGGGGTGTATTGGTACCAGTTTGAAACACATCATGAGAGCTGATTGTTAAATTTTCACTGTTGAGCAATTTATACTTCAAAAATTGAATAATGATACAAATCAGGCTTGATTTGTTATTTTATTAATTTTTAGACTTTAGAAAGTGACAAGGAAAATGCTAATAATGATTACTAAACTTAAAAGTGTGTCTTATGTGCATTTTCCACCACATAGTTGGTTATGAAATATTTACCTGTGAACTGCTCTTCTACCTACCTCCACAAAACTTTCCCTAATTTCCTGTTCACATTACTCTCTATAACTCTAAGTTATCTTGTGTATCTTTAAATACTTGTAGAACTATTTGGACACTCCCTATGTGCTAATAATATTCAAGTTTGGATATAGATATATGTGTATTTATGATAGAATCATATATCTAGGACTTGAAACCTCAGAGGCCATATAATTCAACCTATTCATGTTATAATTAAAGAAGCTTTTCTCATATATGAAGATGTTAAGTCACATTTATATACATAAATGTGGCAGAGAAGATAATGAGAACTAAAAACAGCAAGTATGGAGTCAAGTTTAACCAAAACCAAAAGGATATAATAAATACAGCCATTTCTATAGAGGTACAAACAAAGGGGGAAATATATGTATTAGTAGAAGAAACCTTGTAAGATCAACTTCTTTTGTTCATTGAAATGTCATTGAACTTTGAACCATCAAGCTGAAGGAATGGGATGTTCTAGCTGTTTAAATATTCATACACATGCAAATTATTATATAACAACATTTGCATATATTTATTATATGGATGCAAGTGTAACTTTAAAATATGCAATATGATTTCCAGACAACAACCTCAGGTATGCTAATATTACTATTCCAATTTTTACAGAGAAAACTGATTCTAAGATATTAATTGATTTGCCCCATGTTAACAATTGACAAAAATATCTAAGAATCCTCTTGACTAACTCCAGCTCTATTGGTGGTTTCTTCTGTAATATACTCATTCATGTCTGATACTGTTTCTTTTGTTAAAGTAATTTAAAAGAATTATTTCAATTTAATTAAAAAATCAAGTATCAAAGGTCTATTCTAAGAAAGTCCTTGTGTTAGAAACTGATGATATAAATAAAAAAGCAAAGTGAATTTAGTCAAATGACTGAATATATTAATGAAAAATAATGTCTTTTTTTCATTCATGAAAGTCTTCTGAGGTCACTCTGTATCTTACCTTTTAGCTATAAGAATTTCAGGGACAAAAGAAAGTGCTATTCTGCTAGCAATATGACTATTGTTCTGCTAATATTTTTCTTTCTTTAGTTTCTACAGACAACTTGTGCTTGATTGTCTTTCGGCAGTAACTCTTAGAAACTTTCTAGAATACACTGTAAGTGAAATGCACATCATGTCAACAAATTTCAAGAAAAATCATTAGGTATAAATTTTGGAACTGAGCCTAAAGCGAATATTTCTATTTCAGATGCTTCTCTACCAGAGGAATAATGTAGGTGAATCAATAACATTCCTGCTTACTTATTCATAAAAGAAATAAGGATGGCAAGAAAATGAATATATGAGGATTCACAATAACTCATTTAAAAGCTTAAAATATATAGGAAATGAGTGAAGAACCACATTGAAAATGAAATGAAATTTAGTTAAAAACTGATGGCCAAGCAACCTATGATCCTTGACAGTAATGTCTATATCCAGAATCTTTATCTCCAGGTTTTTCTCTCATAGGTTCATTTCATTAGCTCCAAATACTTATGAGGTATTTTTACCCAGCTATCTCCCTGTCACCTTAAACTCAAATATCCAAAGTTAAACTAATCCTCTTAAATAGATCCCTTTATAATCTCCCTTTCTGTCAGACCCACCATCATTTCCCTAGTTGGACATACTCAAAATCTTAAGAGTGATAATTTTCTTGTCTATTTCCTTAATCCCTCATGTAAAGTCAGTTATAAAGTCAAGCTGATTTTTCTTTTGAAATAACTCTCATATGTGTTTCTTCTTTTCCTAGTCTAATGTCTTAGCATCTGTAGAAGTGATGCCAAACTAAAATAGAAAAGAAACAGAAACAATAAATCTGTGTGCAGGCTATATATTAACTTAGAAAACCACATATTGACATTTTCTATATTTTATTATATTTGGGGAGATTAAATATTCCCCCATTACATTTTTTTTTTTGCTGAGGCAATTGGGGTTTAGTGATTTGCCCAAAGTCACACAGCTAGGAAGTCTTAAATGTCTGAGGCCAGATTTGAACTCAGGTCTTCTTGACTTCAGGGCTGGTGCTCTATCCACTGTGCCATCTAGTTGTCTCCCCCCCAGCCCCATTACATTTTAATTTAATTCAGGGCATTTTTAGTAGTATTGTGGGCTGCATGTGACTCACTGGCCATGTGTTTGATACCTCTATCTACAGTATTGAAACAGCCCTGAAATCAGAGTCTTTTGACTCCATCCAACCTGGATGTCACTTTCAAATTAATTTTTTGTCTAATAAGGTTTAAATGTTGTTATTTACAAATGTTTGTAGCAGTCCTTTTTGTTGTGGCAATAACCTACATATTGAGTGGATGCCCTTCAATTGGGGAATGGCTGAATAAGCTATAAGTTTGTGAATGTAATGGAATATTATTGTTGTATAAGAAACAATCAGCAGGATGGTTTCAGAATGTCATGGGGAGACATGAACTGATGATAAGTGAAGTGAGTAGAACCAAGAGAACAGTATACATAGCAACAGTATAATTATATGATGATCAACTGTGATGGACATGACTTTTTTCAATAATAAAGAAATTCCAAAAAACTTGAGATAGAAAGGACCATCTATATTCAGAGAGGGAGAGAACTATGGAGACTCCATGTGGATCAAAGCATATTGTTTTTACCTTTTTGTTGTTCTTAATTTGCTTTGTTTTTTTCTTTCACTTTTTTTTTATTCTTTTTGATCTGATTTTGTCTTCTTGCACAGGTTGATGAATGTGGAAATATATTTAGAAGAATTACACTTCTCAAACCTATATTGGATTGCTTGCTGACTTGGGGAATGTAGAGGGCAGGAGGAGGAGGAAAATTTGGAACACATGGTTTGGCAAAAATACATGTTGAAAACTATTTTTGCATGTATTTGGAAAAATAACAAAATACTATTGAAAAAATATTGCTATTGCCCTCCCTCAAAGTTTGTCATTTTCCCTCAATCAAGATTAAATTCCTTTATGTAGTTTTCAAGACTTGCCAATATTCTCTCTGCTATATATGGCTTTATCTTTCACTATTTCAAAGATATCTCTTCTCGTTAGTCCAATGTTCTCTTTATCCCATGAAAACATGCTCATTTCCATTTCCATATTTTTCCTACTTTTTATATAATCTACTTTTCAAAACATAAATGATTAAGTTGCTGCAATATATCCAGAAATGTTCTAGGTAGTGGCAGGAATTATTGTTGCTATTCAATCATTTTAGTTGCATCTGACTCTTTTTAAATCCATTTGAGGTCTGCCACATTGAGAGTGGTCTGCCATATCCTTCTCCAGCTCATTTTGTAGATAAGGAAAATGAGGCAAACAGGGTTAATGACTTGCCCAGTGTTGCATAGTAAATCTCTTAGGCCAAATTTGAACACAGTCTTCCCAACTCTAGGCCCGGCACTATATCCACTATGCCATCTAGCTACACTAAGTTGGGATATGGAGGAAAAACAAAAAATATGCCTCAAAAATCTTATCAATAACTAAAAAGATAGGGGCAGGTAGGTGGCACAGTGCATAGCACAGAGCACCAACCCTGAAGTCAGAAGGACCTGAGTTCAAATCTGGTCTCAGCTAGCTGTGTGACCCTGGATAAGTCACTTAACCCCAATTGCCTCATCAAAAAATAAATAAATAATAACTAAAGAGATAAAATTAACAATCACAAAATAATTAGAATTAAGTGCTACTTAAAGAGACAAGGCATATGTGTGTATATGAGGTATGTTTACATACACTTCTATATGTATGTCTATGTCTATACACACATTTAAATATGTATAAATAAATGAAAAAATAGAGAACAATAGAAAATAGTATATAATAATATGGTAAATTGCAAGGAACTGAATAAGGAAAATGTTGGCATAAGTTGAAAAAAAAAACACTAGAAGCTCTGCAAAGAATTTAACTTAGATTAACAATCAAAATGCACTTTTAAAGAACTTATTTTGTGCCAGGTCCTGTGCTAATCAAAGCAGGTACAAAAACAAAATGAAAAAACAGTAAAATAATTCCTGATTTTAAGAACAACTATTCTATCAGAGGAGACAAAATGTTATCTATTTATATATCTATTATATATATACACATATATATAAAATAAATATAGAGAATAACTTTTGGATAGCTTGTATCTATAGTTTAGTCTATTGGAACAAAAAATTGGGCTGAGAACTAGTTAAGGGAAGTTTTCCCTGGATAAAATTTAGGAAGTTGTACATTGCTTTTAAATATTCAAGGTTTCTCTTTGAAACATAGTTCCATCTTTGAACATCAAAAATTTTCAGTGATGTTATTTGTCTACAAGGCATAGAGGTTAATAGTCTACAGTCTACAGCTAACTGGTACAGTGGATAGAGATCCAAACTTGGAGTCAGGAAGACCTGAATTTCAGTCTAGCCTCAAGCCTGAACTAGCAATGTGACTCTGAGCAAGTCATTTAACTCTATTTGCCTCAGTTTCTTCATCTGTAAAATGAGTTGGAAAACTCCACATAGGGTCACAGAGAGTCAGGAACGACTGAAAACCAGCATCACAAAGATTTACAATTGGAAGTTATTGCAAGGTCAATTGGGAGGTTCAGGTAACATAATATCAATGAAGAATTTTGGGGGAGATGCAGAATAAAGGCTATAATACGAATATCTGATACTTCTTCAGTACTTTGAATTTAGCAAAGTATATACTATGTTTTATTTTATTTGACAGAGGGGGGCATCACATGTACTAAGGATGTGGTTGTAAATAGACTATAATGCAATGACATTAAAGAAAAAGACATTAAGAAGTAGAAAAAGGGCTGTACTGGAAAAAGAGGAAAAAGGAGGTATAATAGGATAATTAGTTCACATGAAAAGGTACAAAAGAGCTATTACAATTCAGTGAAAGAAGGAAGGGTAAAGAGCATTGTCTGAAGCTTGATCTTATAAATTTTGGTTCTAAGAGAGAATAACTTAATCATTCAGCTGGGAAAAGAAATTTATCTAACCATATAAAGACGTAGGAGGGGGAAAAGGAAAAGGAAAGGAAGGGACAGGATAGAAGGAAGGGAAAAAACATTAGAGAAAAAAAAAGAGAAGGGGGATGAAGGGATAGAGGATAAAGT
Organism: Myrmecobius fasciatus; assembly: GCA_023553655.1. Classification (NCBI taxonomy): domain Eukaryota; kingdom Metazoa; phylum Chordata; class Mammalia; order Dasyuromorphia; family Myrmecobiidae; genus Myrmecobius; species Myrmecobius fasciatus. The sequence goes on along the minus strand of JAJPUD010000428.1, from coordinate 597,841 downwards.
AGTTGGTGGGGTGAGTTTAAAAAGAACCCTACAAGAGAAGGGAGAAAAGATAATAGGAGATAAGGTAGTGAATGGGATAGGTAAAAAATAAACAAAAAAAAAGAGAGAGAAGGGATAGGGGTGATAATCTCAATAGATGCAGAAAAAGCTTTTGATAAAATGCAGCACCCATTCCTATTAAAAACATTAAAGACAATAGGGATAAAAGGAGCTTTCAAGCAATATCTATCTAAAACCAACAGCAAGCATTATTTGTATTGGAGAGAAGTTGGACACATTCCCAATAAGATCAGGGGTGAAACAAAGATGCTCATTATCACTATTATTATTCAACATTGAAATGTTGGCTTTTACAATAAGAAAAGAAAAAGAAATTAAAGAAATAAGAATAGGTAATGATGAAATAAAACTTTTTCTCTCTTTGCAGGTGATATAATGACGTAATTAGAAAATCATCCAAAAATCTACTGGAAACAATTCACAGCTTTAGCAAAGTTGCAGGATATAAAATAAATCCACACAAATCATCAGCATCTCTATATATTACCAACAAAGCTCATCAGTAAGAAATAGAGAAATTCCATTTAAAATTACTGTAGACAAAATAAATTACTTGGATGTGTCTACCTGCCAAGACAAACTCAAGAACTATATGAACACAATTACAAAATACTTCTCAAATAAAATCAGATCTAAACAATTGGAAAAAACATTGATTGTTCATGGCTAAGATGAGCTAATATAACAAAAAATGACAGTTCTGCCTAAGTTGCTCTACTTGTTCAGTGCCATACCAATCAAACTGTCAAAATATTATTTTATAGAACTAGAAAAGATAATAACAAAATTCAAAAGGTCAAGAAGATCTAGGGAATTAAAGAATAAAAAATACAAAGGATTGTGGCTTAACAGTACCAAACCTAAAACTATATAAAACAGCAGTCATCAAAACCATTTGGTACTGGCTAAGAAATAGAGTGGAATATTGGAATAGATTAGATACCTCTGTAGGTATCTAAGATAGAGGACACAATAATTCCCAAACTCAAGATTCTGGAATAATGACATACTATTTGAAAAAAAAATTGCTAGGAAAACTTGAAAATAATTTCAGAAACTCAGCATTGACCTATATCTCACACTCCATAACAAAAATAAGATCAAAGTGGATGCATGATTTGGACATAAATGATGATACCACAAGCAAATCAGGAGAATAGGGGATAATTTATTTATCAGATCTTTGGAGAAAGTAAGAATTTATGAGCAATGAAGACCTAGAGAACATTATGAAAGGCAAAATGGACAATTTTGATTACATTAAATTAAAAAGGTTTTGCATAAAAAACCCCAACAGAAACAAGATTAAAAGGAAAGTACAAAGCTGTGAAAAAAAAAATCTTTACATCCAGTTTTTTTGATAAAGGTCTCATTTCTAAAATATATATGGAACTGTGTCAAATTTATAAGAATACAAGTAATTCCCCAATTTATAAATGGTTAAAGGATATGAACAGATAATTTTGAGATGATGAAATTAAAGCCATAGTTATATGAAAAAATGCTCTAAATCATTATTAGTTAGAGAAATGCACATTGAAACAGTTCTGAGATACCACCTCATACCTCTCAGATTGGCTAAGATGACAGGAAAAGATAATGAAAATGTTGGAGGGGATGTGAGAAAATTGGGAAACTAATACAGTGTTGGTGGATGGTGAAGTGATCCAACCATTCTGGAAAGCAATCTGGCACTATGCCCAAAGGTCTGTACAAATTTGCATATACTTTGACCCAGCAGTGCCATTACTGCATCTGTGTCCTAAGAAAATCATAAAGGAGCAAAAAGGACCTACATGTACAAAAAATGTTTGTAGCAGCTCTTCTTATAGTAGCAAAGAATTGGAATATGAGTAGATACCTATCAATTGGGGAATACCTAAACAAGTTGTGGTATATTAATGTAATGGAATATTATTAAATATAAAATAATGAACATGTTGATTTTAGAAAGGTCTGAAAAAATTTACATGATCTGCTGCTGAGCAAAACAAGCAGAACCGGGAATACATTGTACACAATAACAGCAAGAATGTGCGAAAATCAACTATGAAAGTCTTGGTTCCTCTCAGTGGTTCAGTGATTCAAAGCAACCCTCATAGGCTTTTGGACAGAAAATGCCCTATGCATTCAGAAAAAGAACAAAGGAGACTGAATGTAAATCAATATATGAAATATTCACTTCCTTTTTCTGCTTCTTTTCCTCTCTCCAATGGTTTTCCCCTTTTGTTTTGATTTTTCTCTCCCAATATAATTCATAAAGTCATGTGTATTAAAAATAAATAAATTTACTAGAAAAAAATGAAAAAAAAGATATAGGAATCAAATCTACATCTTCACAACATTCAACACGCATCTCACTATGGGTATTGTTTATCATCAGAGATAAAAGTTCAGAAAAAAAGGTAGTAGTGGGCAAAGTGCATATAACATAACTAACTAATATATGATGTATAAAAAGAAGTGGCCTTTGTCCTCAATAGGCTAACAACTTAATTTGTAAGTCAATAATCATAAAACAGTAAACAACACAATATAGCATATCATCAAGTGACTAGTTTTGGGTAGAAATTAAGCACTGTAAAAATCACATTGACTTTCACTAACAAAGCACAGCCACAATTTGTGTCAATGTTAACAAAACCATAACCAGCCTCACAAAGTTGTTACAACAGATGTTGTCAATCTCAGAACTTCAAATCTATTGGGGAGAATACAAAGAATTTGGGAGTGATTTTAGACCTTGAATATCATGCAGTTATGAGAATAAATCCCAAAAGAATTTATAGTTTTATTTTAAAAAGAAAGAAGTGTAATTGAGACTATCATGTTATAATGTTTTTATAGTGGCATATATAATGTCTCTTAGCTCAGTAATTAATCAACTAGTCAAGTACAAGTTAGCCTATAAAGTACAGAATATGTTAGAATTATTAATTCAATAACAAAAATCCATAAATATTATTCCTACATAATACAACAGAATATTTAATAAAAGAACAAAAACAGACAAGATGTATAGGTACTAATAGATCAAACGAACCTACATTTCATTCAGTGGAATTTTTTGTATTAGTTATTCATATATAAGATTCTTTAAAAAAATATATTCTGCTAAAAGGATAATTTTTTTTTTACTAATATGAATGGTATACAGAATCCTGGCTTCTGTAAGTTATATTTTATCAACAGAAATATATTATTGAACTCTATGGTACTTATATGAATCAGAAATGGCTTAGTTATCTTGTAAAATTAGAAACTGAATTCTTTTGTTTAACTTTCTAAATGACCTTTAAAGCTCAGAAAGGTTAAGTGTCTCTTTTTCCCTATTAAAAAGTTAGTATTGGGGCAGCTAGGTGGCGCAGTGGATAGAGCACCAGCCCTGAAGTCAGGAGGACCTGAGTTCAAATCTGGTCTCAGACACTTAACGTTCCCTAGCTGTGTGACCCTAGGCAAGTCACTTAATCTCAGTTGACTCAGCAAAAAGCAAAAAAAAAAAAAAAAAGTTAGTATTTCATTATATATAAAAATAAATTTGCCTTTCTAGGCTTCTTTAGTTCTTGGGGTTTGTTTTGCAGGGGGTCATTTAAAATGCATTAAAATCTTCTCCTAAAAGTTATATTTCTTTTTCTTGTAGTATTATTATACTCAATATTGTCAAGTAAATTAATTTTGATTGTAAACCTATATTTTTTGCCGTATTATATTCTAATATCTCCTCATATTTATGAAACTTTGAATTTTGTATTTTCCTTACTATGCTTACTTGGTACGTAAACCGTTTCTTCCTGGATGTTTGTACTATTTTTTCTTTGGTAAGGGACCTCTGGATTTTGGTCAGGACAGTTTTAGGCTTTTTATCCTTTTGAAGTTTCTGGAGTAATCAGAGGATTCTTTCTTTAATTTGCACTTTGATTATAATAGATCTGAGCTGCTTCACTTATATTTTCTTGAAATATTGTGTCTGGAATTTATTTTCTAAATTATTATCTTCTATGATTTTTCTTGCACAACAATGATAAGTGTGGAAATATGTATATATATATATATATATATATATATATATATATATTCTATTTGTCAAGTATTTTAACATAATTAACATGTAGTGGATATCCTGCCATCTAGGGGAGGGGTAGGGAGTAGGGAGGAAAAATTTGTAACAGAAAGCTTTGTAAAGGTTAATGTTGAAAAATTACCCATACATATGTTTTGCAAATAAATAAATAAAAAGAAAGAAAGAAACTTAGGCTTGATATGGAAGGGGAAAATGAACTCATAATAAGTAAAGTTATTCAAAAGTAGAAGGGAGATATTGTCTTTTCTTTCATTAGAGATCTTTGTTTAAGGATTGAATAACCATTTGCCAGAGAAAATGCAGAAAGTCTTTAATGCTCATATAATTTAAATAAAATGAACTTAGTGGTCAAAAAAATTTATTATCTTCAAGAATTTTAATTATCATTGTCTGTTTTTTATCTATTTTCCAGGCCAGTTGTTTTTAATATCAGATATTTTATCTTTTCTTCTATTTTTACAACTTTTTAATTGTGTTGTTATATTTCTTGCTATCAAATAGTTTTTATGGAAAATTCATTTTTTTCCTTTAAAAGTCTCTGAATTTGTTAGAGAGTTATTTTTCCTTCTTTTGGGTCAACTCCATAGCTATAATAATTTTTTATACAAATTGATTGATCGATTGATTTTTTTTCTCTAAGTTTAGTTCCTGTAGTGGAGTTCTTTATCAATACTAGCCTACATATCTCAAACTAACTTTTTAGGTGAAGTAATGGGCCTGGCTTGCAGTCTTTTTTTTTTTTTTCCTTTCCTTTTATCCCCAATACTTAGCACTGAGCTTAACACACAGGAGGTAATTAATAGGTACTAGCTGACCAATTGATCCTATCTTTTAGTTTTAGAGTCTTTAGAATTGTAAAGGTCAAAGTGTTGGATCTTCAAGGCAGGGAAGGGGAATTAACAATTGGTTTTCTACTAAAATTGAATGGACTATTTCAGAGATAGTCTAGAAGTCTTTAAGCAAAAACTGAAAGATCATTTGTCAGACATGCAAAAGTAAGGATTATTTTTTAGGTATGCACTGAATTAGATTTTCAAAACTCTTCCAAAAACTTAGACCTTGTTATTCTGAATGTTAAATCATTCTGGAAAAGATGTCCCTTGAGAAGTTCAAGCAATTAAATGATGCACATATAACAGGGTCACAATTATTCTTCAGATATTAAGAACAATGAAATCTTTAAAATAAATAAATAATCAAATAGAAAAATTTATTACACTTTTGTCTACCATATTGGGATATAAAATTGAATAAAATTTGAACACTAATGCATGAAATAAGATTTTTGTTGTGGAGAAGGCTAGAAATAATCAGAATATCTGAATATATGGGAAATTACGATGAAGGTAAAAGAAACCAAGACTTTGTTAGTCTTATATATTCCAATAAATATATTTACTATTCTACCAGCTGCCAATAAGATAAAAATTTAATAGAAAAAATTTCTTTGGGGAAGAACCTAGAGATGAGTCAAAATCTAAGTCTTAACTTTATCCAAAGAAATTTTCCCCAAAGGAATTCCAAAAAAATGCCCAATTTTAGGGCATAATGAATTTAAGAATGTGAGCCGAATCCCTTATTTACAGGCCTGACTGAATTTAGTTTGGACTAAGTGCCTGCATCCAAAACCCATGGGAACCTTAGGGGAAAGGGAGTGGCTACACCTTGGTCCTAAGAGTAGCTGTTAGGATTAAATCAAGAGAGATGAAATCAGATAATCCTAAAAAAGCTTTAGAAACTTGATCTTAAAGGGTAACTATTTTCTAACTAAAATCTTGTTCATTTGTTAAACCACAATTCTGGGCTTGGTCTCAAGCATATGGATAAAAATGGGAAGAAATAAAAATGGACAGAAGAGTTTAGGCATCTGGGAAAAATTCTGAAAATTGTACTGTTATTAAAGTCATTTTTCAAGATGAAGGTTAAATATATATATATATATATTTTGGTTTAGGTTTTTTTTTTATTAAAGCTTTTTATTTGTATAACATATGTATGGGTAGTTCCCCAGGATTGATCTTTACAAAGCTTTCCGTTACAACTTTTACCAACAGACCCCTCCCCTCCCCTAGATGGCAGGAAGTCCACTACATGTTA
>JAJPUD010000428.1:552433-581603 GCA_023553655.1 Myrmecobius fasciatus | reverse complement strand
TCAATTAGGAGTTCCAGATCTTCTTTGGAAATAAATTTATTCCATCTCCACAGGTCTGAGAGGTAAACTATATTACGTCCCTCTAGTTTGCTTACAAAATCACTCTTTACATCTAGATCTTGAACCCATTTAGATCTTATCTTGGTATGTAGTGTTAGGTATGGGTCAAGCCCTAATTTCTTCCACACTAGTTTCCAATTTTCCCAGCAGTTTTTGCCAAATAGTGAGTACTTATCCCAAAAGCTGGGGTCTTTGGGTTTATCAAACACTAAATTGTTAAGGTTATTGCCTAGATTATCCTGATAACCTATCCTATGCCACTGATTGACTGCTCTATTTCTTAGGCAGTACCAAATGGTTTTGATGACCGCTGCTTTATAATATAGTTTTAGATCTGGTACAGCAAGGCCACTGAAGGTTAAATATTAATAGAGTCAAGTTTTAAAGACCATCTTCACTTTACAATGCTTGGGGTTAAATATTCTTTTTTTTTAAGTTACCAAATTGCCTTTTTGTTTTTCTTCTTGAAACACCATCATATAGAAAGGTGAAAATTTTACTTCCAGGAATAGAATCTTATGTATCTCAAAAAAGACCAACCAACATTTCTTTGAGGAAAAAAATATAGTATTTTCTGTAGCTGTAAAAGCTTTTCCCCCTTGATAATTGCGGCAAATACCCAACTGAACTGACTTTTTAACTCATATAGATCTTCTCTCTGTTGTTCTAATCACACATTTCTTCCAGGGATTCCTAAAGCAAGAGCTCAGAAAGACATGAGGTTATTTCCAGTTCAGCACATGTTTCCTCTTGTCTTGGGAACTCTGCAAATAACCCTGTTTTGTGCATGACTGAAGGCTAATAGGCAGAGCCAAATCGTAGGTAGCTTTAGTCTTCATGGGAGTTTAATCCCTAAGTCACTCATGTCCAATATCAGATGAAATGTGCCCAATCTAATTTCTGAACAAGATTACAAAAGACATTTATCTACACTAGCAGAAGAGATGAACTTTAGGGAGTAAGAGGGAACAAACTGTCAGTAACAAAAGATTAAGTTTTGATTCCCTTTCCTCATGTTTTCTAGCCTTTTGTATAAATTGTATTAAATTTAATAAAGTTATAGTAATTTATACTTCCCAATATATACTTTTATTGGTATTCTCTTGTAATTTGTTTCCAAATCCTGACAAAAGAAAATACTTTTTTTTTTTTTTTTTTGCTTTTTGCTGAGGCAATTGAGGTTAAGTGACTTGCCCAGGGTCACACAGCTAGGGAATGTTATGTGTCTGAGACCAGATTTGAACTCAGGTCTTCCTGACTTCAGGGCTGGTGCTCTATCCACTGCGCCACCTAGCTGCCCCAAAAGAAAATACTTTTAAAGATTAATAATTTTTAATCATGACACTTAATTTAAAAATCTCTTCTAAGATTTAGACATAAGAAACCAACATCAAATGTTATAATAATTTCTAAAAAGTTTGTTTATCATGAATATCCTGAGAGGAACAATCTAAATGGTGGCAATGAGAAGACCCAACAATTACAGTTTTGGAAGACTTTTTTTTTTTTTTTTTTTTTTTTTTACCACCAAGTGATACACATCAATTATACTACACACTCACACATGACATTTTGGGAATTCTACAACTTATGAATGGGCTGGCAACTGCTTGGAATAAAAACCATTTTACCCCAATGAAACAATATTATATATATAGTGCTTGTTTTTCCAGATGAACTTTCAAAAGCCTACTTAATCCATAATATCCCTGAAGTATTTATTCAAAATAATATATAGTACATATTCAAAATAATATATAGTCCAAACTATACAGGAATGTTTTCATAGCATTTGCAAAAACTGCAATACATTTCTCTCATCCCTTGTAATGGGAGACAAAATTGCTGCACCATTTAATCTCTTTACCCACCCTAAAGTAGGTTCTGAGATTCTACCAGCCCTAAGTGATTGGAATTATCTTTATACATTGGGATAAAAGATCCAATAATGGCAGAGATTAGGACAAAGTATTTGGGAATGGGGAACTCGGAACTGCAGGGAGTCTTGAAGAAGGTAACAGTAGATACAGGCTGATGTGAGCATAACCTCTCAGGAGATATCAGAAGCATTTGCAAAATGGGAAGAAAGAGCAAAGACAATGTGTTATTTTTATCTTTCTTCTTGGCAACACATAACTTCTTGTTATTTGAGACCTGATCCCAGACATTTTTGAACCATAAGATTTATGCGTTCAGGTGTTTCTAAAGTGGGGAAAGACTTATAATAATTCCATAATTAATTTTTTCTGCTTTTATTTTATTTCAAAGTTGCCATTAGACTTGACATAGAATTATAAAATGATAGGTCTAGAAGCTGCATGATACTAATGAGTTCATGTGGTCACTATATAATAGAACAAATAAGATATTGAGCTGATTTATCTTATAAAAATATGTGTTCTCACTCAACCTTCTGTATACATGAAATAAAATATTAACATGGGGTTGGTGTGGGGGAAGGTATGTGAACACCTGAAACTCATTAATCTTAATTTAGCAGCTTCAGCTAAATACCTTAGACAACTACTAACTAAATAGATTGCAAATGCTATGAAATAATGTCATTTAGCCACTGTACTCAACCCTAATTGCAATTATTATAGTTTTCAACGTGTGTTCAATTCTTTCACCAGCCAGAGCAAATAAAAAAAAATAAAAAGGATAAAAGAAAAATAGTTTTTAATGTAACTTTAATAATTTGCAATTAATTCTATTCTTGAAACTCTGATGTAGAATAATATAGAATTGCCTTGGTAGTGACTTTTAATATATAACAAGGCATTCTGGGATGTAGTATTTTAGTATATAGTTTTTACTTTAGGAGTAGTACAGGATAATTATATACTATTTTCTTTTTATGTGAATCTTGGATACACTTAAATCTCATATTTTAGAGAAACACCATAAATATAAATGTTTTAAAATAAATAATTTATAGTGATAGTTAAAGATATTGATAGTGTAAGACAATGGGAAACCAACATAACAGATCACTTTATTTTTTGAGTGATAATTCTATTTATAATTTTTAAAGCACTTAAAAAGAAAGTAATTACTTCCAAATAAATTTCAACACTCTCCCATGTTTATTCCATTACAAAAAACCCATAAAACTGATTATTTATATCTAAATTTCTAAAAGTGTTTATATATATAATACATATACAAATATATGTGTATATATATGTGTGTGTGTGTATGTGTGTGTGTGTGTATAAACAATTCTCAACATTTGTGGGGATAACATTCCCAGAAAATGATACAAAAGTTAAAAATGAGAATATTGATACATTGAACCTAAGGAAAATATGGGATTAGGCTCCTACAACCACCAAAAACTATAATTTTTCCCTAGAAATTACTGAAAATACCCTTTCTAACATACATTTCTTTATTTTTTTAAAAAAATTATTCTGATAATATATACTTTTCCTAACATAGTAACCATAACTCATAAAATATAGCACATAAAAAAATTCATAATATGCAAAACATTTTTTCTCACTAGTAATTCCTTAGAATTTAATGTCTTTTGTACTAACATCTCAGAAACAAAAATCAAACAAAAAAAATCCCATTGATTTAAGACCATATTCCTTTCTAATAAAATATGAAATCTATAGTAAAATAAATACTGAATAGCTAATGGAATTCTTAAAATTAAAACATTTTTAACTTGAATCTTACCTTCTACTGTGTCATATACTGATGTAAGGGAATTGAACTGTATACTAGAGTGTTGTAAACCTCCCTACTTGGCTGCCCTCTGAAAATCAAGAAAGAGATTGCTAGGATTTAAATCATAGCTGTCAAAAGACAAAGAGATTGGCAAGGTCTCCACAATATTTTAAAACCCAAAGGACTTGCATTGTGCTTTGCTGGCATAATTGCAACACAAAACTTTAGATTTCAAGTCAAACAATGAAAATATGCAATGAATGCACACAGAGTTCTTTACAAAGTTAGAGTGAACAAGATCAGTGAAACACTTAGTAGGATACTAGTCACTCCACATACTTATGCCTATTATATCACTTATATTTTTTCTCTACCACAAATAGACGAGAGCGTATGTGGTTACTAACTCAAAAATGAAAATGAGGTTACTAATATAATCATGCAAATGTTTGAATTTGTGAAAGTTATACTTTGAATGCTGAAAATTGACTATATTTAATATATATCATGTATATATATATAATATATACAAGAATTTCATATTAAAGAGCAATTTTTTATACAGAATCTGGTCACAAATGATATTCAAAAGTCATATTTTTTTAAAAAGGCATTTTTTTCACTGTTGTTTGAGTTGTGAATGGATCCCCATTGTGGAGAGCAATATATAACTATGCCTAAAGGGGCATAAAACCATGCATACCCTTTGATCCAGTAAAGGGCTATAAAACTATGCATACCCTACTGATCTCAAGAAAATCATAAAGAAGAGAAAAGGACCCACATGTGAAAAAATGTTTGTAGCAGCTCTTTCTATAGTGACAATGGATTGGAAAATTAGTAGATGCCCATCAATTGGGGAATGGCTAAATGAGTTATGGTATATGAAAGTAATAGAATATTATTGCTCCATTAAAAAAAATGATTAACAAGCTGATTTTAGAAGGCCTGGAAAGATTTATATGAATTTACACAGAATGAAACAGGAATACATTGTGCACAGTAACAACAAGATTGTGAGATGATCAACTGTGAAAGATTTGGTTTTTCTCTATGGATCATCTTCAATGATACAAGGCAATTCCATTAAACTTTGGATAGAAAATGCTATCTACATTCAGAGAGAGAACTATGGAGTCTGAATGTAAATCTATATATGCTATCTTCACTTTTTCCCCCTTTTTCTTCTGTTTTTTTCTCTCTTGTGGTTTTTCCCTTTTATTCAGATTTTTTCTCCCAGCATGATTCATAAAGAAATAAATATTAAAAATTTATACATATGTATTATCAGAAAAAAGAAAACAATAAAATAAAAAAGGAGAAAAAAGAAAAGTCCTTATTTGCTAAGATATAACAATTGGGTACCAAGATTGATTATCATGGGAAATAAATAGCCAGAGTCAAAATGATAGGAAAGTATAAGAATAGAAAGTGTTCAGTAACCACAGAAATTAAAGAAAAGAGAAAGAAAGTAGATAATTAATTATGGATCATTTCTGAGAATATCTGAGGGTGATGGAAAATATGTGTAGGTGGGGCAATGGAAGATGATTGTGAAAAATAAAAAGGAGTGGAATTATTTATTGATTTATATAACAAATAAAAGGAAAAAAAGTAAATATCCATATGTGCAAGGTCATTTACTGTGAAATAAAGTGGAAGTGAAAAAGGAGAATCAATCTTTCAAATGTATATTTGAAAACAGAATAAAGACTAAGTTGCTTGAAGTTCTCAAGCCCTGAGTCCACTCTATCATTTTTTTCTTGTACAATTTTGTTTTATGGTAGCATTTCTCTAATCTTTCTAGTTATTATTTTTTCCATTTTTTTCACTGCTCAATTCATTCTTTTTTGTTTTTACTTTTCCCATCCTTCATCAGAGCACTCTTCTCAAAAATGATTTTCATCATCATTACAAAAAGGTCTCTGATTTTTCTTATTATCTTAAAGTTCTTTTCTTTTTACAAACATTTAAATAGCAGAGCTTAATGCCAGAACATTTCATTAAGATGTCAGCTGTGGATTATCAAACATTTAAAGTAATTTTAGTTTACTTGGCACTTTGACACAGTAATGTGTAATACAGATGCAGATCTCACTATTTTTAGCTATATACTTGCTCTTTTTGCTAAAATATCAATTTTTAATATTTCCCTTGATACCTACAGATCTTCATGTAAGACACTGCTGAAGCACAGATGGAAGTTTTAATCCTCTTGAGAATAGGTGAGTATATATGGAAAAACATGAAATGATGCCTCATCTCTTTTTCTTCTTCAGCTCATCGATCTGGAATTTAATGCTGAGGTTGCACTGTTGCAGTAGTAAGTTAGAAGATAATGCTTTTCAAGGATTTCTGTTTGGTGAAGTCCTTAAAAACTATACCTGCAATGCCTGATGTACACATGTACACACATCACATGTGTATGTATGTATATGGCAGTCATTACTAGTACAAAAATGCAAGTATATACATATATTTGTGTACATATGCATATGCAAGGCTATATATAATATATATATATACATAATATACATATATTTATATATGCATATATACACATATTTATGCATCTATACGTATACCAGTAGTAATAAGCCTATATTTTAGAGTGTATTTTACTGATATTTGGGTGGTAAAATGGTATCAGGAAGACTTATTTTCTTGAGTTTAATTCTGCCTTCAGACACTTACTAAATGTATAACCCTATCTGCATCAGTTTCCCTATCTGTGAAATGGGGAGAAGGAAATGGCAAACCAGTTCAGTATCTTTGCCAAGAAAAATCCCCAATGCAGTCATGAAGTCTGACATGACTCAAAAATGACTGAAACAACAGCAATTTTAGAGTGATTAATATCTGAGAAGTAACATCTTATAGTAGGTAGCATGATAGATAACTTTAAGTGAGTTTACCCCTGATAAATATTAGTTTTACAAACAAATAAGGAATTCCAGTGGGCAATATTCTGATTCTAAGCTAATAATGAATTAACAATATTAATCTATGGAAAGTTTTCACATATGAGATTAACAGGACTGAACTCAATTTCCTTTTCCTTCATTTCCCAAATAAAAAAGCAGTGTGTAAAATATAAATTTCCCTAGCATATTTTATCTATTGATATTATTTTCTCTTTTATTCTACATTGCATTCATTTAGTTATATAAATATTTATTTCTACTTTGGAGAATTTGTTCCCATCCTAACTTTCTTGCATTATTAAACCTGCTACCTCTCCTCATATATACTTAGTCTAACAAATTAGCCTACTATTCCCCACACGTAATATTCCATCTTCCATCTTGTACTTTGCAATCACTATATCCCAAACCTGGAATAAATTTTTTTCCTCACTTCTTCCACCTTTTGGGCTTTTTACTTTTCTTTAAGACTCCTCTCAAGTCCTACCTTAAAAATGAGAATTTTTCTGTTTAAGATCCTTGTTCCTCAGGTTATTTATTCCTGCTTTGAGAGTGAATAAATCTACACATATAATATGTTGTCCCTGTCCTTACAATGTAATCTCCTTAGGGGCAGAAGTTATTTCATTTTTGCTCTTTGCATGTCTAATATGATTTTTAGGACCTGTCACAAAATAGCTTTTAATAAACATTTATTGTATAATTGATTAATGTTAATCTTTAGAGGAAATGAAAGGAGTTAAGCTATAAGATAGTTTTTTGGGGCCAGTTTGGAACTGTTTGAATAACAAGGCTCAAAAAGTCATAATTAATCAAAATCATCTCCTGTCTCTAGTAGAGTAAAGCAGGGATCTATTATTTGCTTTGTTTTGATAAACATTTTTACCAATGATTTTGATAAAGCCAAAGATTCATACTCATCAAATGTGTATTACTTATCAAATATGCATGACAAATATACAAAGCTGACTGAAGGAAGATTGATCCTGAGCAACAATTAGGATATAAAATATCTTGAATGACAGTACAAATTTAATCAGATAAATATTAGTGAAATAAATGTAAAGTCTTACAGTTTTATTTTTTAGTTTTAGGGGTTTTTTTTTTGTTTGTTTGTTTTGTTTTATTTTGTTTTTGCTGAGGCAATTGGGGTTAAGTGACTTTCCCAGGGACACACAGCTAGGAATGGTAAGTGTCTGAGACCACATTTGAACTCAGGTCCTCCTGAATTCAGGGCTGGTGTTCTACTACTGCGCCATCTATCTGCCCCACCATTTTATTTTTTAAATTATATATGTACATGATGGAAGTGTTCTATTTGCACAATAGTTTCTTTGAAAAAGATTTGACTATTTTAGTGGGCTATAAGCTTCAAATGATTAGGGTTCATATCAGACCCAAGAAATTAGGGTTCATATCACACCTGAGAAATATTGAATGTATAATCATAGGTTGAGAGCTGCAAGTCACCTGAGACCATTTAATCTAATTCCTTCACTTATAGCTGAAGCAAATAAGGTCCAGACAATTTAAGACAGTCAGGTATTTATTATCAATAGATATTTATAAAGTGTCTATTTTGTACTTGGTATTATAATAATAGAAGCAAGTTTTGAACTTTGGTTGGCTTGTTCCAAATTATGTGCTCATTGAACTGTTTTCTTCTAGTTTTGTTTCCATTGTTAAGTTACTTTAAACAAAAAAAAAAAAGGAAAGATACTGTACAGAATATAGGATGCCAATCTATCTAAAGTCCAGTTCTCAGTGGCACATTTTAGGAAGGTCATTGACAAATTGGAACATCCACAGAAGATAACCAAGATTATGAGGGGTCTAGAGATGGGGATTATAAAACTATTTACTCTGGAGAAGTATGGGGGCTTAGTGGGCAACATGATAACTATCTTCAAGAATCTGAAGGGGCAGCTAGGTGGCACAGTGGATAGAGCACCAGCCCTGAAGTCAGGAGGACCTGAGTTCAAATCTGGTCTCAGACACTTAACATTCCCTAGCTGTGTGACCCTGGGCAAGTCACTTAACCCCAATTGCCTCAGCAAAAAAAGAATCTGAAGAATTGCCATGTAGAAGAGAAGATAGCTTTGTCTTACTTATCTTACAAGGCTAGATCAGGATCGAAGGCACTAAGTTGCTGAACAGTGGACACTGGCTGAGTATAATGAAAAATTCTCCAAACTTAGAGCTATCCAAAAGTGAAATGGTTTGCCCATGGAGTGAATGGGCAACCCATCACATTTGCCCCCCATTTTTAGGCAAAGGATATTGAACACTGACCCAGAACTTTATAGAAGGATTTCTTTCCCAGATATGAATTGTTCTAGATAACCTCTAAAGTCCTTTTCATTTCTAAGATTCTATAAATTAAGAAGTTTCTTGCCTAAAAAAAAATGGATTCATGAAAGTATATTACCACAAAAATAACCTTCAGAAATAAAGGTCAAATAAATCAAGAATTGTTTTAGGTATTCAGAGTTAGCAACCCTTATAATTTTATTCTATGGCACATTTTTGTTGATGTTATTGTTGTAAAGACAGAGCTTAAAGGGGGGAGCCACAGTCGGGTGACAAAAAAATTTCTTCTCATGTAGTAAAATTTCAGAAGTTTCTGAGGGGGATTGAAATATAGTAGTAGAGGAAGCTGGAGTAACAAAAGAGAAAATGGATTTAGGAAAAAGAATCAAATAAAAATTTTTGTAGGTCAGACACAAGGTGAAAAGATGAAGCCACTCCAACCAAACAGTTCCGTTTAACCATGATAATTTTGCATGAAAATAAAGGACAAAAAAAAGTCAAAATAATCCTAAAGTTGCCATTTTTACATGCTAACATTAGATAAAATAGTTAACAGTTTAGAACAGTAGTAATTGGGGGGGGTGTCTAGAAAAAAGCATTAAAGATGAGCTATGATCACAAAAAATGAAAAGAACTTAATATCTCAAGGTCCTTTTCTGTTCTAAGACTTGATTGTGTCCTTAAAAAATGTAGTTGTGCCAAATGACTTTTTCTTTTAAAAAAATTTCAAACTGAAAAATTATCAGTATTATGTTCAGCTATAAATGAGTGAAGGGAAATATAAAACATGCAAAATAAGTGTTATACATCCATGCTCATGAATTCTGAATTTCCTTTTTCTGATGAAAATATATTAGTATTATACCACTCCCTCTGCCTTATAGTGCTCTTCACCTTCATCTTAACCTCTAATCTCTATCCCTGTACTAGCTACATTCTCTTCCCTTTCCTATTTTGATTTGTTGGTAAATCAGTTCAATTCTACATTGTTTTCTTTTCTTAAGTTCCTTGCCTCCTTATCCTACCAAAGTTTTTATCCTGACCAATCTAACTCTTGGCTTTTTATCCCTACAATCACTACTACTCAAGAGCTATTAAACAAAACTTGAAATAATTGTGAAACTAGGTTAACTAGATATATTCCAAACTTACAATATATAAATCCAAATGGACCCTCATAGTGGCAAGGCAATTCTTTTACACCTCCCTTATCAATTCACTATGCTATTAACCATGGGCTTTTTGGAATCTTTAATCCTTAAACCTTCCATAGCTCTTCTCTCCCAGTCTCACAGCTGTAAACTTTGTCTCATATATCACTAAAAAAATAATGAATGATATTTACTGAGAACTCCCTGTCCTCTCCTTCTCACATATCATTCAGACACCTTCTTCAATTATTTCCTCCTTCATTCCTATAACCACTTAAAGAGGCAGCCCTTCTTAAAAAGCAAACCTCACTACATGTACAAATAATCTCATCATATCCTTTCTTTTTCAGCAGATTTTAAAACGTTTCTCATTAATATTCAATAGCTTCACATTTACTTGCTGCTTCCATTTTATGCCTACAAATTTTGTCTCTCCCATGAACTCTCACGACTCATGTATCTCTATTAGCTATTATTCCTATATTTTTCCTTTTCCTGGCTAATTTTAAGAAGTCTTTCTAAAACTGGTACTTCCACTTCCTTTCATCTTGCTTCCTATTTAAATGTTTGCAGTCTGGTTTCTCACCTCATCATCCAAATAAAATTGTTCCTTCCAAAATTACTGATGAAATTTTAATCAAAAAGTTCTGTTGTGGCCCTGTTCTTTTTTTCCCTCTGTATGATTTTACTTGGTGATACCATCAACTTCCAAAGTTCTAATTATAAATCCTACATAAATGATTTTCTGATTTATTTGTCCAGCCCTAACCTCTCTCCTGACTTCCAGTCTTGAATATCCAGCTGACTATTAAACATATTGAACCAAATGTCTTGTAGACATTTTAAACTCAACATGTCTAAAACTGAACTCCTAATCTTTCTATCCAAACTCTTCTCTCTTCCTTACTTCCCTGTTATTATTTAATATTTACATTTATTTTTACCCAGGATTCCTAAGTAACTGCTTCAATGTCATCCTCAACTCCTCACTATCTCTCACAGTGTCCTTACCGTCTATATCCAATTAATTGTCCAATCCTGTGATTTCCACCATTGTAATATCACTTGTATATATCTCCTCCTCTGATACTGCAAGCATCCTTGTGCAAAACTTTAACACATGCTTAGATTAGTAGTGTAGTAGTAGTAGCGGTGGTGGTGATGGTGGTGATGGTGTGGTGGTGGTGGTGATGGCGGCAGTAGCGGCAGCATCAATGGCCTGCTAGTTGGTCACCAACAAAAAGCCTTTGTTTTCTTTATTTTTGTCCATTCGTACTTCTGCTATTGAATTGATCTTCCTAAGTGTTATTCTGACTATATCACCACTCTATTAAATAAACTTCAAAGGCTCCCTATTACTTCTCAAATATAAAATCTTCTGGCTTTTAAAAGTCATTCGTTACTTGACCTTTTTTTTCTATCATTCCAGTCCTTTTATATCATCTCCTCTTCAGAATCAAAATGATAAGGCTTTAAATGACAGCCTTAGTGATAGATGCAATGTCTGATATCTGAGAACATCTACATTTAGGAAGGTTCATCACGAAGCCTGCTGTCGGGTGACAAATTTTTTTAGCTACACCATCTACAGAGTTGAAAAGGTTTATGATCAGCTTCAATGTAGGGAATACTTATAGAAATGAAAGCACTGATCCTTTGATATCTAGAATGAAAGTGGATCTTTACTGTTTTTCACAAGTGAAAACACATGCCAATTAGGAAAAAAATAACTGATGTTAAGAAAAATGTCTTTATTGTGAAAAGAGCATAAATGGATAAGTATCTTATAGAAAGATTGGATGCAGGAATATAATTTATAGAGGAAGTCAGTAAGTGTCTTTGCTGAGAAAATACTAGTAATGAAGTTACTTGGGATGACACTGATACAGATAAACATGATATTTCAAATTCTTAGAACACAGTAATATTGAATATGCTTCAAAAGAAGAAGGAGGAGGAATAACAAGTTACTCATTTAAATTTTTCTAACTGAAAGCAGAGTTATAACAAAACTGGTGTTCCAATAAAATATATGGAAAAATGATAACTGTAGGTTAATGGTAAGGAAGAAGAGGAGGAGGAGGAAGAGAAGAAAAAGAAGAAAAAGGAGGAGGAGGAGGAGAAAACAGTAGCATGACTCATTTTTTAAAGTTCCCAGATGGCAGAAAAAGTATTAACTATTATAGTTTCTATTCATACAGGACTAATCATACTAGAATACTCTATTTTGTAAGCTGATATAATGATTAAGAAAGATATTAGACATTATATTGAATGGAGAACAGAGAGTAGGAAGTGAATCATTAAAAGCAGATTTTTGAAACAAGTTACTCATCTAAATTTTTCTAATTGAATACAGAAGAGGGAGAGGAGAGAAAGGCAGAGGAAAAGGGAGAGGGAGAAAGAGGAGAGGGACAGAATGAGCACTATATATGCAGATCTCACATTTTATCTTTATGAGAGAGTGCCTCTGTTCTTTACAGTAACTTCCTAGGACAATATAAAGGGTTCACATAGATAAAATAAAGATGTTTCTATTTATTAGATAGCAATTCCCATAGATTTATTACTGTTTGGAAACGGGATTCTAGCAAGTGGCATGGATTTGAAAAAAAGGAAAGGAAGATAAAAAAGATAAAGGATGTTTCATGGAAGGAGGATTGAAATATGTGACACTATTAAAACCACTGGAGGGAACAGAAATAGAGGTGACCAGGTTCAGTGTCTGAGAACTGCTTAAGTATTACCACACAGTAGTGAATAGAGAATGCTGAAGAAGTGTAAGGCTGCTAAGGCATCTGAAAAGGAGACAAAAGACTAATAGGCAAGCTACATAGGCTTAAAAAATTGATAGGAGGGAGTCCCAAGAGATTTTGATGACAATGAAATTAATCCAATGGGTTTCCAGCCTGTCTTTAAAGAGATTAGCAGTATTTGACAAGGGTATGAGAAGCCAATTGACAGAATCCTCACCCAGTGCAAATGTGTACTAAAGGATCTTCCATTCTTTCTATATATATAGCTTTTGTCAGAAAGATTCTATCCTGTTCTTATTTCTGGGAAGTATAGGAGAGTACCCATTTGGGTATGTAGAAGATAGAGATTAATGTTTGATTTCCTTTTGTTATTTACATTATCATATAATTTTTTAACGATTTTTCTATTGGATATATCTTTTTTGGGGGGAGGGATATTTTTTTTTAAAAGGTCTAGTTGTAGAGGATATTGTAATAGATATGCATTTCATATGAGATGTGTATGATTGACTACTCAAAACAGAATGAACATGAGAAATGTAGTTAACAATTCCAGACAAAAAGTTGTCAAAAATTTCAAATGTTTAGTTGTTCACACATGCATGCCCACACACATTTATACATATGCATACTTATGTGTATGTGCACACATACACACCCATACACACATAGATATACACATGAAAGTTGGGAGCAAAAATAGTTTAGAGAATAAGCCAAATAACATCATTAAAAAAAAAAAAAGAAAAGGAAATTCACCCACCCAAAGATTATAAAAAACAATGGAGAAGAAAAAAAGTTTTCAAAAAAGTCATGTCACTCCAATGGCACCTACACATGAAAGAGTACACCAAATACAAATAAAATGAAAATATTTTTCCATAGTAATTGATTCTCATAACTGGTGAAAGAAGAAAACCTACATCTACACTTTAAATATTTAGTACCTGCTGGGCTTTATGAAAAACAGGACATAACTCTGAAGATGAACTTGGAAAAATTCTCTGGACTCAAGCAAAGGAAGGAAATCTAGCCTGAAGGAATATCTCAGATCATTGGCAATTATTTATCTGGGAATGTCTTTGATCATTAGCAATTATTTATCTGGTTGATATCAAAATGAATTTCTGGACTAATCTTTGAGAGCCATAAGCTTTTTTGAAGGCCATGAAAATCTGTATCAATGAAAGAAATAAAAAGGGAAAGAAAGAAAGAAAGAGAGAGAGAGAGAGAGAGAGAGAGAAAGAAAGAAAGAGAGAAAGAAAGAAAGAAAGAAAGAAAGAAAGAAAGAAAGAAAGAAAGAAAGAAAGAAAGAAAGAAAGAGAGAAAGAAAGAGAGAGAGAAAGAAAGGAAGGAAGGAAGGAAGGAAGGAAGGAAGGAAGGAAGGAAGGAAGGAAGGAAGGAAGGAAGGAAGGAAGGAAGGAAGAAAGAAAAAAGAAAGAAAAGGGAGGAAGGAAGAAAGAAAGAAATAAAGGGAGGAAGAAAGAAAAGGGAAGAAGAAAGAAAAAGGAGGGAGGGAGGGAGGAGGGAAAGGAAGGAGGGAAAGGAAGGAGGGAGAAAGGAGGGGAGAGAAAGAGGGAGGGAGGAAGGAAAGAAGGAAGGAAGGAAGGAAGGAAGGAAAGAAGGAAGAAAGGAAGAAAGGAAGGAAGGAGGGAAGGAAGGAAGGAAATAAGGAAGGAAAGAAGAAAAATACAGAAAACAGATTTGAAATGCTACTAAATTCTCACAAAGTAATCAAAAAAGCATGTGGTATTGAAGTAATTCTGCTTCTGTGATATGATAGGTTTTTGGGGGTTTTTTTTGGTGAGTCGGCTATGGTTTCTGTTATTCCAACACTCTTTCATGCACTCAAGTACAATCAGCTTGGACTCAACTGTATTTCATATCCAGGTATCACAAAGACAAGCAACTTCTGGCAATGTGGCTTTGCTATGCTATTATAAAACCTGATTTCTTCCTGAGATCTAAAGCACCACCCAATTCCAAATCTCTTCAGACACTGCCCTTTGCCAATCTATTAACAGCATTAAAACCATGCTTGTGAGAAAGGTCCTTATTAGCGAACCGTGGTGAATAAAATGAGTGAACTCCCAGTGCTAAATCCTGGCTAATCAAGGGGAAACCCTTAGGTAGACAACTCCCACTGATCAAACTAAATACTTTCAAGTTTGTTACAGCAGCAATAGCATGTTTGTGATAAATATGGAGTGTTAATTTATCTACCATATATAAGGTACTGAAATTTTAAAGGCCCCTACAAATCAATTATCAAGAAATCTTAAAGAGGAAAAGATTCTAAAAGAAAGGACAAATGATTATATTAATATTTTAAAGACAACCAAAATGACATCAGTAGACTTATGTGCCTACATTCTTCTCTATTTCAAATCATTGTGAATATAGTTTTTACATGTATTGAAGGTATCTTTGAAGAAAACAGAAGGCAAAGGGGATGTTTTCATATAATTCTCTCTGACAGACTATATTTTTGCAGTCATAAAGTTGGCTTAAATAATAAGAAAATGTAAGACCAAACAGTGTTTATTTGTTCATTTCAACAACATACCTCAGAATAAAACACATTCTTAGAGAACAACTTTCAAAAATGTGCAATCCACATATATGTTAAAGTCATATGACAGACGATTCTTATTTATTTATTTTTATTAAAGCTTTTTATTTGCATAACATATGTATGGATAGTTCCTCAGCATTGATCTTTACAAAGCTTTCCATTACAAATTTTGCCCCCAGTCCCCTCCCCTCTCCTGGATGGCAGGAAGTCCACTACATGTTATTAATGAGAAAATGGTTGACAAGTTGTTTTGCAAGAAAAATCCTATCTACAAGAAAAAAACATAATCAGAAAAAGGAAACACAATGCAAGCAAACATCATTAGAGAGCATGAAAATGTTCTCTTGTGGTCCACATTTAATATCCCTCTCTCTGGGTGTATATAGCTTTCTTCACTGAACAATTGGAACTGGTTTGAGACATTTCTTTGTTGTAGAGAGCCATGTCCATCAGAATTGATCGTCATATAGTACAGTTGTTGCCGTGTATAATGATCTCCTGGTTCTGCTCTTTTCACTCAGCATCAGTTCATGCAAGTCTCTCCAGGCCTCTCTGAAATCGTTCTGCTGATGGTTTCTAA
The DNA here is from genome assembly GCA_023553655.1 of Myrmecobius fasciatus. NCBI lineage: Eukaryota > Metazoa > Chordata > Mammalia > Dasyuromorphia > Myrmecobiidae > Myrmecobius > Myrmecobius fasciatus. The sequence goes on along the minus strand of JAJPUD010000428.1, from coordinate 565,569 downwards.
CAGAACAATAATATTCCATAACATTCATATACCATAATTTATTCATCCATTCTCCAGTTCATGGGCATCCATTCATTTTCCAGTTTCTAGCCACTACAAAAAGGGCTGCCACAAACATTCTTGCACATGTAAGGCCCTTTCCTTACTTTATGATTTCTTTGGGATATAAGCCCAATAGAAACACTGCTGGGTCAAAGGGTATGCACAGCTTGATAACTTTTTGAGCTTAGCTTCAAATTGCTCTCCAGAATGGTTGGATCTGTTCACAATTCCAACAATGTATTAGTGTCCCAGTTTTCCCACATCCCCTCCAGCATTCATCATTATCTTTTCCTGTCATTTTAGCCAATCTGACAGGTGTGTAGTAGTACCTCAGAGTTGGTCTTAATTTGCATTTCTCTGATCAATAGTGATTTGGAGCAACTTTTCATATGACTAGAAATGGTTTGAATTTCATCATCTGAAAATTGTCTGTTCATATCCCTTGACCACTTATCTATTGAAGAGTGGCTTGAATTCTTATATATATGAGACAATTCTCTATATATTTTAGAAATGAGGCCTTTATCAGAACCATTAAATGTAAAGATGATTTCCTAATTTGATGCTTCCCTCCTAATTTGTCTGCATTAGTTTTGTTTGTACAAAAACTTTTTAACTTAATATAATCAAAATTATCTATCTGGTGTTCAATTAGGAGTTCCAGATCTTCTTTGGACATAAATTTTTTCCATCTCCACAGGTCTGAGAGGTAAACTATACTACGTTCCTCTAATTTGCTTACAATATCACTCTTTATATCTAGATCATGAACCCATTTAGATCTTATCTTGGTATGTGGTGTTAGGTGTGGGTCAAGCCCTAATTTCTTCCACACTAGTTTCCAATTTTCCCAGCAGTTTTTGCCGAATAATGAGTACTTATCCCAAAAGCTGGGGTCTTTGGGTTTATCGAATATTAAATTGCTAAAGTTATTGCCTAGATTGTCCTGATAACCTATCCTGTGTCACTGATCGACTGCTCTATTTCTCAGCCAGTACCAAATGGTTTTGATGACCGCTGCTTTATAATATAGTTTTAAATCTGGTACAGCAAGGCCACTTCATCTGCCTTTTTTTTCATTAATTCCCTTGAAATTCTTGACCTTTTGTTCTTCCAAATGAACTTTGCTACTATATTTTCTAAATCTGTAAAATAATTTCTTGGGAGTTTGACTGGTATGGCACTAGATAAGCAGATTAGTTTCGGTAGTACTGTCATTTTTATTATATTTCCTCGGCCTACTCATAAGCACTTAATGTTTTTCCAATTGACTAGGTCTGATCTTATTTGTGTGGAAAGTGTTTTGTAATTTAGTTTGTATATTTTCTGACTTTTCCTTGGCAGATAGATTCCCAAATATTTTATACTATTATCCATTATTTGGAATGGAATTTCTTTTTGTATCTCTTGCTGCTGAACTTTGTTGGTAATATATAAAAATGGTGATGATTTATGTGGATTGATTTTGAATCCTGCAACTTTACTAAAGTTGTAAATTGTTTCTAGTAGTTTTTTAGTTGAGTCTCTAGGGTTCTCTAAGTATACCATCATGTCATCTGCAAAGAGTGATAATTTGGTTTCTTCATTACCTACTCTGATTCCTTTTATCTCTTTTTCTTCTCCTATTGCCAAAGCTAACATTTCTAATACAATATTAAATAGTAATGGTGACAGTGGGCAGCCTTGTTTCACTCCTGATCTTATTGGGAATGGATCTAGTTTGTCTCCATTACATATGATGCTTGCTGATGGTTTTAAGTAGATGCTACTAATCATTTTAAGGAAAAGCCCGTTTATTCCTATACTCTCTAGTGTTTTTAATAGGAATGGGTGTTGGATTTTATCAAATGCTTTTTCTACATCTATGGAGATAATCATATGTTTTTTTTTTTAGTTTGGTTATTAATATAATTAATTATGCTGATAGTTTTCCTAATATTGAAGCAGCCCTTCATTCCTGGTATAAATCCTACTTGGTCATAGTGTACTATCCTGGGGATGACTTTCAGTAATCTCATTGCTAATATCTTATTTAATATTTTTGCATCAATATTCATTAGGGAAATTAGTCTATAATTTTCTTTCTCTGTTTTCACCCTACCTGATTTAGCTATCAGCACCATATCAGTCTCACAAAAGGAATTTGGTAATATACCTTCTGTCCCAATTTTCTCAAATAGTTTGTATACTATTGGAATTAATTGTTCTTTAAATGTTTGGTAGAATTCACATGTAAATCCATCTGGCCCTGAAGATTTTTTCTTACAGAGTTGGTTAATATCTTGTTATATTTCTTTTTCTAATATGGGGCTATTTAAATAATTTATTTCCTCTTCTATTAACCTGGAAAATCTATATTTTTGTAAATATTCCTCCATTTCATTTAGATTATCAAACTTACTGGGATAAAGTTGGGCAAAGTAACCCCTAATTATTCCTCTAATTTCCTCTTCAATGGAGGAAAGTTCTCCCTTATCATTCTTGAGGCTAACAATTTGATTTTCCTCTTTCCTTTTTCTTATCAGATTAACTAAAGGCTTGTCTATTTTGTTGGTTTTTTCATAAAACCAACTCTTAGTTTTATTTATTAATTCAATAGTTTTCTTATTTTCAATTTTATTAATTTCCCCTTTTATTTTTAGAATTTCCAATTTGGTATTTAATTGAGGGTTTTTAATTTGTTCTTTTTCTAGTTTTTTTTTTTTAATAATAAGCTCAATTTGTTGATCTTTTCTTTCTCTATTTTATGCAAGTAAGCATCTAGAGATATAAAATTGCCCCTTATAACTGCTTTGGCCATATCCCACAAATTTTGGTATGTTGTCTCATTATTGTCATTCTCCTGGATGGAATTATTGATTGTGTCTATGATTTGCTCTTTCACTCATTCATTCTTCAGGATTACATTATTTAATTTCCAATTAACTTTTGGTCTCTTTTCTCCTGGCCTTATATTGCATGTGATTTTTATTGTATCATGATCTAAAAAAGATGCATTTATTATTTCTGGCTTTCTGCATTTGATTTTGAGGTTTTTATGCCCTAACACATGATCAGTTTTCGTATAAGTTCCATGAACCCCTGAGAAAAAAGTAAAGTCCCTACGGTCTCCATTCAATTTTCTCCAAAGATCTATCATACCTAACTTTCCTAACAATTGGTTTACCTCCCTAGTTTCTTTCTTATTTATTTTGTGGTTTGATTTATCTAATTCTGAGAGAGCAAGGTTGAGATCCCCCACTAGTATCGTTTAGCTGTCTATTTCTTCTTGCATCTCTCTTAATTTCTCCCCTAGGAATTTGGATGCTATTGCACTTGGTGCATATATATTTAGTATTGATATTGCTACATTATCTATGGTACCCTTTAATAAAATATAGTTTCCTTCCTTATCTCTTTTGATTAGCTCTATCTTGGCTTTTACTTGATCTGAGATAAGGATTTCTACCCCTGCTTTTTTTTTTTTTGTTCACCTGAAGCATAATAGGTTCTGCTTCAGCCTTTTACCTTCATCCTATATGTGTCACTATGTTTTAGATGTGTTTCTTGTAGACAACATATTGTGGGATTCTGTTTTTTAATCCAGTCTGATTTCCGCTTCTGCTTTATGGGAGGGTTCATCCCATTCACATTCACAGTTAGAATAACTCATTCTTTATTTCCTGCCATCTTATTTACCCAAGTTATGTTTTCCCTTTCCTTTCCCCTTTCTCCCTTCCCCCCTCCTCAGTATTTTGCTTTTGATGACCCTCTCCCCCAAACAATCCTCCACCCTTTAGATCCCCTCCCCCTTTTTTTACTCCTTTCCCCTGATTCTTCTATTTTCCCTTCTATTCATTTATCCCTTTCTTTTCCTCCTTTCCCTCCCACTTCCCTCTAGTGACGGACCAGTTTCTCTGTGGAACCAAAAGTGTCTGATATACACTTTTAGAGCCCAAAATGATGAGAGTAAGATGCACACAATGCTCATCTCCCTCCCTTCTTTCTCTCAATTATATTAGGTTTTCTTTGCCTCTTCATGAGATTTTTTCCTTGTTTTTAATCTCCATTTTTTAAAAATCTTATTTTATCACCTTTTCCCTCTTTTCCCCAGTATGATAACCTTTCCCCATCTAGTTTTCTTTTTCATATTATAAATTATCTACTTAATTATACCCCCAAACTTTAAGTATCCCCATAGTAGAAATAATGTTCTCAAGAGTCTTTTCCTTTTTACCTTTTTATGCTTCTCTTGAGTTCTGTGTTTGGAGGTCAAATTTTTTGTTCAGATCTGGTCTTTTCATCAGAAATAGGTGAAATTCACCTATCTCATTAAATGACCATTTAATGGAAGATAATGCTCATTCTAGCTGGATAGGTTATTCTTGGCTGTAATCCAAGTTCCTTTGCCTTTTGCAATATCTGGTTCCAGGCCCTTCGATCCTTCAATGTGGAGGCTGACAGATCGTGTGTGATTCTAATTATTGATACTTGGTATTTGAATTGTTTCTTTCTAGCTGCTAGTAAAATCTTTTCTTTGGTGCAATAGTCCTGACATTTAGCCACAATATTCCTTGGGGTTTTAATTTTGGGGTCTCTTTCAGGAGATGATCGGTGAATTCTTTCAATGGTGATTTTGCCTTCTGATTCTACAACCACAGGGCAGTTTTCTTTCAGGATTTCCTGGAAGATAGTGTTTAGATTCTTTTTTTCATCATGGCTTTCAGGAGGTCCAATAATCCTTAGATTGTCTCTCCTAGATCAATTTTCCAAGTCAGTTGTTTTTCCTAGGAGATATTTCATATTTTTTTTCTATTTTTTCATTTTTTTGTTTTTGTTTGACTGATTCTTGAAGTCTTATTGAGTCATTCACTTGCATTTGTTCAATTCTTATTTTTAAAGTGTTGTTTTCTTCAGTTACCTTTTTAAGCTCCTTTTGTAAGTGTCCAATTTGTTCATTGCACTCTTTTTCCACCTCACTAATTTTATTTTTCAGTGCATTATTGTTTATTTCCAATTCACCAATTTTGTTTTTCAATAAATTGGTGTCTTTTTCATATCTCTTTTACAGGGCGTTATATCCTTCTTGCAAGATATTGTATCCTTCTTGCACTGCTTTCAGTTTATTTTCCCATTTATCCTCCAACTCTCTTTTGAGATTCTTTATGCAATCTTCCAGAAAGGCCTTTTGAAAAGGGGACCAGTGATGGTCCTTGATGACTTCCTCTGGAGTTGTTTTGTCTAGATCTGGGGTCTGCCCTTCTTTCTCTCGATAGAAGCTGTCTATGGTGAGAGCTCTCTTTTGCTTCTTCATTTTTTTTTAGACAGCGTGGGGGTCTGTTTAAAGCTAGAGAAGCTGCAGCTGAGGTAGTTTGCCCTGGGGCAATTCCGCTAATTAACTTAAGGTGCTGGGCTGGTGGGGGCTAGGACTTTGCCTGATGGGGCCAAGGACTTTGCCTGAAATTACTCCTTAAAAAGGGCAAATCTGCCAGAACACCTGCCCCTAATCAGGGCAGAGTGTCCCGAGTGCTTCAGATATACCCCAGGTGTTTAGAGTTTGGAGTTTGGAGTTTCTGCCATGCTAAGCTGAGTCCCACCCTCACTTCTGGGCTGCACCGAGTAAACTGTTTACCCCTCTGTGCGAGTTAAACACACCTGATATGAAATTCTTCAGAGATATCTGTAAGCAGTGTCCAAATATTTCTGGATTCTTTAACTTGAAGATCAGTTCAGAGGCTTATTTTATTGTTGATTTGAGAGAAGGTCAGAGGAGGACACAGAGAGTCATGTCTTCACTCCGCCAGCTTGGCTCCGCCCCCATGACAGATGATTTTATTCAATGACTATTAATATTTGATGGCATATAAAACAGGAAAACATATAAGGAAAGAGTAATGCCAGAAGTCATGGAAAGACATGTTGTAAATAGATAAAGGTATATTGCTAACTATGACAAATTAGGTTAAAATGCCAATAATTCTGTATGTGACTGGAAAAGATCTTCATATAGAGAGAATAGGGGATAGATAACAAGTAAATAAGCTTCAGAGCTGCACTGATACATGAAATGTTAAGGACTCAAAGGAAATCCAAAGGGCTCTTAATAATAATGACAAATAACATTTACATGGCAATTTTCACATGGCACTGTGCTGTTTAATTATTATTTCATTTGATTTTTATAGCAACTGTAGGAATATAGACTTGAAGAAACTGAGGCAAACAGCAGTTAAGTGATTTTTCTGAGGCTGTATTTGAATTCAAGTCGTCCTGACTCTGGCCCAACATTATTTCCACTGAATCATCTAGATGCCCCTCTTGAATAAACTTAGAGCAGAAAATGGTAAGAAATCAATAATGATGAACGGGATGATAAACCATGGATACAATGCAATCTACTATAGAAAGAATATACACAGCAATAAAATCACAGATCCATGATCATGAGAATAAATTATAGATGTTATATTGTATGTTCCTGCATATGATAAGTGTATCTGCATAGACACAGCACACACACAATAAATACAAACATATGTGTATATAATGTATATATGTACTTTATTAATCTCCTATGTGTAAAAATTATGGGAAGGAGGACAGAAGAAGAGAAAAACAACATAAAGTGAAAGAATAAATAAGATTTTAAATATTATCCCAAAAGAAATGAAAATTCCCTTTCTTTACTTGGGGTGATGCAATAGAGTGCTAAACTAGGGTCTAGAGGACTTGAATTTAAATGCAGCATCAGTCATTTATTAATTATTTGGTCCAGGACAAGTCATTTTACCTCTCTGTGCATCAGTTCCCACAACTGTAAAATGAAGGAAATAATAATATCTATATCTGAGGATAATCGATATAATCTAATAAGAAGATATTTGTTTTAGCACTTGACAGAGGGCCTAGCACATAATAAATATTTGATAAATGTATATTCCTTTCTATATAACTAGAAAAGAAATGTATAAGAAGGATGATAGGTGAAGAAGGTGAAAAGATAAATAATCTGAAAGGAATCAGATAATTCATTCACATTTGCTTATGCTTTTGTCCATCCCCATTTCATAACCACATTTTCTACTCCTATGGAAATTATAATCAATATCTAAATAGCAATAACATCAGAAGAATCTTCTCAGAGCCTAAGAGATACACTTCCAAGATCGATGATAATAATGACTTTGAGAAAGAATTCCGTGAATCAAACTAAAAAGCAGTATGAAAAGTATAAACATTTTATGAGAAGAAGCATTTAGGACTCTGTAGAACTTTTCAATCTAAAAAAGTCAAAGTTGAGGCAGCAACAAAAGGTAGGAAAAGCAAAAAAAAAAAAAGATTATTTGGGGAGAAAAGAAAAAGAAATTTCTTACAATGAAGCATGAGTCATTTTAAGTAGATTTTGAAGTTTGAGCATAGCAAATATGAATAAAAGCATTTTTATTCCCATGTAAGAGAGAAGTGACTTTTCCAAAAAAAAAAAAAGACATTTGTAATATATCATTGAAATAGCTTTGCAATTTTACATGCATATGGAAGTATCAAATAACAGTACAGCCTATATTCAGATAAAATGAAAATTTTTGTAGAAGACACAGTTGTCCCTCTTTATGCACTCCTTATCCATAGATTGTAATAGCAGCATGTAGAAGAGCTAGTCTAAAAAGGGAAATATGAATACTGAAGTAGAAAAATGAACAATGTATATGTAACCTAAATACTGCTTAGGCAGATAGCAATGGAAAAAATATATAAAGTTATTTTCCAACTTTAAAAAAATATATAAGTAGAAGCAGAAAAACTGAGCAAAAACATAATGATATATCAATAAAATGCTGGGGGAAAAGAAGAAAAACCAGTTTATAAGAAGATTAAATAGGAAAAACAAATGTGCATAGTTTCTCAATTTGCATGATGTTCTACTTTGGGAAAAAATTTGCAGGTATAATAGAAGTTACTATAAGTTTAAAAATGAAAGGCACTTTAATTTTCTTCCTTTAACTCAAGATGAGGGAAAGTAAATGAGCATAAATACAAATGATTATTATATAAAATATCTTATGTCATATCTTATAATAAAAAAGCAGGGAGAAATAGGAGAGAATTAATTGCTTTTTGATTTTTTTTACAAAATTGTGATTATAAATAGCATGAAGATAAATCATATATGTTTCTGTAATAAAATATTTTGACTGAAAAATATGAATGACGCCTCAATTGTATCTGAAATATGGACACAGGAATATCTGTACCACTTGTTTTAACAGTGTTGAGAGGATAGAATATGATAATGTGAGATGAAGGAATTTTCTCTCTTCAATATGTTAAATTATTATTGTTACTACTAAACATAATGGCAAGATCTCTTGATCTCTTCCTAAGAAGACACTCCAAAATGGCAAATAGGAAATTCTAGATAAATACTAATTTTCTAGCCAAAGTATCTAAATATATAAAAACAGTGTAACATCAATAACAGAGAACAACTGTCCCAAAAGTTCTCTTCTAACAAACTTTAGTTTAACCTTGACTTTACCCTCTTTTTTTTTGGTTTGGTCTCTTTTATCTCTTTAATTTTCAGGATAATTATTCAGTTGGGTCAAACACAGAATACTGAATTAGTGTTTTTAAAGAACATCATCTTTGTGATTGTAAAGCACCAATTGGTTTCTTGAAAGGACTGGAATCATTCCACACATAATTCAGTTATATGAATTCTCATTAAGTAAAAATTTGTTAGTTCTTAGTTTTCCATTCATTACTCCTTTGGTTTTAGGTTTTATTTTTCTTCTAAGAAAGAATGCTTTTAAAAGATTTTAAACAAAGTGTTATTTACACAGTGAAAAACTGAGGACTATAAGGCAAAGTACAACTGACATCCATTTCATTTGGGAACAGAAAGGGAAGAGTAAGGGAAGGAAAGGGAATGAAAATTTATTTGGCTATTATTACAAGTAAGGGCAGCCAGGTGGCACAGTAGAGTCCAGGACCTGGAGTCATTGACTCATCTTTCTGAGTTCAAATCTGGCCTTGGACACTTAGTGGCTATGTAATTGTAGGCATATTACTGTTTGCTTCAGTTTCTCATCTCTAAAGTGAGCTGAAGAAGGAAATGGCAAACCACTATAGTATCTTTACTAAGAAAACTCCAAATGGGGTCAAAAAGAGACAGACACAACTGAAAAATGAACGGACAACAAATGAACCAAGCACTATACTAATGGCTTTAAAATGTTATAATAACCGTGTGAGAACCGTGTGTTGTTATTATCCCATTTTGTAACTGAGGAAACTAAGGCAAACAGATGAAGTGACTTATCAAGTTTCATGAAACTAGTGTCTGAATCTAGATTTGAATTCAGATCTTCCTAACTCCAAGTCCAGTGCTCTATCTACTTCACTATCAGCTACCAAGCACCGGTTTTATTTTTTTATAAAGTTTATAAAATTTTTATAATTTTATAAATCAATCATAATTATTTTTCAGGACAACCCACCCAAACTATTTACAAAAAGCTATGTACAGTGTAACTGAGTAAATTCAATAATTTTAGAAAAAGTGTATGCACAAACAGAAAAGAATACTCAAAGGATTATGAAAGCTGTAAAGGGAGAGAAAGTATGTTACAGTCTCATGCATACACTGAAGTGTATTAGGTCTTTAGAGGATAGGAGCCATTGTGCAGTTGGGAGTGGGAGGGAAAACTGTAGTTGAGCAATGCAGGATCATAAGGAATTGATCCAGAGTAGCAATATATTTATTCCTATTTCCTGATAATGACAATGCTGGTTCTTCTCTTTTCTATTCTTCCTTCCTTCAAGGAGAGCACACATCCAGGTCAAAGCTTATCTCTGTTCCTTCAAAAGATATCTTGTATTTCTTTCTACCTAATCAGTATTAATAAAGTCAATACTGATGTAAAACTGTGGTGAACTCAGTTTTTTATAAGGAAATATGTATTTCATTTGCTGAAAGGCAGTTTTGAATAAGGTTATGATTTGCCATACACAGAAAGAGAAGAAAAGCATCTTTTCAACCACTGGAGTTTCTACCAGTTCTGAATTCGAAGCAAATTACACACACACACACACACACACACACACACACACACACACACACACACACTGAGAAAGAGAGAGAGAGAGAGAGAGAGAGAGAGAGAGAGAGAGAGAGAGAGAGAGAATAAGTGGTATATAATATTAAACTTCCTAAAAGCAGAGATGAAAGTGAACCTGACCATCCTGAATTCCCCTGAGGACAAATAGGTATAATAACTGTAAGCAGAAAACAACTTTCTGGTTTTTGCTTGTTTGTTTTGTTTTGTTTTCTCTAAATTTATTAAAATGCCCTAGTCTTACCCTCTGAGAAGAAATTATACTCCTGCTATGTCTGAAGGGAGGAGTTGTGAAAGATTTGGCCTTGTCAACATGGGGGCCAGAGAGAGAGAATACCTACTTTTTCTCCTTAGTCAATGACACTATAACCCTTGCACTTTATCTGACTTGTGACTTTGCAAGACATATATCTCCTCCTCTTTCCCTATTCTAGAGAATTTCCAATCCAGTTCTAAGAGGCTACTAAAGCTTAAGACCATAACTACTATGCATTCAAGTTAAATCCAGTATTTTATAATTTCTATTTTTTTTACATAAGAATAAAATAACACCAATAATGACAATGGTTGGAACATATATTGCATTTAAGATTTCTAAAACATTTTGCCTATATTAGTTAAATTGATTCTCATGACTACTTTGTGAGGATTAGTCTCTGAGATATTTTGATGATGATGATGATGATGATGATACCTTTCAGAAAAGTGAAACTAGAAGATTAAATGTTTTGTCCAGGCTCACATAGCAAATAGGTTTCTAAGCCATGATTTAACCCAGATTTTCTTAACTAAGTCCAATGCCTGTGAGATAGGAAAGTTATAATCTCAATTGAGGGACATGTAAATTTAGACCTCAAGAAATTAAATAAATTAGGCAAGGCCACATGACAAAAACCTGGTAGAGTCAAGACAAAAATACAAGTCTACTGATATTTGGAATTCAATACTATTTCTAGATTAAGTTTAGCCTAGTCACACAAAAATGGCTATCAAGATGTGGTAGAAAGCATAGACTAGGAATCAAATAATTTATGCTCAGCTGCAGATTTTCTTCAATTACATGTAATCTTGGTTAATTAGTTTGTGCTTTGGTTTCCTCATCTGTTAAATGAAAAGAGTAAGACACATCTCCAAGTTTCCTTTAAGCATTAAAAGGTTATGATTATAATAATAAAGTGATAATATTTTACCATGCTTTATATGAAATTATCATATCATAGAACCTTTCCCCTCTCTAAATGGTAACAAGTATAGAGTATAAAAGAAATTAAGGTATATTGGTAGAGGGCTTTAAATAAACTATCATAAATGCTCACTGAATGACATTCTAATATATTAGAATTAGATACAAAGATAATTAATCAACTATTGTCAGAAGCAAAATTTAAAGAAAAGTCTTTCTGAGAACTCAAGACCAGCCCTTTATCTTTTATGCCATGATGCATCTAGCTAGTTAGTTGGTCTTATTTCTAGTGCTTATTACTTTAGTATCTCAAGATATAATTCACTTAACTTGATTCTTAGGACTTATCTATTAAATCACAAGAGATACTTTTCTCTATCTGCGGACATAAGTCCTATGTAAATAACATTATGAATTCCTCAGGCATTTGACAATAGAGACAAGAATGATAATAATGGTAATAACTGCCATTTGTAATATAATTAACATGATTAACATTATATATAATATACAATATATTATATAATGATACACATGCATATTATATAATAATACGTAATATAATATATAATTTGAAATAATATGGTTAAGGATTATAAAACATTATTTATCTCCTTGAAACATCATATATCCCTAGAAGGCAAATTAAGTCTCAACCAGATTAAGTGGTTTGCTTAGGATTATAGATCAGTTAATGATCTAAGGCAGAATACCTACCATATCTATGATTCTCAGCCAATGCTCTTTGTATTGTCAAAAGCCTTGGTCACAATGCTTTTGAGAATTTGACATTTGCAGTAAAGTGATAACTATTAGAGTTATCAGAATAACAGAGTAAAAGCTTTCTGGAAAGACTGACTTTAAAAAGAATACATTAAGACAAAATGTTACTTGTTCTGAAAACCTGATTTTTTCCCCACCCTATGATCAACTGAATTTCAAATCACATCAAAGTAGAGAGAGCCAGACTAGGATAATAATAACCACTCATATTTATACTGTGCTGATTTAAAAAACTCTTTCTTCACAAGTTTGAGATGTTTCATGCTCATATGAGCAGTCTCAAATCATCTGTCTTCTAAAAGCTCCTTGACATAGCAAGTTGTTTTAGTTAAGCATTAGGTATTCCAATTGACTATAGGTAGAGGGAATGTTGGGTTATTGCCCCTTTCCTATCTTTTTGTGGTGTAAATAACTGGAATGATTAAAGTGTTTCTGGCTGAAAGTCCCCCTTGACTTGACTGAGAAAAAGTTGGGCTGTTTGGTCTTTCTAGGAGCATTATACTGAAATATAAGGAAGCTAGAAAAAAAAGGCAATTTTCTCAGGTACTCACCATCATACCCCATCTCCTCTACTAAATAGTAGATAGTAGACCAAGCTAAAACTTATTGGTATGTGATTTTCATCCAGAATAATTCTGATTTTCAAGATGACACATATTTCCAAGCAATTTAGATACAATTTAGACTGATGGGACAGCTAGGTGACACAATGAATAGTCAGAAAAACAAACAAACAAACAACTCATCTTTTTGAGTTCAAACCTAGCCTAACATACTTACTAGCCATTTGACTCTAGGTAAGTTATTTAACCTTATTTGCCTCAGTTTCCTCATCTATAAAATGAGAAGTAAACGTCAAATCATTCTAATATCTCTGTCAGGAAAACTTCAAATATTGTGACAGAGTTGGGCACTATTGAAAAACAACATTTAGGACAGAAGGTTGCTTATTCAAGGTTTTTAAATGGAGATCTGGATATAATATAAGGGAATGCAGACCATATTATTTCCCCCAATTTCCTGGTTAGGTTTTT
>JAJPUD010000428.1:243613-529724 GCA_023553655.1 Myrmecobius fasciatus | reverse complement strand
AAAACCAACTTTTAGTTTTATTTATTAATTCAATAGTTTTTTTACTTTCAATTTTACTAATCTCTCCTTTTATTTTTAGGATTTCAAGTTTGGTATTTGATTGGGAGTTTTTAATTTGTTCTTTCTCTAGCTTTTTTAGTTGCAAGCCCAATTCATTGATTTTCTCTTTCTCTATTTTATGCAAATAAGCATCTAGAGATATAAAATTTCCCCTTATTACCGCTTTGGCTGTATCCCACAAATTTTGGTATGTTGTCTCATTTTTGTCATTCTCTTGGATGAAATTAGTAATTGTGTCTGTAATTTTCTGTTTCACCCATTCATTCTTTAGGATAAAATTATTTAGTTTCCAATTGGTTTTTGTTCTATTTTCTCCTGACCTTATATTGCATGTGATTTTTATTCCGTCATGATCTGAAAAGAATACATTTATTATTTCTGCCTTCCTGCATTTGATTTTGAGGTTTTTGTGTCCTAACACATGGAGAACTTTGTGTTTTCAAAGGAAAAAATTAACATTATACCAAGAGATATAACATATTAAAATATTAGAATCATATATTTACTATAAAGCATACCATAAGGTAGCAAGAAAAGGTGAAGGACAAATGCTTCTAGTAGTATAGTCTGAAATGATCCACTTATCCTGCATTCAAAATTTCCCAAATGCAAAATCTATTAGATATACATCAGATACTTACCATCTGGCAATATCTTGGGCTCTAGCTAAAAATAACTTGATTGTAGTGTACCAATCCACTTAACTCCACAAGAGAGATTTTCTATTTCTTGGCATGTTGGGTCATCTCCAATAAGCAAGACATGAAAGACTTAACCTTTTCAGGTCTAGATCTCCATCCATGAATCTCCCCTTTCCTTACTAGTGGTAGTCTCAAGTTATCATTCATTATATGTAGGTCCCATTTCAAGCCAGACTTCACTCCCCAGATTTTTATCAGTCACTATGTAGCTAGTAGTCAATTCTTTGCCATTTCCTATGCCTTGCCCCTTCCAATTCTAGAACTAGAATTTCAGAAACACTATCATTGTTTTCAGAGGAGTGTACAAGGCTATTTTACTCTGCTCTATTCATCATGCCTATAATTTTCTAAATAAAAATATTACTACCTATCACTCCTCTATGTATAGTGTCTTTTCCTATTTGACTCTAACCTCCTTGAAGGTAGGAATTGTCTTAGTTAATGTATTTGTATCTTTGGCCCTTAGAATAGTGCTTGGCACATACAGGTATCTCATATACTATGAATAAGTATTGCAAACTTTAATCAACTATGTAGAACTTGTTTCTAATACAGCATTTAGTTTCTCCTTACAAATACTGTAGGAAAACTAGGTAGCACAGTGGGATAGAGGTCTGTACCTGGAGTCAGCAGCACCTTAGTTCAAACCTGGCCTCAAATGTTTATTAGCTGTGTGACCTTAGGCAAATCACTTAACTCTATTTGCCTCAGTTTCTTCATCTGTAAAATGAATTGAAGAAGGAAATGGCAAACAAACCATTCAAATACCTTTACCAAGAAAATATCAAATAAGTTCATGAAGAGCTGGGCATAATTAAAATGACTGAACACCAATAATAATAAATAATCTTAGGAGCACACAAATAGGAATTTTCTAAGAAATAAAACTTGCATTGGCCCAAAGCTAAACTACTTTTTTTCCTGTGACAGATAAAATCATTGACAGAATAACATTTTTTGTGTGGAAATTATTTAATCAAATTCTGTAGCATCAAATATGTATATATACATATATACACACACATACATATGCATATATAATATATATCTTTCATGTTGTTCTTTAACAATTGTCATGAAGCAGCCTAATGCTAAAAACCAATTGCTACCTTAAAGGCTCTCCTCCAACAAGGTATCTCATTTATTTATACATGATTTCTCACAAGATATAATAATAGGCTTAACTATGTTCAATGGTTTTTATTATTAATAAGAAAGTATAAAATAGAAAGGTATATTGTGTCAAAATGTTTTTGCTATCATATTCAGAGTCCTAATTGAAGTAGGATTTGGTCAGCAGTCACTAACAATGTATGTATCAAGAGCAACTATGTGTCGGGCACTATGCTCTATGGATATAAAATAACATCAACTGGCTCTTGAGAAACTCACAATTTAAAGAGACAGCATGAAAACAGCTAAGTAGAAACAAGCTACACACATGATAAATTGAGATATGGGAGTAATTTCAGATGGAAGCAGGATTAGGAAGGGCTTCTTGTAAAAGGGGGAATTTAGCTGGACTTTGAATAAAGCCAGAGAAGGTAGGGAGTAGAAAGGAGGAGGGAGAGAATTCCAGGCATGGATGATTGTCAGTCAACATGTCTGGAGTTAGAACATAAAGCATGTTGGGAGAACTGCAAAGAATTCACTGTTGGTGGATCTCAGAGCATGTGAAGATGAGTAAGAAAGGTAGGAGGGGGACAGGTTATGAGAGCCTCTGAATGCCAGGTGGGTTCATTTATATTTGATTCCCAATATTATAACAGGGAAATGAGGGAAGAACAGTGATACGGTCAGACATATGCTTTAAGAAGTTAAATTTGATTACTGAGTGGAGGATAAGCTAGAGGCAAAAGGCTTGAGACAGAGAGATGAATGTAGAAAGATGAATCAAAAAGGCATAAAAATAGTCTAGGATGAAGTGATGAAGACCTAGACCAGTGTAATCTAGGTCACAGGAGAGAAGAGGCTGCATTTGAGAGATATAACAAGGCACAATCAACCAGGACTTGGCAATACAATGAATATGGGGAGTGAAAGAGTGTGGTGTCTGTTAGCTTAGTTGACTTGGAGGATTCCATTTCCCTTCACATTGATAGAAAAATTCAAAAGAGGGAATGGATTGAGCTGGAAAGAGAGTAAATCCAATTTTGGACCTATTGAGTAGAAGACATCTAATAAGCAGCTGGTGGTTAAGAGACAGCATAAGGCTGAATAATATCTGCTAATCATTGCATAGAGCACTAAAACAATAGACTGAGGATATCACCAAGTGAAACAGTATAGGGGAATAAGAGGACCTGGGACCAAAGCTCTAGGGGAGAAACATATATATACAGCAGTTGAAATCAGGACCCAGGAATGGGGGAAGAGAAGAGGAGGGAGAAAGAAGAAAGCAGTGTGAAGAGTGGAAGAAAAGGAGAGGACTCTTCCTGAAGGTGGGATTAATAGTGAGTATTCAAGGAAGGTACAATGTAGAGGTGAGACAGGGAAGCATTTCAGGTATGTGGGATTTCCATGAAAAAGCAAAGAAGACATAAATAGTAGTATACAGTTTTTATTACTAGTATTCTTTGTTAGTGATTTTCTAAAAGAATAGATGAAGCCATACTTCCTAGGACTTATTTCATCAGTGCAATTATTTCCACAATCAAAATCGGTCACCTCCCTTCCTGGCCTTAATAATTAGTTGAATGAATGACTTTTCATTTTTAGGCATATGATAGGCAGCTGATTCATGCTTCAGGTATGGAGTCAAACAGGGGTTTTCTAAGATAGAGGATTCTAAGAGATCTTGAATGTTCTCATTAACCAGCACATAGTCTCCCTATAGTCACAAAGACCCCAATAATTAATATGTAGGGATGGATATATGGCACAGGTTCATTTCCCAACTCCATTGTTATATCATTCATAAACAAGAAAAGGATTCCCTAAAGATACTGTAATCCTATAGATATTTACGTTTGTTTTACCAACCACAAAGAATATTGCAAAGGCTCCTAAATAATATCTATAATCACTGAAAATCTTCTCTAATTATCCAATTCAGAAAAAAGTCAGAAAAAGTCATGAAGAATGCCTATATTATACTGATATATAATGGACAGATAACTAATCCACCAAACTGTATGTCTTTTATGGCCTAACAGTGACCTAGATAGAGCACTGAATAGGAAATGGAGAGTGAGCTGGATATCCTCTGAGATATTTTTCAGTGTTTTTGATGAGCCAGGCTTTTCTGTAAACAAAAGTCAATCATTTTAACATCAATATTATGTAATGCTGTTGTCTTTGGGTCACAGAATACTGCTCTCCAAAAATTAAAACTATTGGTATTCCACTAACAAATTGAAAAACTAATAATAATAACAGTAACAGTAGTAACAATGACAAGAGCTTTTATTTATGTAACAGATTTTTTTTAAGTTTTAACACTTTAAAAAGTTTTTAAAATAAACATATTTGAAATATGTTAATTTATTTGATTCTCACAACAACCTTGTATGATAGATACTAATATGGTTGCCATTTTACAAATGACAAAAGTGAATAAAAGGCCAAGTGACTTGCCAAGGAATACACATCTAAGAATCTGAGATAGAATTTTAACTTCAGTCTTCCTGATTCCAAATTCTGTGCCAACTAACTGTCATATTCATAATGATCACAAATAGGCTGTTATTTCTCACCAATAAAAAACTGCTCAAGTGAATAGTATTAAAAAACATCATTGGAGAGATTTAGAAACAGAGAAGCAGATGTGCTTTTAAATAGTAAGATCAAGGGATAAACTACAGTCAACCTAGTTAGCTTGGGTGATATGCTGGTATCTTTACAATGTCATGAGGTGTAAAAGGTACATATATAATGAGTGGAACCCTGGTTATTTACATGATTATATAGATAAAAAAATAAAACATATATAAGAATCAATGGATGGGATTATGATCTATGATATTAAATGACACTGATTAAATGATAAATTCTTTGAATCATCAAAATATTATTTAATAATATTTAAATAGTATAAGAAGCTATAAAAACAGGCAAAATTTTTCATAGTATGTTTATTAGGTATCTCAGTCTGAACCAGCTACATTAGGACATTTTCCAGTAAAACACAAGCCCCTTGATTACAGAGACTGTTTCATTTTTGGTTTTGAATTTTCAGTGCCTACCACAGCATCTGGCACGCGCTACATGTTTTAGCAAGTGAATACTGATTGATTGGTGGCTTTTTCCAATGAGGAAAGACCCTCTGGTGATTCTAAAAGCAGTACTCTTTATTATGGGAATATAAGAACTCATATAAGAGAAGATATAATGCCCCAAATGAAATACCCACAGGTCAGCTGAGTACAAACAACATAAAGCAATTCATTTCAATTCAATTCAATAAGTATTTATTAAGATCTACTATGTTCCATGTACTGTAGTAAGCAAGGAGAGAGATAATTAAAATTACAACCTTGGAAGTTTCTAGAGTCTCAGGCATGATGAATGTAATGTTGCACATAGAGGTGGTCCTTAATACATGCTTGCTGATTGATTGTTCTATATTCAATCAATAGCAAAAGGTAAAAGGGAGTCAAAAGCACAATCTTATAATAGGCTATTCCCTAAATTTAGCACATCTAGGAGATTACTTATATTTGACTTCCATCAGTCTTGATGTGAGGAATTGGGATGCATGAGTTCTTTGTCCTTAACACAACCAAACATCTCTATGATGCAGATAAAGATAACAGGTTTTATAGTAAGGACGCAGTGTTCATGGAAGTTGTGTGATCTTCCATTGCTTAAGTCATGGGCAGAAGATTCTATGGAGTGGCCAGGATCAAGCCTTAAATTTCAAGCATAGATATGAAACTGAAGATTCAAGTCTAGGATACTCTTGTTCTAGAAGGTTACAGAAAAAGAGAAGGACAGAGATAACAAAAGAGAGAAGCATGCAGGTCTGGAGTAAAGGCAGTCTATCATGTGTAAGCCTTATGGATCTCAAATTAATACTTCTTCAAACCAAAGATTTGGGTTTTTTTCTCTGATTCAAATTTTTGTACGACCAGTATTTAGCACATTGATTGGCATTTAGTAGGCATTTAATAAATGCTTGTTGACTTAACTGACTATAATAAGTTAGACATGATTTAATAAAAATAATTGGAATAGTTATAAGGAAAATTAGCCTTTAGTTCAGTTATTGCAATCATAATTATGGATAAATCACTTATCTACTCTGAACCTCAGTAACTTATTTTGAAAAATGAAATGGTTGCATTGCAAGTTTTCTGATTTTTCTTTTAGCTATATAAACTTTTATTTCTTCTAAGTTGACCTTCTATGGAGTTAAATAAGATTGATCAGATTCCAGATGAATTTGCTCAGAAGAAATTAAGACAACCTTTTAAAAAATATTTTTTTGCATTTTAAATCATGTCCAAATGGAATTTCTATAATTCTGAAGTTACAGGATTTGATTCAGTTATAACTACAGCACTAGGAATCAAGTTTTAAGCATAGGAAAGATGAAAGAGATGAGCAAAATTCTTGCCATTTAAAAGAGGCAGCAGATCTAAAGGTAATTCAAAATTTAAAGTTGAGCTTTCTACAAGACAAATTTGTTAAAAGCATAGCATTACTGAGAAAGGTAACATGGATCATGGATAAAGAGGAAGCCTCAGAACCATAGGGGCATAGACAGGCTTAATGACTCTGGACAAGTCACTAAACTTTTCAGTGACTTTAGGCAATTTTCTAAGACCATACATTGCAGACAAGGTATCCACCTGCACTGGAAAAGGAAGTTGCCTCATCTGGGATTTCAAATGAAACGACAGAGTTTTTATCCTTATTTCTTTGTCCTAGGGAAAGTGATTTGCAATATGTCATGACATACAAACATCAACAATCAAAGAATAAAAATGATTATGTACATATTTAACTGTTTGGACAACAATAGAAAAAAATCTTGTAAGCGATAGTAATTACTTAAAAGGAAATGAATTTAAGAAGCAAATAGGGTCAACATAATATGTAGATGAATTAGATTACTGTCTAAACAATATGACTTAAAGAAAGTATCAGAAAATCTTCCCTACCCATTTGCTATGACCTGACATTTTCAAATTATTACTAATTCAAACTTATTGCTTAATATTAAGGCAAGGGCTTTATCCCTCAAAGATCAAAGTGAAAATACACATCAGAATAGTTCAGAGGAAACATGACTTAAAGGATGGAATGTGGACAGGATATCTGATATTCCCTAAGGGTAATATGCCTTGGGAATTGACAGTTGAAGATATCAAGTAAGAGAAGTCAAAATTTGGATTCTGGAACATAAAAATTAAGAAAGGACAAAGTAGGGATATGACAATATTTCTATTTCACAGTTTTGCCATGGGCCAGTCCTGAATATGAATAATGGTCTCCATGGGAAAAAACAGGTAAATGAGCCCTGGGCTTCTGGGGAGTACATAAATTGGATAGAATGTGAATCAAGAAACGAAAAGAAAATTTTCTTTAAGTGAATTTAACATAAGCCCATAGGCCAGCCAAAAGGGAACTAAGAATGGCAGTAGTAATTAACATCAACAGTTAATCTAGCCACAAGGGAAGAAAGCAAAAAGGAGAACTTGAGGAAGAATCTGACCTATAACTACCCAGTACATAGCAGAGGAGAAAGTGTTCTGGAAATGTGACTATAAAATATATTTCCATATTGGTATTATATTATTTTGGGAATGGGGTATTTACTTTTTTGTTTAGCACAATCTACCATTTAAAACCAATTCAGCCATGGTCCCTACTTCCATTCCCTATTTTCCATAGCCTAGCTAACTAAATTGCTGCCCAACCAAAAACAATGTGTTAGTGGACTTCTATAATGGGATGCTACTATCCTGATTGATGATTGCTCTTTTCAGAATACTGTTTCAGAAAATCTTCAGTCATCAAGCTTCACTTCAGTCTATATTCTCTAAATATCACTTCATAGCCTGGCCAGCATCTTGCAGTTTCTCACCTCCCACTCTCACCCCTCCAATTCTGAATCTTAACTGAGGAGGATCACTTCCATTTTGCCATTATTCCTCATTAGGATAAGTCTATGCTATTATGGCTCTGCTCATTATTGAGCTAATTTTCTTTTTTTAATAGATTAATGGTTATTTTAATTTTTCTAAAAAACAAGATTTTATTTTCAAAATACATGCAAAAGTATTTTCAACATTCACCACTGTAAAACCTTGCAGTCCAAATTTTTTCTCCCTCCTTCCCCTCACTCTAATCCCCTAGATAGCAAGTAATCCAATATATGTTAAATAAGTGCAATTCTTCTATACATATTTCCACAATTATCATGCTGCACAAGAGAAATCAGATCAAAAAGGAAAAAAAATAGAAAGAAAACAAAAAGCAAGCAAACAAAAACTGAAAAGGTGAAAATACTATATTGGAATCCACACTCAATACTCATAGTCCTCTTTCTGGATGCAGATGTCTCCATTATGTCTATTGGAACTAGTCTGAATCACCTCGTTGTTGAAAAGAGCCAGGTTCATCAGAACTGATCATCGCATAATCTTGTTGTTGCTATGTACAATGTTCTCTTGGTTCTACTCACTTCACTTAGCATCAGTTCATATAAGTCTCTTCAGGCTTTTCTGAAATTATCCTGCTGATCATTTCTTATAGAACAATAATATTCCCTAAAATTCATATATCATAACATTCAGCCATTCTCCAACTGTTGGGCATCTACTTAGTTTCCAATTCCTTGCTAGTACAAAAAGGGCTGCTACAAACCTTTTTGCACATGGGGGTCCTTTTCCCTTTTTTTATGATCTCTTTGAGATATAGGCCCAGTAGAAACATTGCTGGATAAAAGAGTATGCACAGGTTAATAGTTTTTTGGGCATAGTTCCAAATTGCTCTCCAAAATGGTTGGATCAGTTCCCAACTCCACCAATAATGTATTAGTATCCCATTTTTCCCACATCCCCTATGGGAATTTATCCCACATTTACCAACATCTTTTTCTATCATCTTAGCAAATCTGAGAGGTTTGTAGTGGTACCTCAGTACCTTCTCTTAATTTGCATTTCCCTGATAAGTAGTTATTTAGAGACTTTATATGGTTTTAAATTCTTCATCTGAAAATTGTCTGTTCCTATCCTTTGACCATTTATCAATTGGAGAATCGAGGTAATTTTTTAAAGAAGAGTGTTCTTCCCTGGAGATTTCTTTTCCTTTGTGTGCTGCCTCCTTCATTAAAATGTTCCTTAAAGTCAGAGGCATTATTATTTATAGTCCTAGAGCTAAGCATAAGGATTGGCTCAAAATTAAAGTTTAAGCAATACTTTTTTATTCATTCATTCACTCATTTATTCACAAAAAAATCCTTCCTTGGAACATAGCAGACAATAAATGGTTGGTGATTGATTGATTCTGCTAATTAACCTCATTTACACTGACACATTGGGAAAGCTTTTGTCTAAATGTATTATTACTTATCAAAATTACTGAATGATCTATGTATCTTCTTACTGAATTTTATGAGATTACATAGAAAGAGTTAAGAATCATATGTGTATAATATATAATTTGTTGCATGTTCTAATTGGTGTATTTTAATGTGTTGAAGGAAAACTAATTTAATCAGTAGGTTAAATGTATAACCTATATTTAATGCTAAAAAATTATACAAATATATCTAGAAAAGCAAAAAAAAGTGTTGTTTTTTGCAAAAAAGAAAAGGCCATCTATTAAAAGATTGTCTACTAGTATTTTATAATAGGGAAATTATATCTATCTAGGATATGAACATATATAGAGGGTATACCAAAAGACTTGATCCCATCTGAAGCTGCAATAGATATATTATACAATAAATAATGTAGTATTAGATAGTCCATCATATATATGCTTAAATTTGCTACAGTAATCTAAATTATCTAAAAATAATTAGAATATTATAGAGAGATCAAATAGTGCCCTAATTTGAGTTTATTGAATTGTTTAACTATTGGACTAAAAATGTGCATTAATCTGTTTGATTCTTCTTTTACCTCTCCTATGAGTCTTAAGATATGAACGAGAGCAAAAACAGTCTTAATATTCTTTTGATGGTTCATTCACAACCACCAGTTGTTAAACACTAATGTCTAACTGATGAAAATAAAATTTAAATAAGATACATTGTAGAAAAAGAAGAAAATGCTGATATTCATTTTTGGAAATATATTCTATAAAAGTGGTTTGAGTGAAGATAAAAAGGAATTCAGACTTGGACTTCATTTCTAAACTGATTGCTATTATTAGGAACAGCTATTACCAGTTTATTTCAAAGATATATTTGAAGTGCAGTATAAAAGTACACTTTACATTACAATTCAAAGTTTATATTTATGATGCACATTAGCATGATGATGAAGTTTCTATTACAGACTATAGAATCATTTCTCTTAGATATATTAAAAATAAGACAAATATGAGGGTAGCAAAAGTTATATTAAATAAGTTTTTGCCATAGTCTGAAAAGATGTGTTAGGGCAACAAAAACTGTGACTTTTGTTAACAATATTAAAGCTTTGAAATTTGTATTAAAGCAGTCAATCTTGAAAAAAAAAACTTTTTCAATGATAATTAAATGCAATACATTTGCTCATGTTTAACAATGCCATTTCTTCCCTTCTGCTAGCTACCCCCACTAATTTCTTTTTTTTTTCTTTTTTCTCTAGGCAAAGATATATTTAAATTTTGCCTATAGCAAATGTACTCAGTGTTTCCCTATAGATAACAACTGCTATGAAAACTTAGCAATTAAAAGAGGGAAAAAGGATTATATTATCCTCTTGTTTGGACAACTATTGCTGGATTTTCATTAGACATACCCTGAGGACCAGCCATAGGCAAAATCATGGAGCTGCTGAAGCTTCTGTCCATCATTGGCACAATATCCAAATATATGCTGTTGTGCTATCACCCAGCTGGTCTTGCCCATGGAGTGGTCCATTCTTCTTGAAAGCAAGGAAATATAATAGAAAATACACCAAAGAAGGAGTCAAAATATCTGGGTTCAAGGTCTACCTCTGACATACCCAATCCATGTAAATGGGAGGTCACTTAACCTGTCTGGACTCTATATTCTTTTTATGTAAAATGGAAGTCATGGCTATCCTACCTTACAGTGCTATAGTGAACAGGATATGACACAGAATAAAGAACTGGTTCTGTAATCAAGAGAGACTAGACTTCAAATTCTGTGAACAACATTTTGCAAATGTGCGAGAATGAGTAAGATCAGTTTCCTCATCTCTAAAATTAAAAAAAAATCTAAAATCTCTAAAAAATGAAAATATTAATATGTTATAGTATATGGCTCACCAGCATGTTGTGATGTTCAAATGAGTCAAATATAAATATATAAATATATATATGTATATATATATGTCTATATATGCATACACACACACACATATATATATATAAACTTTTGCAGCACGAAATCAGCATCAGCTTTGATTGAAAATGAGATAATGTAAGTGAAAGGATTTTAAAATGGTAAGGCACAATAAAAATGTAAGATGTAAGCAATGTCAAAGTCAAACAGAAATGGACCTCTGAAGGCTGCATATTGACTTAGAAAGCCACATGTTAACTATATGTTGATTACAGTTTTATTTATGTTGTTAAACATTTCTCAGTTACATGTTAATCTAGCTCTGCTGCATTTAGGAATTTTGTGGGGCACATACTCTGAAAGAGCATTTGACTTCTGAAAGTTATCATCATTTTAGGACTGTATCAAAGCTAAATTTTACTGTATTTTTTGAGACCACTACTAGCTCACTTTTTTTTTATTAAAGCTTTTTATTTGTATAACATATGTATGGGTAGAACTAGCTCACTTTTTAAAGTATTATCTTCTAACATTGCCAAAAAGCTAAGGGCACCTGAGATGCTATTATAGAAGAACACTTAGAGAAACTACAATTGAGAGTAATGAAGATGCTATTTGCTAGGAGTTGTTAAGGTACAAAATGGAGAGTAACTGAAAGAAGTCTAGTGCTTAAATTTAAGTGACTTTTATTTTCGTAAATATTGTTTTATATTCTAATTTTATTTCCTTCAATTTATCACTCAAATTTATCTTTTAATTTTGACAAATGTTTGATTAAAAGGGAGTTCTGACTATACAGAATAATGATGAGTAATCTCATAAAGTATGCCCATTCTTTTCATGCTAGATAAGTCTCTAACATGAATATTACATTGTATCTTGTCTCTGTACTAGTTTTAAGATTTATATTAAGAAAACATCATCTACAACCTCCATCTACGTAGGCAATAGGTAGAATATTTTCACAAATATATCACTACTCCTTCTTCTATCTGCATTCAAGTATTTTCCACTACATTTCTAGCCTCAATTTTGTAAATTTCCTCATAGCTATTTCTTTAATTTTTGTCATCTACTTTATATCACATCTCTTTTTGAAAAAAAATATTTTTTCACTACTATATTCTACAAAATCTTGGTGATGCATAAGATCATATGTATCTCCTTATATTAGAATTTGTTTTACTTAGCCCATTTCTCAAATGTATGCATTTTCTTATAAACATTAGGTATTATAAATATTGATTAATTTTTCCCCAGTTGTATTTTCTTATAAATTACTGGAAATCTCTTCCAAAACTTCAATTGTTTTTCTTTAATTTTTTACAATAACAGTAAAAAGAAGTTTATATTCAGTTTTAAAAAATTTTGAGTTTTAGGTTTTTTCCCACCATTTCTGCCCCTACCCCTCAATGAGAAGGCAAGCAATTTGATATAGATTCACACACACACACACACACACACACACACATATATATAGGTGTGTATGTATACACATGCATACATGCATATATACATATTCACACACATACACACACACACACACATATATATATGCAATCATACAAAATATAATTCTATATTAGGTTGTGAAAGAAAGGGAAAAAAAAGTTTCTTTAAAAAAAAAGGTATGCTTTGATCTGTATTCAGACTTGATATTATCAGTTCTTTCTCCAAATTCCTTTGGAATTGTCTTAGATCATTGTATTCCTGAGAAGACTTAAGCTATCTTCAGTTGATTATTACATAATAGTGCTGTTAATATGCACAGTGTTTGGGTCCTGCTCACTTCATTGCATCAGTTCATGTAAATCTTTAAAGGAAATTACTCAGCTTGTCATTTCTTATAGCACAACTTGTTCAATCATTCCTTAATGATGTACATATTTTCAATTTCCAATTCTTTACTATCACATGAAGAGCTACTATAAACATCTTTTCCTTTTCAAAAAAAAAAATCTCTTTGGGCTACAGACTTGGTAGTACTATTGCTTGGTCTAGATGTAGCCACAGTTTTATAGACTTTGGGCCATAGTTCCAAATTGTTCTTCAGAACAGTTAAATAGGTTCATAACCATATCAACAATGCATTAGTAACTCAAATTCCCAACATCCCCTCCAATACTTTTCATTTTCTTTGCCTGTAATATTAGCCAATATGACATATGTGAGGTGTGACATCAGGGTTGTTATAGTTTGTATTTCTCTAGTCAGCATTAACTTAGAGAATTTTTTCATATAATTATATTTAGTTTTTATCTATAAACTGCCTGTTTATATCCTTTGATAATTTATCAACTCGGGAATGATTTGTATTCTTATAAATTTTACTCCACTTTTTAATTTTGAGAAATGAGATGATTATCAAAAAAAAAAAAAAACTTGTTCTAAATTATCGCCCGTTACAATTTTCTGCTTTCCTGCTACTCATCTGCATTCCTTTTCTTTATGCAAAACCTTTTTTTAAAATTTAATGTAATCAAAATAACCAGTCTCTCTCTCTCTTTTGTTGGTCACAAATTCTTTCCTTATCTATATATCTCACAGACAAACTATTGTATGCTCTCTTAATTTGCTGATTGTGTCACCCTTTATACCTAAAACATAAAATCCACTCTGCTATATGCTGCTTTTTTATAAGTGAATTTATCTCATCTACATTCACTGTTAGGATTACTAATTGTATATTTTTCTCCATCCTATTTTCCCCCTCTCTTTGTTTCTCTCTTTGTCTGTGTGTGATTTTTGTCTCTCTCTGTTCCTGTCTTTCTTTCTCTCACTTGTTTTACTTTGTCTTTCTTTAAGTATTTTGCTTTTGATCAATGTCTTACCAACTTTTGTTCTCTCTTCTATCAGTAATTCTCTTCCTCACTTTTATCCTTCTCCCTTCCTTCCATTCCTGTGGAGTGAAACAGAATTTTATGCCCAACTATCTATATTTTTCTCTCTTTGAGTCAGTTTCAATGGAAAAAAGCTTTAAGCATTGCCTTTCACCACCACCAGCATCTTCTCCTCCACTTAAAGTCTATATTGTTCTTCTTTTATGTGAGACAATTCTACATCTCCCTTTCCCCTTCTTATAATGCATCTTTTTTTTCTCATTCCCTAATTTTATTTTTTTCATATCATACCATCACATTCAATTCACACACATTTTGTCTATGTAATTCTATTTGTCTAAATTCTAATTGTCATAATAATAATACTAAAAATAATAAAATAAAGTTTTTTAGGAGTTACAATATCTTCCCGTATATGAATGTAAACATATTGAATCCCTTATAATTTCTCTTTCATGTATATTTGTCTGTGCTTTTCTTGAGTTTTGTATTTGAAAGTCAAATATTCTAATCAGCTCTGGTCTTTGGGAAGGTGTCAAAGGCTCTACTTCATTAAATACTCATTTTCCTATCTAAAGAATTATACCTGTATTATACCTAATTTTGTTGTGTACCTAATTCTTGCTTATACTTTTAGCTTCTCTGCTCTCTAGGATATCATATTCTAAAACCTTAAATTCTTTAATGCAGAAGCTGCTAAATCTTGTGCAGTCCTTCTGTGGTTCCACAATATTTATCTTGTTTGTAATGTTTGGCTGTTTGTAATGTTTTCTCCTAGACCTGGAAACTCTGTAATTTAGCTATAATATTCCAGGAATGTTTCATTCAGGGGATCTTCTTCGGGAGGTGATTGATAGATTCTTTTAATTTCTATTTTATCATCTAGTTCTAGGATATTAGAGCAGTTTTTTTCATAATTTCTTGAAACATATTATCTAGACTATTTTTTGATCATGGCTTTCTAATAGTCTAATCATTTTAAAGTTATCTTTCCTCAATCTATTTTCCAGGTCATGTGATATTTCTTTTGTTGTTGTTGTTGTTGTTTTTTATTCTTTTTATTTTTTTTTAATTGTTTCTTAATAGCTCTTGAAGACATTAGTTTATACATGGCCAATTATAATTTTTAAGGAATTATTTTCTTAAGTAAACTTTTACATTTCCTTTGAATTTAGCTATCTCTGCATTTTAATGAGTCCTTTGCAGTGGATTTTTGCATATAGTGTTCCCCCATTTGACTAATTTTGTTTGTAAAGGAGTTCTTTTCTGTGGATTTCTGTATTTCTTTTACTATTTGGTCTATTCTTTTATTATTTATAAATAATTTTTTATTAATTATTTTCTTCAGTATTTATTTATGTCTCCTTAAACAAAGGATTGAGTATTTTTTTCATAATTTTTTTTGCATTACTGTCATGTCCTCCCCTGTTTTCCTTTACATCAATTGTTTGATTTTTAAAATCCATTTCGAGATGTTCAAGAAATTTTTTTTTTGGAACTGAAATGAATTCACATTTTTGACACTTTATATGTAGCTGTTTTGACAATTTTGTCTTCTGAATTTGTGTTTTGAATTTACCAGTCATCACAGTGACTCTATGATCAGATTTTTGTTTGTTTTACTGCTGTTTGCTCATTTTTTCCACCTTATTTCTTGACTTTTAACTTTATGTTAAAGTTGGGTTCTACAATTTGGAACTATGCTTAAAAAGTTATCAAATTGTGCATACCCTTTGACCCAGCAGCGTTTTTACTGGGACTATATCCCAAAGAGATCTTAAAGGAAAGAAAGGGACCCACATGTGCAAAAATGTTTGTGGCAGCCCTTTTTGTAGTGGCAAGAAACTGGAAATTGAATGGATGCCTATCAGTTGGAGAATGGCTGAATAAATTTTGACATATGAATGTTATGGAATATTATTGTTCTGTAAGAAACGACCAACAAAATGATCTCAGAGAGGCCTGGAGAGACCTACATGAAATGATGCTAAGTGAAATTAGCAGAACCAGAAGATCATTATACACGGCAACAACAATACTATATGACGATCAATTTTGATGGACATGCTTCTCTTCAACAATGAGGTGATTCAAATCAGTTCCTATTGTTCAGCGATGAAGAAAGCCATATACATCCAGAGAGAGGCCTGTGGGAACTGAATGTGGACCACAATATAACTTTTTTTTTTCTTGCTTTTTGCTGAGGCAATTGAGGTTAAGTGACTTGCCCAGGATTACACAGCTAGGAAGTGTCTGAGACCAGATCTGAACCCCCGGTCCTCCTGACTTCAGGGCTGGTGCTCTAACCACTGCACCATCTAGCTGCCCCCACAACATAGCATTTTAATGCTTTCTGTGGATGTTTGCTTGCATTTTGTTTTCCTTCTTAGGTTTTTTTTTTCTCTTTCTAGATCTAATTTTTCTTGTGCCGCAAGATAATTATATAGATATGCATACATATATTGAATTTATCATATATTTTAACATATTTAACATGTATTAGACTACCTGCCATCTAGGGGAGTGGGTGGGGGGAAGGAGGGAAAAATTTGGAACAGAAAGTTTTACAAAGGTCAATGTAGAAAAATTATTCATATGTTCTGGAATTAAAAAGCTTTAATAAAAAAATAATAGAGTTTAATAAAAAATAATAAAAATAATAATAAACACACACTCTAACAGGAAGAGGCAAAAAAGAATACTTCTTCCACACCTAGCTCAGTTCATGGTGACTTTGCTTCAGATCAACCCACCTGATATAACTAGAAAGACAGAATGACACTTCCTGGAAGCTTTTAAAGACATAGCCTATTCTGGGTAGTCAAACAATAAAAAAAAAAAAAAAAAAAAAGAAAGTCCTAGAGTAGAGGAGGTATTACCTTCAGTATTATGCTACTCTTTTCAAAACGCTTTTAGGTGGGTCTATAAATTTTGAATTTGAGATAACAAAATAGTATCTAAGTGATCCAAGTGGTAATCTAAGAAAAGGTGTGACCACTGCTTTATTAGCATATGTTCTTGTCAGTGAGCATAAGCATTCTTTTCTCTTCTGGAACTTTGTCCTGGGTCCCAATTCCTACTACTGCTTCTCCTCCTTCTAGCATTATGACCTAGACCCACATGAGTAATGCAACATAACTGTGCTCCCAGTGCCAGTAAATGATCTCCCTGTAATGGTTCACTTTCTGACCAGTTCTCTGACCTCCTTATTTTCTGTGGGCTGAGTGTACCAGAAGTCACTACCTTTGATTCAGTCACCCCAAGGCCTCTGGCTGACTTGCTGAGGTGCAGTTTATACTGGACTAAGCTCAACTTTCTCCACAGTAAGACATACCTTTCTTGCTGACCATCTAAATTGCCTTGAGAAAAATCTTTACCCCATCTTTTTTAGGGTCTGCTATTTCAGAATTCATTTGGGAGTTTTATCATTGTTTATATGGTAATTTGCAAGAGCTCAAGTTTGTTGCTGCTATTAACTCAGCTATCTTGGCTATACTTCTCTTTGATTTTATTTTTCAAGGTTATCCTTTTAATTTTGTATTCATTTTTCTGGAAAATTTTTTCTACCTTCTCTTCAAACTCTTAAGTGTTCACCTTCAAGTCATAAGGACCTCTTGACATTTTAGCTATGCAGATCATCATATTTCCAGAAACAAGTAGACTTTGGGTTTAACTGTCCTCTACATTATTGCTGCTATCAATCCCTTGCCCCTCCTTTTCTTTTGGCTGCTATCAGACTAGGGGAAGGAATTTCTAACTTTTGTTCAGATTAACTACAAAATATATACCACATATTGCAAATAATTCAATAAAGAAAAAGCATTAGTACCTGGATAACAAGAAAAGGATTTAAACAAGTGATGGCACCTGAGTTATGCATTAAAGTAAACTGAAGAATCTAAGAGGCAAAAATAAGGAACAATTGAATTCCAGATATAGATAACCATACACCTCCTGGGAAATAAGAACACTATATCTGAGGAATGTGACAGGCACTTTGGTGATCACAGTGTAATAAGGTAACAATTCAAATTCTTTCACCTATTTCTTAGGAAGCACCCCTTTCTTCCCAGTACATCATCTTGCCTTTGCTTAACATTAAGTTGGTCAGTGACTCTACTATGAAAAGAAGATTATTGAGAACTTTACAAATCAATGACTTGGTAGTTCCTTTAGTTTTTATATCTCCTGGATCTCAAATAGTATGTGACTATAACAGTGAGCCCAGACCCTCACTGTCTGAGTTGAAATTACATTTACCCCCTCTCCTAGGATTTTCTGATACCTTACATGGAAGCAGAGGTGTCTAGTCTCATCAACCCAAACACTTAATAGTCAGATTAGCACTTTCTCTTTTTAAAATAAAGGAATGTTTATTTTAAGAGTATAATAAAATAAAGAAAAAAAATTCTCCCTTCCTAGTACCTTGGAGGCATAATCAACTGACTCCCTGGTACCACCTCAGTTTTGGGAGATTTACAGCTTAACTCAGATCTTTTATAGTGCAGGTTCACAAAAGTTCCAAGTCCAAAGCCTCTCTCCCCATTCTGTATGCTAAAATCTAGTTTCTTAAGACTTTCCTGGTAGGCTGGCAAGAACATCTAGGCTGGAATCCTGGGTCTAAGGTCACATCAGAGTTTAACCAGTGTCTAGGAAGTCCCTTTATTGTGTCTAGAACTCAAAAAAAGAATGAAATAACTCAAAACTAAATGTGATTCCTAGGAACACACACTCTAACAGGAAGAGGCAAAAAAGAATACTTCTTCCACAACTATCTCAGTTCATGGTGACTTTGCTTCAGAACAACCCACCTGATATAACTAGAAAGACAGAATGCCACTTCCTCTGAAGCTTTTGAAGACATGGCCTATTCTGGGTAGTCAGACAATGAAAAAGAGCTTTTCCCCTCCGAGTGAGAAGGGAGAAAGTATTCTCCCAGAAAATAGGTCTCTACAATCTTCTGCATTGATGCCTCCATCTTAGGTGATCTGTGTATGTACCAAAGCTTGCTTATAAGACTATCTCTGGAAACTCTTTCTTAAAAATTTCTATAGCCAATTTTCTTCTTTACCAAGCATATTTTCCACATCATCAAGTCATCTAAAGGCTTCTGGGACACTAACCTTAAAACCACTCCTGATAAGTCCTGATAATCTGCTATGTGACATTAATATGAGCTATCACTGCTAGCTGTCAGCTTGAACTCATTAAACAATAACTAAGTTCCAAATACATTGACGCATTTGACCATAATATTTAAGGCTGTCACTCACTTCTCCCTTACTCCTCTATTCTGCAGGATTCCTAAATCAGGAGTCCAATAAAATGCTCATATGTTACCCATTCCTTTTCTTGAAAGGGTATTTTTCTTCACCTTTTTCCCTTAGGGAAAACTCTATTTGGCTCATTAATTTCTTGTGACTGTTTAAATAAACCTCTTCTGCTACTGAAAAACTATGTTCTCTGGTAATAATAAAAAGGCTGATATTTTTGATTGAAGAATTATTTAGCCATGACTAATAAATGTAGAAAATGTTCTGTGAAAAGTGGTTTCTGTTAGTCTAAAGCAATATACATAGCTTTTTAAAACATATAACTTAGCTTTCAGAGATTTTAAAATATCTTGGAAGTTTTATGAAAGTAAAAATAAGAAAGCATCTGTTGTTCGCTATAGAAAACCTGTTATGCCTCCATCAAGAGAGGATTTTTATCTTCTTAACATTCTATACTTATTTCTATAAATTATAATAGTTCCTCTAAGAATATAAATTCTTAGAGTAAATGCCAAAGACAAACACAAGTATTAAGTACTCAAATTTTGGATGTATTGTACATACAAGCTTTTGCAAAGAAAATCTAGCATATTTTGGATGAATATCAAAAGTTGTATTTTTATCACCATATCTCTTTAAGATCTAAAAATGAGAATGTTAACTTGTTTTATATTAGGTTCCATGACATTTTCTAGAATGCTAAGTTCCATAAAAGTCAGCACAACCATTTACATAAGATATGAGTTGTTTTTTTTTTTTTACAAAGCTAATTTTGATATGCTAAAATGTCAATGTCAATTTGAAATCCTATTAGTGTTGGAAAAGTAATTCTTTGCCATGGATACTGAGAAACATGAGTCATTTAAAACGTTAAATATGTTTTTATATTTTATTAATCTCCAAGGTGCTTCCTAAGTAGGATTTAACACCTTGAAAGTTTTACATCATTCAGAATTTATAATTTTGGTATTTGGAAGTACTCTGACATATCTTCAGAACACAAAATTATTTCAACTCTCTATAAGTAAGCAGCATATTCCTAACCTATATAAACTTGTCTTTATTCCCTCTTCAAGCTCATAGTTTCTCTCACTATAAAGTTGAAATAAATTTTAATAATTGTCAATGGGTTTTTTTACATTAATCAAACAAGAAAGTTCAGATTTTAGTTTAATAATTTTCTAGTCAATTATTGATAGTTTTATCCTATTCATGAGATACTACATCAGGCTAAATGTTAAAAGAAGAGCTAAAGCAAGGTTCCTATGTTTAAAAGTTTATTAAATCAAATGGCATTATGTTTAAAATATTCAGAACATATTAAATCTTTTCATTAAATCTTTATATTAAATGTTTATATATAGTAAGAGTTAATTTGGTTTAATGATGAGGTGAATGAGAGTAGGAATCATCATCTTGTTACTTATAAAAAGAACTTTGAATAATATCTTAAATCTTTTTAAACAAAATAAGAAAGAATTTAATAATATCAATAATTTGCTTTATCCAAATATCTATCTACAGGTGATACTTTTGAAAATGTAGTCAGGAAGGAAAACAAAATGCAAGCAAACATCCACAGAAAGCATTAAAATGCTATGTTGTGGTCCACACTCAGATCCCACAGGCCTCTCCCTGGAAGTCATAGGACTTTCTTCATCATTGAACAATAGGAACTGGTTTGAATCACCTCATTGTTGAAGAGAACCATGTCCATCAGAATTGATCATCACATAGTCTTGTTGCTGTGTATAATGATCTCCTGATTCTGCTCATTTCACCCAGCATCAGTTCATGTAGGTCTTTCCAGACCTCTGAAATCAGCTTGTTGGTCTTTTCTTACATAACAATAATATTCCATGACATTCATATACCATAATTTATTCAGCCATTTACCAACTGAAGGGCATCCATTCAGTTTCCAGTTTCTAACTACTACAAAAAGGGCTGCTACTGGGGCAGCTAGGTGGCACAGTGGTTAGAGCACCAGCCCTGAAGTCAGGAGGACCTGAGTTCAAATCTGGTCTCAGACACTTCCTAGCTGTGTGACCCTGGGCAAGTCACTTAACCCCAATTGCCTCAGCAAAAAGCAAAAAAAAAAAAAAAAAGGGCTGCTACGAACATTTTTGCACATGTGGGTCGCTTTCCCTCCTTTAAGATCTCTTTGGGACATAAAAGCCCAATAGAAACACTACTGGGTCAAAGAGTATGCACAGTTTGATAACTTTTTGAGCATAGTTCCAAATTGCACTCCAGAATGGCTGAATCCATTCACAATACCACCAACAATGTAATCAGTGTCTCAGTTTTCCCACATCCCCTCCAACATCTGTCATTATCTTTTCCTGTCATCTTAGCCAATCTAACAGGTGTGTAGTGGTATCACAGAGTTGTCTTAATTTGCGTTTCTCTGATTAATAGTGATTTGGAGCACCTTTTCATATGACTAGAAATAGTTTCAATTTCACCATCTGAAAATTGTTTGCTCATATCCTTCGACCATTCATCAATTGGAGAATGGCTTGAATTCTTATAAATTTGAGTCAATTATATATTTTAGAAATGAGGCCTTTGTCAGAACCTTTGAATGTAAGAATGTTTTCCCAGTTTATTGCTTCTCTTCTAATCTTGTCTAAAATCATTTTGTTTGTAAAAAACAACAAAAAAAACTTTTTAACTTGATATAGTCAAAATTATATATTTTGTGATTAATAATGATCTCTAGTTCTTCTTTGGTCACAAATTCCTTCCTTCTCCACAGATCTGAGATGTAAACCATTCTATGTTTTTCTAATTTGTTCATAATATCATTCTTTATGTTCTAGATCATGAATCCATTTTGACCTTAGTTTGGTGTACAGTGTTAGGTGCGGGTCCATGCCTAGTTTCTTCCATACTAGATTCCAATTTTCCCAACAGTTTTTGTCAAATAATGAGTTCTTATCCCAAAAGCTGGTGTCTTCGGGTTTGTCAAACACTAGATTAATATAGTCATTGACTATTTGGTCCTGTGAACCTAACCTTTTCCACTGATCAACTACTCTGTTTTTTAGCCAGGACCAAATGTTTTCAATGAGTCCTGCTTTATAATATAGTTTTAGATCTGGTAAAGCTACTCCCCCTTCATTTGCTTTTTTTCCCCATTAATTCCCTTGACATTCTTGACCTTTTGTTCTTCCAGATGAATTTTGTTGTTATTTTTTCTAGGTCAGTAAAATAATTTCTTGGGAGTTCGATTGGTATAGCACTAAATAAATAGATTACTTTAGGTAGTATTGTCATCTTTATTATATTCACTTGACCTATCCAAGAGCACTTGATATTTTTCCAATTGTTTAGATCTGATTTTATTTGTGTGGAAAGCATTTTGTAGTTTTGCTTATATAGTTCCTGACTTTCCCTTGGCAGATATATTCCCAAATAATTTATACTATCTACAGTTATTTTAAATTGAATCAAATCAATATAGTTTGAATATTCTATCCTACTAAATGTTTTTATCAGGAAGCACCCTAAAATAAATTAAATATATATAAGGGAACAAGTCATGAAGGAAGGATAAGTGTCAACATAAAAATGAAATCAAATTAAACAATAGTAAAATATACAAACTAGTTAAGTATAGAGAGAAAGAAATGGAAGGAGCTGGAATATCATATTTGCTTTTTGTTGTTATAACTTTTCCCCCTAAGGTTCTGATATTACTCGTTTACCCACTTTTGGTACAGAACAATATAATAGGGTAAGGCTTTATAAAAAGATCAATTAAATAAAATGTGAAGAGCTAGAGAAAACTATTGACATTAGAGAATACATTAAAAAATTTTTAAGGGAGAAGGTTAGCAGAAACCTTAGATCAGGGTCTTTATTTCACTGGGAAACAATTCAGAAAACTGAATTAGCCAAAGTAGATCCAAGGGAAAAGAATTTACTTTTGGTTCTAGGATCAAGGGAAGGAAAGGGAAAAACCAGTTCCTCTTGGATTTAATTCAGTTCACCATGATAATAAAGAATTCAGGATAGTTACATATCTCATTCAGTAATAAAGGCCATTTGGAAACTTTCTTGGAGCTTACTTTATGCTGCATTTTAAACATACATAAACATGTACATAAACATACATAAACATAAACAAACATAAACATAAACAAACATGTGTATATATATATGTATATATAATGAAGATGGGAATATGTATATATGGAGAGGAGTAGATCACTTTTAGCCAAGAGAGGAACCCCAGTGGAAAACTGTCCACTTTAGTAATGTGTACTGACTTTAGTAATGTTAACTGCTGTTATTACATTTACTGACATGACAAGTTCTAGCCCTGACATAGATATTCTTTAGTAAAAGAAGGGAATATCCAAAAGTGATGCTAAGACATTAAATTCCCCAACTAGGGCTAAAGCTAGCTATAGGAAAAACTTGATTCTATTGAAAACAGAACAAAACATTAATGAATACTATGTGAATAGGAAAATGCTCTTCCTATGCTCTGATTAGTCATTCCTAGCCCTGGATATGTTTAACCATAAACTGAAATCAATTGCATACAGGTAAAATTGTAAACTCCTTGAAGGCAGGGACTGATTTTGCCTTTCTTTTTATATTCAAGGCCTATGGCACATAGTAGGTTCTTAATAAATACTTGCTGACTTGAAATGACTTGAGGCACATAATCAGAATGCATTAATAATCTTCATTATAAAATTCAAGAAAATGAAGCTGCTTTAGAATGTTCTTCAAACTCCTAGGTTTAATTACTTAAATTCAGAAATGAAATCATTATGAATCAGACTCACTTCATTTTTTTTTAATTTTATTTTTCTATTTTATTTGCATAACATATGTGTGGGTAATTCTTCAACAATAACCCTTACATAGCTTTCCGTTACAAATTTTTCCCCCAACTCCCCACCCCTCCCCTAGATGGCAGGATATCCACTACATGTTAATTATGTTAAAATATTGGCAAATCGAATATATGTATACATATTTCCAAACTTGTCAGACTCACTTCATAATGGAATTCCTGGCAGGTCAGCATTATATTGAGTTTTCATTATATTGGACTTGAGGCCAGCCACTTTGAATAATGTTAAATACCTAATATGCCTTATTCAATAGGAAATCCAGGTTTCATTTACTAGACTTTAGAAGGGTGTGTGTGTGTGTGTGTGTGTGTGTGTGTGTGTGTGTGTGTGTGTGTATAAATGTATGTGTTTACCATAGCTATGATTTCATTGTCATGGGGAATAACCCTTGAGAAAAATCCATCTATTAATAAACATTGTCATCTATGCTACAATTTAGTCCTAGAGAATTACCTGAGACACTGAGAGGTAAAGTTACTTGACCACACTGTCACAAAGGCAGAACTTGCTTCCCACCCAATTTCTACTGGCATTTAATAGGCTGCACACTTAAGAATAGTTTATTTGCTATACTGAGATGCATTTGGAGGAATATAGTAAGATGAATCATATTATGTGCTTGATAATGTTATCAGTTGACTATTCCACAGCAAACTGAAAGAACAGTTTAAGTATTTTCTTCTCATTCCTAAAAAGACACTTGACACATATTTGTTCACTTGAGTGCACATAAGGAGTGAAAACGACAGACATTTTAAATGTACTGCTCTCTTTAATATACTGTCAGAAGTTAATAGCAACATTAGGAAATGTAAAGAAACAGATTTTAAGCATGAGTTGGTTGATGAATCATATATGAGTTTAGCTTAAATACCAGTAAACACATTCTCAGTGAATCACTTTGATTTCCCAGTTAGGAAGGTTTACCTTTTCACTGTGAGTAGTTTCTATTTCCTGTATGGAAATGTTCCCAGTTCCCTGATATGTTTATTTATATATTCTGACTGAAGCCACAACCATATTTAAATATAAGCATATGACGAATGCAAAGGCTTTCAATCAAGATATTATTTTACTGCTTTATGCAGTTTTCACTCTGCCACCAAAGTCCTCTTTTTAATATATTTGATTTTTATGGACTTTCTATTATGTTGACTATCTATTTTTTGTATACATTCTCCTCTTTGGACTATTATGATAGCACTCAATTCTGAGTCTTTCCTGCCTTTTCGACTGTCTCAGTTTTTGTTAGTTTATTGTTTTAGCTCCCATGCCATCTTATATTAATAGCCTTTGCCCTCCTTACAAAGCTTTCTTATAATTTCTCTCTACAAATTTTCCTTTATTGCTGTCTTATGTACTCATCAGTTCCATTAGTATAGCTATATAGATATTTCACTGGATCAATGATCTCACTGACACTGTGTGTGCCTTTCAGTGATACAGACTAGAACCCATTCATGCCATCTCATCCTATGTAACTCTTGTCTCATGTCCTCCTATAAGTCTTATGCTGAAGGTTCAACCAATGTGCTTGAAGACTTCCTTTAAATCTAACACTCCCATCTTTACTGATGACTTTCAATTCCTCAGAAGGCATTTATTAGACATCTATTTTTTGTCGGAAATTGTGCTAAGAGGTATAGCTATGGAAAAAAAAGCAAAAATTATCCCCTGCCCTCAAGAAATCTAATGGGGAAGAAAACATGCAAGCTAATTTCCCTGAATTCCATTCCCAAATATGCAATTTCCTGATATCTCTGTCTAGCTGCTTCCCTAACACCTAAAACTCAATATGGTCAATATCAAACTAATTAATGTTACTCCTAAAGTCATTGTCTCCAAATTCTATGTCTCTTGATGGAATTACTGTCTTCCCATATACCTTTAAAATCATGCCTGACTATCACTTCTCCTCCCAGATCTTTTCAGTTCTCAGGCTAATTCAAAATTTCAATACACACTGCTTTATGAATCATGTTGGGAGAGAAAAATCAGGGCAAAAGGGAAAAACCATGAGAGAGATGAAAAAAAAAACAGAAAAAAGAAGTGAACATAGCATGTATTGATTTACATTGTCTCCTAAGTTCTTTTTCTAAGTACAGATGGAATTTTCTGTTCTATGTCTATTGGGATTGTTTTGAATCACTGAACCATTAAGAAAAACCAAATCTTTCATAGTTGATAATCACACATTCTTCCTATTACTGTGTACAATATATTCCTGGTTCTGCTTGTTTTGCTCAGCATCAGTTCCTGTAAATATTTCCAGGGTTTTCTAAAAACAGCTTGTTCATCAATTTTTATTTAACAATAATATTCCATTACATTCATATACACAACTTGTTCACCTATTCCCCAAGTGATGGGCATCCACTCATTTTCAATTCTTTGCTGCCACAAATAGAGCTGCTACAAACATTTTGCACATATGGGATCTTTTCTCTCTTTTATGGTTTCCTTGGGATGCAGACCAATGGTGGCACTGCTAGGTCAAAGGTTATACACACATTTATAGCCATATATATTGGGCATAGTTCCAGATTGCTCTCCAGAATGATTGGATCAGTTCACCATCCACTAATAATGCATTAGTTTTCCAGTTTTCTCACATCCTCTCCCACACTTATCATTATCTTTTCCTGTCATCTTAGCCAATCTGAGAGGTATGAGGTGTTATTTCAGAGTTGTTTTAATTTGCATTTCTCTAATCAATAGTGATTTAGAGCATTTTTTCATGTAACTATAAATGGCTTAAATGTCATCATTTGAAAATTGTTCATATTCTTTGACCATTTATCATTTGGGGTATGATTTATATTCTTATAAATTTGACACAGTTCTTTATATATTTCAGAAATGAGACCTTTATCAGAAATACTGACTGTAAAAATTCTTTGCTAAGTGAAATGAGCAGAACCAGGAGATCATTGTACACAGCATCAGCAATATTATTCAATTATCAATTCTGATGGATGTGACTCTTTCCAGCAATGAAATAATTGAGGCCAGTTCTAATGATCTTGTGATGAAGAGAGCCAACTCAACCCAGAGAGAGGACTATGGGAACTGAGTGTGGGTGCACAACATAACATTCTCACTCCTTTTGTTATTGTTTGTTTGCATTTTATTTTCTTACTCATTTTCTTTCTATTTTGTTCTGAGTTTTCTTATGCAATAAGACAATTGCATAGATGTTTACATACATTGGATTTAACATATTTTAACATGTATAACAAAAATAAATAAAAATAAAAAGATCTAGGGGAAAAAAATTCTTTCCCAGCTTTGTACTTCCATTTAAATCTTGTTTCTGTTGGTTTTGTTTGTGCAAAACCTTTTTGATTTAATGTAATCAAAATTTTCCATTTTACATTTCATAATGTTCCCTAGCTCTTTCTTGGTGATAAATTCATTCTTTCTCCAAGGATCTGATAGGTAGGTTATGCCTTATTCTCCTAATTATGGTATCATTCTTTATGCTCAAATCATGTATCCATTTTGAACTTATTTTGGTATGGGGTATAAGATACAGGTCTATGCCAAGACATTATTTTCCAGTTTTCCCAAACATTTTTGTCAAATAGTTCTTATTTTAGAAGCTGGAGTTTGGGGGGTAATCAAATATTAGATTACTATCGCCTTGACTACTGTGTTGTAAGTATCTAATCTATTCCACTGATGCACCATTCTATTTCTTAGCCAGTCAAAAATGGTTTTGATCATTGCTGCTTTATAATATAGCATTAGGTTTGGTACTGCTAAGTCACCATCATTTGTAATTTTTTTCATTAATCTCCTTGATATTCTTGACCTTTTGTTCTTCTAGGTGAATTTTGTTATTATTTTTTCTAGTTCTATAAAATATTGTTTTGGCATTTTGATTGGCATGGCACTGAATAACTAAACCAATTTGGGCAGAATTGTCATTTTTGTTATATTAGCTCAGCCTACCCATAAGCAAGTGATATTTTTCTAATTGCTTAGATATGATTTTCTTTGCATGAGAAGTGTTTTGTAATTAGGTTCATGTAATTCTTGGGTTTCTCTTGGCAGGAGATGCCAGGAGTATTTTATTTTGTCTATATAATTTTAAATCAAATTTCTCTTTCTATCCCTTGCTGATGGGCTTTGTCAGTACTATATAGAAATGCTGATGATTTGTGTGAGTTTAATTCATATCCTGTAACTTTGCTAAAGCTGTGAATTATTTCCAGTAGATTTTTGGATGATTTTCTAGGATTCCCTAAATATATCATCATATCATCTGCAAAGAGTGATCATTTTGTTTCCTCCTTGCCTATTCTAATTCCTTTAATTTCTTTTTCTTTTCTTGTAGCTAAAGTCAACATTTCTAGTACAATGTTGAATAATAGTGGTGATAACGGGTATCTTTGTTTCACCTTATTGGGAATGAATCCAGCTTTTCTCCATTACAAATAATGCTTGCTGTTAGTTTTGGATAGATACTGTTTATTATTTTTCAAAAAGCTCCCTTTATCCCTATGCTCTCTATTGTTTTTTAACAGAGATGGATTCTGTATTTTGTATAAAGCATTTTCTGCATTTATTCAGATTATCATATGATTTATGTTGGTTTTGTTATTGATATGGTTGATAATGGTAATAGATTTTCTGATATTGAATCAGCCCTGTATTCCTGGTATCATAGTGTACTATCCTGCTGATAAGTTGTTATAATTTCTTTGCTAATATTTTATTTAAATTTTTTGTATCAATATTCACAAGGAAGATGGGTCTGTAATGTTCTTTCTCTGTTTTGGCTCTTTGTGGCTTAGGTATCAGTGCCATGTTTGTTCCATAGAAGGAATTTGGCAGGACTCCTTCTTTACCTATTTTTTCAAATGCCTTACATACTATTGGAATTAATTGTTCTTCACTTGTGAATCTATCTGGCCCTGGAGATTTTTTTTCCTAGGGAGTTCATTAATGATTTATTCAATTTTTTTAAAATGAGACTATTTGAGTGATTAATTTCCTCTTCTGTTAACCTGGGCAATTTATATTTTTGTAAACATTCATCCATTTCATTCAGATTGTCAGATTGGCTGCCATACAGTTGGGCAAAAGATCTCCTAATTATTGCTTTAATTTATTTTTCATTGGTGATAAGTACACCCTTTTCATTTTTTGTGCTGGTGATGTTTTTTTTTCCTTTTTTCTGATCAAATTAACCAAAGGTTTATCTATTTTGTTGTTTGTTTGTTTGTTTTTTCATAAAACCAACTCTTAGTTTTATTTATTAGTTCAATAGTTTTCTTGGTTTCTTAGTCTATCTTTCCCTGGTCCTTTACTGAATGTAATTTTACTGCACTGTGGTCTGAAAAGGAAGCATTTACTATTTCTGCCTTTCTATATTTGATTGCGAGATTTTTCTGCTTTATTCTATGGTCAATTTTTGTGTAGGTGCCATGTACTGCTGAGAAAAAGGTATATTCCTTTCTGTCCCTCTTCAATTTTCTCCAGAGGTCTATCATAGCTAAGTTTTCTAGGATCCTATTAACTTCCTTAGTTTCTTTCTTGTTTATTTTGTAGTTAGATTTGTCTGATTCTGACAGGGGAAGGTTGAGGTGCCCCATTAGAAGAGTTTTGCTGTCTATTTCTTTCTGTAACTCATTTAAAATCTTTTCTAGGAATTTGTCTGCTGCATACACATTTAGTATCATTACTACTTCATTATTTACAGTACCCTTTATAAAGATGTAATTTCCCTCTTTATCTCTTTTAACAAGATCTATTTTTACTTTTGCTTTATCTAAGATCAGAATGGCTACCTTTGCTTTTTTTTATGTCAGCTGAAGTATAATAAATTCTGTTTCAGTCTTTTACCTTTACTCTCTATGTGTCTCTCTGTGTCAAATGTGTTTCTTGTGACTTTTATTGAAAGAATTCATAGCATCACCTTCACAGTTATGATTGTCAACCCTATATTTTTCCCCTTCTTATTTTCTCCCTGTATATAATTTTGTTTTTCTTTCTATCCTGTCCTTAGTTTTGTGTTTTCTTTTACCCATCTCACACACTACCTTATCTTCTATCAACCCTTTCCTCTTTCTCTTTCTTTTTCCCCTAGTGTTTCTGCTCTATCTGCTATCCTGTCCCTTCCTTTTTTTTTCCTCTTTCTTCTCCTACTTCTTTATAGGGTTAGATAATTTTTTATAACCAACTGAATGAATTTTTTATTCCTTCTTAAAGCCAAAACTGATGAGATCAAGCTTCAGACGATGCTCTTGGCCTTCCCTTCTTTCACTGGATTGTAATAACTGTTTTGCACTTCTTCATATAAACTAATTATACCATTATATCTACTCTTCCCTTTTTTTCCAGTATAGACCTTTTTCCACCTCTTAATGTCTTTGTCTTCAATGTCATCACATTTTGGACCATTCACAATCACACCCTCAGTCCA
Source organism: Myrmecobius fasciatus (assembly GCA_023553655.1). Taxonomy (NCBI): domain Eukaryota; kingdom Metazoa; phylum Chordata; class Mammalia; order Dasyuromorphia; family Myrmecobiidae; genus Myrmecobius; species Myrmecobius fasciatus. The sequence goes on along the minus strand of JAJPUD010000428.1, from coordinate 499,135 downwards.
TATGATGCCCTCCCTCTGTCTTTCCCAGTGACAGATACAATTTTCAAGAATTACAGATATTATTTTCCCATCTAGTGATATAAACAGCTTAACCTTTAAACAATATATTTTTTACCTGGTTACCTTTTTATAGTTCTCTTGAGTCCTAGGTTTGTAGATTACATTTTCTGTTTGATTCAGGGTTTTTTCCAATAGAAATGACTGAAAGTCTCTTACTTCATTAATGTTCCAACTCCCCCAGAAAGATGATGCTGAATCTGTACATTAACTGGATAGTTAATTCTTGGTTGCAACCCAATTCCTTTGCCTTTTGGAATTTGGTATTCTAGGCCCTCTGATCCTTTACTGTAGAAGATGTCAGATCCTGGGTAATGCTCACTATTGCTCCTTGATGTTTGAATTGTTTGTCTGGAAGCCTACAGTATTTTTTTTTTCTCTTGAGATTGTAGTTTTGGAGTTTCACAACAATGTTCTTTGAGATTTTCCTTGTGGAATTAATTTTTGAAGATAATCGATGGATTCTTTTGATAAGTATTTGTACCAGGACAGTTTTCCTTAATGTTCTCTTGAAGAATGCTATCCAGGCTCTTTTTTTGGTCGTGGCCTTCAATTCATATCATGCTTTGAAATTTCCTCTGTGGACATTCTGTTCTCATCTGAGTTGTGTTTTGGTCTACTCTGTCTCTATTATAGTTTTCTATGGTAGAGATTTTTTTCTGTTTCTTGTTCATTTTCTTTCATTATATTCTTTCCTTTCTTTTGGTATTTCCTCCTTTTTAACTTTTAAAGTTAAGGTCTCCTGGGATGAAGGGAGAAGTGTATCAACCTTTCTACGAGTCTTGCTTTGAGCACAAGGGCCCCTTGTGTTTGCAGGGGATAACTTTGCCTGTTTTTTTGAGTAAATAGTCTGGTTTCCCAGAGTTTGTTTTCTGAGCTGGAACTGGAAGCTGCCCCACTGATTTGCTCTTCTACTGATCCAGTACTTAAGGTCTTAGTTGCTGATTTGCTGTGATTAAGACCCACTCACTGGCTTTCCCAGAGTCTGTCTGACTTGGGCTGAACTCCCTTTTCACCCTAATAAGACTGACCTTTCTGGAAGTGTTTTAAGTCTATCTTGAGCTGAAGAGTGGTTTCATTTCATCAGACTCTGTTCAGAGGCTTCATTTCATGTGGTTTTCAAGGGCCAACAACTTCATAACTTTACTTTGCCATCTTGGCTCCATCCCCAGAACATCTCCCATCATGAGGTCTTAATAAATATCTATTGACTTAAAATGCAGTAAAGACATTTGATATTTTAAGATGATAAAAAAGTCTAACTTTCAATTCTGTAGATCTCTCTCCTCACTGTTGATCACAAGTATAAAAGGAAGGTATATATTATGTTTGTTAGTGTTGTAGTACAATATCATAATTAAGAATGATTTCCAATTTTATTTGTTTGGAAATGAAATAACTATTAATTATAATTTTATTTTCAGAGTATTTCAGACAATACATCAGTATAGAAAAATATATTATATGACAAACTATCAAGATTCAGACATAACTTCCAAGATAACATCTAAAACTTTGTGACATATTGGTCCTTGCAAAAATTGAATATTAAAAATAACTGTTATATTGTTACCTAAGTTACCTAAGAATTGGAGCAAAAGGTTGTTGTGTAATAAAACATATATCTGAAAGCAGATAACAAATCTTTAGGTTTGTTTGCTTGTTAGTATTTCCATAAAATAAAGCAGCACTGTTCATTTCTTATCGTATCCCTCAATATAGCATGATAACTGAGAATACAATAGAAATTCCTATTAACTATGGATAAATACAATCTGTTGTGTGAGACAAAGTTAGCAAGTACTCCAGCTGATAGAATGAGGCCATTTTATCATAGACAGAATATAGCAGATATAAATGATACAGAATGAGTTTGATGCAATTTGTTTCATATTTATCCCTTTTTAGTGAATTCCTCATAGGCAAAATGTTAATTTCCTAAGCATAATTAAGACAAGGAAAACACTGTAATAAAACTATTGTTACACAACCCACTGCCCAGTTAGTTTGAAATGTGTTTTTTCATGATTCTCTAAAAAATACCCTAACACATAATGAACATAGAAAAGCAAAACTTCATTATAACTTCTCTTCCCCTCCTCCTACCACACAAAAAGTGAGAGAAAGCTGGCTCATTTGTTCTTATGTTGCTATCTTTTCAGTTCCTGAAATAAGTTAATGCTGTGCTTCTGTGTAAAGCTAGGTCACAGAATATAAGCACGAATACACAAAGATAAATAAGGCAACTGCATGATTTTCCTTTCTGCCCCCATATTGGCCTGTCCTGTGTGTGTGTGTGTGCATGTGTGTGTGTACATGCCTACACACACATACAATCTTTGTAGTTCAGGTGAATTTCTATCTTAGGCTCCACACAATTATTATGAAATAAAAAGAGAAATATGTTACTGGTGAAGAAACACGGACATGAAAGTATCATCTTTTAAATACCAGAATTTTCTGGCATAAAGAAGATACTGGAAGTGATTAATTTTAAGTCATAGGTAAAATATTAAAGGCAAAGATTTTAATATAAACTAATAATTTAAATCTCAACAATTTAGAGAATGTTATGTTGGGGTTTTGTTTATTTTTAACCTTTTTTAACTTTCTACTTTTCTTTTATGTCTTTGTAAAAAGTAAAATGTTATTCTTTCAATATTTAGTAATATGAACCTGGACACTGAGCCTAGTCTTTATGAGTGTGTGCAGGGTGCCCTTTGCATGCTAACAGGATAATTATGATCATAAGGCATTGAAATGCCTTGAAAATATTAGGAATATATGAAGATGGTCTGTAGTTCCTTCCAGTCTGCTGATCAGCTCATGACAAGACCTGTTGGCTAGTGTTGTGGAACTAGAACTAGGAAAACTTCAAGAGACATTATGTAACTGCATTCCACTTCTTCCTTTGACTTCTATCTCTTTGTGTACCTTCTTCCAGGTGAATGATATTGGAGTTTGTAATCTTGTGAATTTCTGAAGGTTCGGAGACTGAGTCAATCAAGAACTGGGAATTCAGGAGTTGAATCCATACTGGGTTTTGCATCTAGCCCAGCAATGTTGCCCCAGGACTAAGAAATGGTCTTTGGGACCCAGATGTAACTAAGACTAAGATTCATCTAATTGTCACGCTTCTTTTGGACATGATTATGGGACCCAATGTCATAAAGAAACTGCATTAAATGTGAACTTGCTCTCCCCAGAGATCTGAGGCTCTATAGGGGAAAGTGTGCCCTAAAAGTCTTGGAAATATTTATACTTCTATTCTTGCTATATCTTTGTATAAATATGCCTTTGAAAAGTTTATTTATGTTAATTGGTTAGATGAAACTGGGACACTACTAAAAACACCTGGAATGTGATCTTGAACTAATAGTATTAGAAAAGAGACACCCCAACCCAGATATAATTAGTTACAGAACCCTGAGGGGGTAGAGACAGCTTGTCTTATTCTGGGATAATGAGGTCAAAGAGTATTCAGTATTCACTATACTATTTTTTATGGGAAACTACATGAATTTAATATGACACTGGACAAGATATACCAGAATGAAAATAAAATAAGCCTTGTTGCAAATTCTTCATCATAGGTCATACTCTTCCAAAGGCCTATTCTATAGAAAATCCTAATGGAAGTAATAATATTTACCTCATCTGACTTTGCTTATTTGAATCTTCCTGTGTATCTGGTCAAGCCCAAAAAAAAAGAAAAAAAAGAAAAAATTCATTCCATTTGAAAACATTGTCTGATTATATGAGTGAGTTTATTCATGTGGGTAATTATTTTTGCTACATAGAAGCTTAAAAAATTCAAGCCCAAATGAAGTCACTGATTCTTGGTTTGCTCATTTAAAAAAAGGAGGTAATAAGATTTGTATAATCTAATTCATAGAGCTATTTTCAAGAAGATATTCTGCAAACTCTAAAACATTAAATAAACAAATATGCTATTATTTTAGGATTCACATAGAATAGATTCTGTAATAAGAACAATAACACTCAAGGTCATGGAAACCATTTAATTGAATTTCCTAATAGCAGTCACAGTTTCTTGCTGTTATAACATATCTTTTGATATTAAGGATGCAAACATTCCTTTTCCATTTGCATTTCTGCTTTTCCCATTATATTCCTCACTATACTTAGTGTTTTCTTGTAAGGATTATTTCTCTTTTGAGATGTTTTCAACTCTTCTGATGGATGAGTCTCTGGCAAGGACTTCCATTTCATGAGAGGCCACAGCCATGTTTATTCCACTCTTAGCTCAAATCCTACCTCAGACTATTTCATTTTCTCATCAACATCCTTTCTTGCACTAGGTCCCCCCTTTTTAGCTAAACTTAATATTTTGTCTTTCCCTGTTAGAAGGTAAGTTCCTTGATTGTAGGGATCATATTACCTTCCTCTTTATGTGTGTGAATTTCTAATAAAGAAAACTTAATTTCCTGGTTATATAATAAAGACAAAGAAAACACTAATTTAAAGCTATACTCCCACATCACACTGCCCTCCCTACTTATACACAGAGATACACATATGTGTATATGCACATATACATACATGCATACACTCACACTCACACTCACACACACACACACACACACACACACACACACATACATACACACATACTTCTTACCCAGGAGCATGCTGATAAATGTTTAACAAGTAGACTCTTGGAGGTGGGGGGAAATTATCTATACATACTTTTAAATTTATTTTGTATATCAAAACTTTCTTAAATCTAGACAATTAACAAAACAATAATCAAACTTTGATTTGTAAGCAAGTGCAGATTTCAGAGGTGTAAAAGTTCATACTAAAAATTTAACAACCACTCTCAGAGCTGACTCCAGCATACCTTTGTACTCACCTTTGGTTGGCTTTGGGAGACCTATACATCTGGTTCTCTACTCCAGTAATTGTAATCATCAAAGTCACTCTGACTTAGGGATTTAATGTAGTTTTAAATGGAACCATGTAACCCAAAGGTTGAATACCCATTGTTTTTATTATTTATTCTAGATTTTTGGAAAACCTATTGAACTATCTCATATTCCATTCATTGTATGTAATCTTGGACCCGATCTCTTTTGGCCTGAGCATTTATTCAACATATTCATTTGACTATTCCAGCACTGTGAAACTTGGTCTTTTCCTCATGCTCTGTCTGGAATACCCTTAACAATCCTATTCAACATACATTGTAAGTCTTCTCCTATATTGTCCTCAAGCAGGTAAGAAATCCTATCTGCTCTACAAAGAATGAAATATATTATACCCACAACACAAATTAATAACATGTTCCTTGACCCTGGATATTTACTCAATATTAACATACACATTTTTCTTAGCTTGCTAAAATTATCTCCATTAGTATTGCAGGGGAATAAGGGCAAATGCAATTAGAAACAAGGCAACTAAAACATGCATAAGGATCCCTGAAGGCTGGAAATTGATGTAGAAAAATATAAATATTTGTATTATCTATATTTGATTGCTTTTTATATTTCCCAATTATATTTACTCTTATTTTAGATTGAATATTGTTACCAAAATATCTCCAGGCTGGGTTTGACTCCTCTGGTACAGATGATTAGGAAATCACTGGATCTGGAGTCAAAAGACCTAAGTTTGAATTCTGACTCTGCTACTAATTGTCTGTGTATATTCTAAGCCTGAATTTTTTCATCAAAAATACTGCTGAGTAAACTATTAGGAAAAATAGAAGAAGATTCCCTTTTCCTTTTATGACACAAATATGGTGATGATACCTAAAGTAAGAAGACCAAAACAGTAAAGGAAAATTATAGACTAATTTCCTTAATGAAAATTGGAGCAAAAATTTTAAAAATATATATTAGTAAAGAGATTATAGCAATTTATCATTATCAATATATCAGTACATTATGACCAGGAGAGATTTATAACAGGAGTGCAGAATTGGTTCACAATTAGGAAAACTATCAGCATAATTGACCATATCAATAACAAAACTAACAGAAATTACATGATTATCCCAATAGATGCAGAAAAAAAAATACAGCACCCATTCCTATTAAAAATACTAGAGAGTATGGAAATAAGTGAAGTTATCCTTAAAATGAAACTAAAAATCATCAGCAAGCATTATATATAATGGGGATAAACTAGAAGTATTCCAAATAAGATTGGGGTATAAAAGGGATGTATATTTACTGCACTATTGTAAAGTTATTATACTAGAAATGTTATCTTTAGAGATAAGAGAAGAAAAAAGAAATTATATGAATTACAATAGGCAATGGAGAAACAAAACTATCATTCTTTGCAGAAAATATGATAGTATGCTTAGAGAATCCTAGAGAATCAACTAAAAACCTACTTGAAATAATTACCAAATTTAACAAAGTTGCAGGATATAAAATAAACCTACTGTTGCTATTGTTGTATGTCCTTCATTTTCCTGAAGAGGACCATGATATCAGAGAGAATATGCTATGACATGCAAGTGAATTGGATTTAAGCAAGGGAGGGCTGTGCAAGGTCACCTGATTCCCTTTCCCATCCAGAACTATCTAGGTCCAGTAGCACGACATAGATCAAGATAACTAGAAGTGGCTCTGGATGCAGTGGGAGACCTTGGCCTTTTTAAGCTAAGATCTTCAACAAGTCTCAGTTTGACTGAGATTCCCAACCATTCAGTGATTAAGGCTTGGTAGCAATCAAAGCAAAAAATCTCTCCTTTCATCTAGTCAAAAAAAAAATCTAAATAAATAAATTCGGCATGGGAAGATCTTCACACTTTCTGGTCAAAGCAGAAATGATTGCTATTGATATTCAATCTGAGTCAATCAAGACCCAAACAATGACCAAATGGAGATTGGTCTGGGACCTATGGTTGGCCAGTCAATGAGAATCAGAGTGCTAGTAAATCCTAAGATATTTTGGGAGGGTTCAGAAATCCAGAAGAAGGGGAAAAAAATAAAAGAAAATAAAACTTTTAAGAGCATCTATAGGTAAGGGTATGAACAGAGGGAAGGGAGGGAAGGATGAAGGGAAGAGAGTGAAGGAGAAGAGGATTACCTAATATTATAGACAAAGAAAATGACAAATATTTGAGGAGATGTGGGAAAATTGGGACACAAATGAATTGCTGGTAGAGTGATGAACTGATCTAACCATTCTAGAGAGCAATTTGGAACTATGATCAAAGGGCAATCAAATTATACATAACCTTTGATTTAGCAATACCATTACTAGGTCTGTTTCCTAAGTAGATCATAAAAAGGGAAAAAGGAGCCAACTATACAAAAATATTCATACCAGCTTTTTTTGTGGTGACAAAGAACTGGAAATTGCAGGGATGCCCTCATCGATTGGAGAATAGCTGAACACATTGTAGTATATGAATGTGATTGTATGCTATTGTGTTGTTGCAAATAGTGAGCAGGCAGATTTCAGAAAAAAAAAAAAAAACTTGGAAAGACCTATATGAACTGATGCTGAGTGAAGTGAGCAGAATCTGGAGAACATTATACACAGTAATAATAACATTGTGCAGGGATCAACTTTGATAAACTTAGCTTTCCTCAGCAGTGTAATGATAAAAGATAACTTCAAAAAATCCATGGTGCAAAATGTTATCCATATCCAGAGAAAGAATTATGGAGTTGGAATTGCAAAATACTAGTTTCACTTTTTGTCATTTTTTTGCTTTGTTTTTCATTTTGCTGTTTTGTTTTGTTTTTCTTTCACCTGTTTTTTTCCCCTTTTGTTCTGATTCTTCTTTCACAATATGACTATTGGGAAAATATATTTAATATGATTGTACCTATATAACCTATACCAGACTGCCTAGATGTCTTAGGGAATTAAAGGGGAAGGAAGGGAGGGAAAAAATATGAATCTGAAAATCTTACAAAAGTAAATATTGAAAATTATCTTTATATGCAATTGGAAAAAAATAAATACTATTAAAATACTGCTGAGCTAGCTAATTACTTTAAATATTATGAATTTGTTAAAAGCAATTAAATTCTTAATAAATGGTTTTGTTAAGTGGTTAAAATCAAGAGAATAGTGCATCTTAAGAAAAACGTCATTAGATAGCAGAGAGAAGAGAATCAATCTAAATTTATAGGTAATCTGTTCTAATATCCTACTCAGTTTAGAAAGTCAGTCTCCAAAGACAATGACAGTTAATCACTGAATTTCTGAAAATTCCTAGGTTAGACAGAGCATTTAATTTTCAAGTAATTCTAATTTCCAGAAAATTCTTCCTCATTTTAAGTCAAGATCTGCCTTTCTTGTATTCGACCTATTTGTCCTAGAAGGAAGTCAGGCTTTGTTCCTTTAGATAGAACGTTGCTTTGCTTTTTAACTGTTTTCTTCAGCCCCCTCACAACAAACCAGCACCTATGACTGTGAATGAATTGCCTAATCTCCCTGTTACATTGGTAAGTCAGAAGAAAGGATTGACAACTGCTGACTACCTAAAACTTTATCTAATATAACATTCAACACATAAATAATGTAAAAATGATTGACTTGCAATTTTCACAAAACATACACACACATGCACAAGAATTACTAGATATCTGTATATACAGCAATAAACAGCACAGGTACTTTTCTAATCTGAACAGTTACACAGGTACATCAATATCAATCTTTTCCATCACACTTTTTTCTATGAGATTCTGACACATTTTTTCCATCAAATATGATCTTAACTATATTCTTATTCAGTCATGATATATAATAGGTTTTGGGGAAATTATGCTGGACAGAACTGGGTTTAATATTGCCTTCTTTCTATATCATAGCCCTTTTTTTCTAGGTCATACGAAAGCATTAATTGAATCATTACTAGTAACCTGAAAGCAAAAACCTATTCTTAGAGTGTGTAAGGCACAAAGTAGGACAATACCTTAGATACTCAGAGGCTTCTCTCGGTACTTAAAGATAATTCAATGACTTTGGGTATGAGAGGAGTTTAGATTCCCTGACTTTTATAAAATGATAACCAGAATATATTTTGCTATTTCAGCCCACAATTTTAATGAACTCTAAATCATTCACCATTGCAAAGTAGAAAGCAATCATTTCTTCTATAATTGCTCTTTGTATATGTGTGTGTGTATATACATGTATATGTTTATATATATTAACATGGAATTAAGTTGGCTGGCTTGTATAATAATTTTGAGAGCATAAAAATGTAAAATTCCAACACAATAATTATTCAGAGAATTTGAAATAAATGAATAAAAAAATATGCAATGCTTACTATGTGCTAGGCATGAGGATACAAATGCAAATGGCAAAATTTATTTTACCTCAAGAAGTTTACATTCTGATGAAGGAAAAATATACAAAAGGATGACTTAGCCAGGTAGATATATTTTGGCCCAGAATATTACTGGAATGATGAGTGGAGTCATAGGGGAAAAGATTGACATACCCCAATCAAAACCAATAGATCTAGTCATTATTCATGATCAAGCTAAATTCTGACACTGAGTATTTATACTTGGAAACTGGCAAATGCTATAAGTTACTGTTTGATGATATTTAAAAAAGTAAAAAAGAAATGTTAATAGTACAGATTAAATTTAAAAATATATCATGGGTGCATTTTTTCCCATAGGTCAGGTTATTAAACATTTATCAGCAATCTCTAAAGGAAAGAAAGATTGAAGGGTTACACACATAAGCTACCACGATGGCTTCCAGTTTCCAAAATACCTTTAAAAGAATAATTTGTAATCTATATTCCACTTATCCTATACCATTAACTAACTCCAATTAATTTTATCTTCCTATTCTCTTTTATTTTCCATGTGCCTGTTTAGGCAGGCATCTTTACTTCGCATTTGCAATTATCCATGGGAAGCAAAGTGACAATACTATTATCCCTATTGAACAGGGAAACTTAAAATTGCCTTATAAAGATAAAAGAAGCATTCATAATTAGAATAATTCTTGGCTGCAAACTGTTTCCTTATCAGATAACTAAACAACTTATTTCTCTTAATTTAATAGAATAAAAATGAGGAAAATGAAAACTGTTCAATAATACATGTTCAGTATCCACTTGATGTAGAGAGTAAAATATAAATCCTGCTTTTAAGAATACAGTCAAATCCTATATTAAGTTAAAAAGTTTTTGTACAAACAAAATCAATGCAGACAAGATTAGGAGGGAAGCAATAAATTGGGAAATCATCTTTACATTTAAGGGTCCTGATAAAGGTCTCATCTCTAAAATATATAGAGAATTGTCTCATATTTATAAAAATTCAAGCCATTCTGCAATCAATAAATGGTCAAAGGATATGAACAGACAATTTTCAGAGGATGAAATTAAAACTATTTATAGTCATATGAAAAAGTGCTCCAAATCACTATTGATCAGAGAAATGCAAATCAAGACAACCCTGAGATACCACTTCACACCTGTCAGATTGGCTAAAATGACAGGAAAAGTTAATGATGAATGTTGGAGGGGTTGTGGGAGGGCTGGGACACTGATGCATTGTTGGTGGAGCTGTGAACGGATACAGCCATTCTGGAGAACAATTTGGAGCTATGCTCAAAAAGTTATCAAACTGTGCATACCCTTTGACCCAGCAGCATTTCTATTGGGCTTATATCCCAAAGAAATCATAAAGGAAGGAAAAGGCCCCACATGTGCAAGAATGTTTGTGGCAGCCCTTTTTGTAGTGGCTAGAAACTGGAAATTGAATAGATGCCCTTCAATTGGAGAATGGCTGAATAAATTATGGTATATGAATGTTATGGAATATTATTGTTCTGTAAGAAATGACCAGCAAGATGATTTCAGAGAGGCCTGGAGAGACTTACATGAACTGATGCTGAGTGAAATGAGCAGAACCAGGAGATCATTATACACGGCAACAACAGTACTATATGACGATCAATTCTGATGGACATAGCTCTCTTCAACAATGAAATGTTTCAAACCACCTCCAATTGTTCACTGAAGAAAGCCATATACACCCAGAGAGAGGGATGCGAAATGTGGACCACAACATAACATTCTCATACTCCTTGATTGATGTTTGCTTACATTGTGTTTCCTTTATCTGATATATCGTTTGTGTAGATAAGATTTTTCTTGCACACCAATGATAAGTTTGGAAATATGTATACATATATTCGATTTGCCAATATTTTAACATAATTAACATGTAGTGGATATCCTGCCATCTAGGGGAGGGGTGGGGAGTTGGGGGGAAAAACTTGTAACGGAAAGCTATGTAAGGGTTATTGTTGAAGAATTACCCACACATATGTTATGCAAATAAAATAAAAATTTAATAAAAAAAAAAGAATACAGTCAAATCAAAAGATGGTTCAGATACAAATGAGAACTAGAGAAACATATATATTACATATATATGCATATATGTATAGCTATTTGGAGTTATTTTTTAAAGACATAGATGACTACTCTTTTCAAGAGAAGCTAGTGAGAATTTTTTAAAATATATTTCATATTTAGAAGAAAGGAAAACATATGGAACCATCAGGATTTAAAGCAAAGGAGAAGGTTAGAGATTATTTATTGTAACCCCTTCATTATATAGAAAAGAAAAATAAGAACTAACGTTAAGAAGTGGGTTGTTCATGTTTGTAGTACATGTAACCAACAGAGATGAGAACGTAAAGAATCACAGAATATCAGAGGTGAATGGGACCTTGGAAGCCACTGAGCCCCGCTACACCCTAAAAATTTTCTCTACAATATATCCATCCAGTTGTTGCTGGTATTATACTCAGCCACAATTAAAGTATTTATGAGAAGCAGCTAGATGGTGCAGAGGATAGAGCACCAGCCCTGGAATGAGGAGGACCTGAGTTCAAATGTGGTCTCAAATACTTAACACTAACTATGTTATCTTGGATGAGTCACAACACCAATTGCCTAGATATACAGATAGATAGATAGATATAGATAGATAGACAGACAGACAGATAGACAAATAAACAAACAAATAAATAAAACCAAATAAGTATGAATGAAATGCCAACTGTGACAATCAGTAAGTTAGTGGGTCAATAAACAACTATTTGAAAATTCCAGTGCTGAACTCTGGAGATACAAATACAAAAACAAATAGAAGACGGGATAATTAAAAAGAGAATGTGAATGTAAAAAATAATAAAAAGTCAGAAGAAATACTTGATTTAGATGACACAGAAAACTTAAGGAAAAAAATGAGGCTTCCCTCCTCCTCTTCAATAACAGTAACAAGTGTACAAATTCTGCTTCTTCTCCTAGACACACAGGTAAATTACATCTAATGCCATTAATTTATTCACAGACAAATGCAGCTTTAGAAGAGAAAAATAAAAAATAAGTTGGAGATGGGAAAGATGAGTAAGTGGCATAAAAACACATTCATTAGTTTTTACAATGTGAAAAACATTGTGCTAAACATTACAGTTACAAACAGAAAAGAAAGACAATAGACCCTACTCTTAAAGTGCTCGGGTTCCCTAATAGGAAAAGAAGTACAGGAGGTCTAAACCACAAGCTTACTGGAGAAATCCCATCATCTTGAAAATATAGCAGGAAAGGAGATGCCGATGTATTTTCTTTAAAGTTATTTTTATTAATAATACCAGAGAAATTCTGATGTCAAAGTATTTGATAATTCCAAGGTAAGGAGAGTTGTTCTCTGCAAAATTTTGCTTTTATCTGTCCTCTTTTTTTTTTAATGACTTGGAAATATCTAGGACATTTAGGTTAAACTTTTAAGTTTAACTGGATGATTATATAGTTCTTAACATCTCTAAGTGATATTTTAAAATTTCATTCTCTAAGAATGAACTGATCTTATCTCCAGTGCTTCAGGAAGGTTATTAGGTTTCCCCCCCTCCCCATACTCTAACAGGAATATTGTTTTAACATATTCATACAGTCTTTGCTAGAATTCAATTCAACTATAATTAGAAAAGCTTTTTTTTAATTTAAATTAAAAAGTTAAATGCCAATTATGTCAATCAATCAATGGACAGCAACGTGAAAAGCTTGCACAGAAATAAGAAAAAAGAAAGAAAGAAACATGCATCTATTAACTGCCTACTTGGGGCAGTTGAGTTATATAGTGAATAGAGTCTCATCAAACTCAGACACTTATTAATTGTTAATCTGGGTAAGTCACTTATCCATATTTGCCTCATTTTCTCATTTGTAAAATAAGCCAGAAATAGAAATAACAAAACACTCCAGTATCTTTGCCAAGAAAACCCCAAATGGAGGCACAAATGGGATATCTGAACAATAAGAAAATGTACCAGTCACTAAGCTTATGAAATAGTAAACTTCTGGGAGCACATATAGAAATCTTCTGTAAGGCATTCAAAACTCTTCATCTACTCTCCCCCCTTTCCATTTTTTCTTATACCTTTTAATTACAATATTACTTGTGATCCAGTAATACTGGTCTCCTTATTCCTCCTTGAACCAAACACTTCATCTTCTAACTTCAGGCATTTGAACTGACTGTCCCCCATTTTTGGAATGCTCTCTTCATCAGTATTTGACTTCCCTAACTTCCTTCAAGTCCCAACTTTTATAGGAATCCTTCTCTGTTCCTGATATAATTCTAATGACTTCTCTCTCAGTTTCCTTATAAATTTTGTTTGTGTATACAGTTATTTGAACATTGCCTCCCTCCTCAGACTGAATTCCTCAAGAGCAGATATATTTTGCCTTTCTTTGTATCTCTAACTCTTAACACATTCCCTGGAAAATAGCAGATGCTTAATAAACATTGGCAATACATTTATCATTTAATTATATGATTTTATATAATAATTTATTGATTACAAATGCTTATTTGGGATATTATAAAATTCTAGCATTTGTTGAAAATTCAAGAAAAAGAGCAAGATCATAGAGTACATATTAATTTGATCACAAAGGACTATCAAATTCAGATTCTACATAAGAGAGGATGAATGCTGAGATATAATTCAAGTAAGCAGAGAATGGATGAAGTAGATGGTATGTCTTGAACTTTATTGCCTCCCAAATCATACAGCAAATTCATTTTCAAGTTAATCATTCTCCCATTGTGAAGTATCATTTTGTCATTGGTAGCAGTAATGTACATTGAAGATTCTTAATTCTTTTTAATGCATTATTCTGTGCTCTATTATTTCTTTTAAAAAATGAAAAATACCTACCTCAGGAGGTTTACCAGTTTCTTTTACTTCACTCAAAATATGAACAGAAGACCTAATTGAAACATCATTTTTGAAATACCTCCAAAGGAATTAGTAGGTCATTACTATTATGTCTTTGGAAATAACACTATTTTAAGGTAAAAACTGAACCCATTCTTGTTTTTACCATTGGACCTTCACCATTACAAAAACATGCCTTCTAACTTTATTGATTTTTTCAGCTGAGATTTCCTTATTTGATATCCTCAAATGATAATTAAAAGAGAAAAGGCTTACAAATAATAACCCATATATATCATACCTCCAGCTCCTGACATTCACTTATATGGTTTCTATTTTATTATATAGACTTAGTGAAATGTCATCTATAAAACTGGACTTATATGTAAACATTATTCATAAACATAACAAATATGAAAATAAATGTGGAAATATCAATTTTGACTTTAAATTTCATCCACGTAGGACTTCTAAACACTGAATATATATAGATGTATACATATGCACATAAAGACATTTACATGTTAATGAAGAAAATTCCATATATTTGAGTAGGAAATAGAACAAAACATTTAATATTTTAGTCTTACATTTATTTCTAAAATGGGTTTTAGAAAAAAAAAGTCTTTGAAGAAATGAAATGCCTTAGATAATTTCCAAATTGGCAATGTAATTTATGTGGGGAAAACTCAGAAATGAAAAGCAACAAAAAAAGTTTTGAAAACTTGAGTACAACACTATATCTTAAAAAGAAGCTTATAATGTAAATATCTTCTCAGCTATAACCATTTAATCTTAATTAAAATCCAAATTGCTTGTTTTGTTTAATAAAATGACAATTAATTATCTAAGGTTTTTTTTTAAAGTCAAGTCAGACTTGAATAATAGGATTAAATATTTAACTCATTTGTATTCTCTAACTAACAGAATGAACTGTCTTTCAAAGAACATACCTCAAGTATAGCATTCTATTCCATCTCTTTTCTTCCTCCATGAAGATAATTTCTTTCTACTAACTTTTAGATTAAGGCTAAAAAAGAACTGAGCTTCTGGCTTTAATTAGTGTACAATGAAGGCCCAATTCTTATCAATTTATTATATGATATCTATCAATTTATTATGTTTTATAGATATATATGTGTATATATATGTATACATATACATATATATAGTAATTATGCTGAAAAGATGGCTCTTTTAGGAATAGTTTGGCATCATTAAAAGTACTCCACAATTTTTTTAAAGTTTTTCAAATGACTTGTTCTCTTTCTCCTATTTACTGTGATCCCAACTCATGTTCTAATTGTGTTGCCTATTCAAAATATATGTACTGGGGCAGCTAGGTGGCATAGTGGATAGAGCACCAGTCCTGAAGTCGAGAGTACCTGAGTTCAAATCCGGGATCCGACTCTTAACTCTTCCTAGTTGTGTGAACCTGGGCAAGTCACTTAAACCCAATTGCCTCAGCAAAAAAAAAAAAAGGTACTGATATACCAATTTGGTGCATTGCTCATATAGTTGTATGTCATACTGTGGAAAGCAGATATTTTTTTGTTTTCATTTCATGAAAACCAAAACCTCTAAGTAATTCAAGTTGTCAGTGATCTTAATAAACATTGGCAAAACATTTATTATTTAATTATATGGTTTTTATTATAATAATTCATTGATTACAAATGCTTATTTGGGATATTATAAAATACTAGCATTTGTTGAAAATTCAAGAAAAAGAGCAAGATCATAGAGTATATATATTACTTTGATCACAAAGGATCATCAAATTCAGATTCTGCATAAGAGAGAATGAATGCTGAGATATAGTTCAAGTTGAAGCAGATGGTATGTCTTGAACTTTATTGCCTCCCAAATCATACAGCAAATTCATTTTCAAGTTAATCATTCTCCCATTGTGAAGTATCATTTTGTCATTGGTAGCAGTAATATACATTGAAGATTCTTAACTTTTTAATGCATTATTCTGTGCTCTATTACTTCTTTTAAAAAATGAAAAAATCCCCACCCCAGGAGGTTTACCAGTTTCTTTTACTTCACTCAAAATATGAACAGAAGACCTAATTGAAACATCATTTTTGAAATACCTCCAAAGGAATTAGTAGGTCATTACTATTATTTCTTTGGAAAAACACAATTTTAAGGAAAAAACAGAACCAATTTTTATTTTTACCACTGGACCTTTACTATTACAAAAACATGCCTTCCGTGGCCTTGCTGTACCAGATCTAAAACTATATTATAAAGCAGCGGTTATCAAAACCATTTGGTACTGGCTGAGAAATAGAGCAGTGGATCAGTGGCATAGGATAGGATATCAGGACAATCTAGGTAATAACTTTAGCAATTTAGTGTTTGATAAACCCAAAGACCCCAGCTTTGGGAATAAGTACTCACTATTCAGCAAAAACTGCTGGGAAAATTGGAAAATTGGAGTGTGGAAGAAATTAGGGCTTGACCCACACCTACCACCACATACCAAGAAAAGATCTAAATGGGTTCATGATCTGGATATAAAGAGTGATATTATAAGCAAATTATAGGAACATAGGCTTGTCTAAGTCTACCCCTAGGGAGGATGGGGACGGTATTGAGTATGCTTCATTAACGAGGAAGAGCCTCCTCACCCCTATTATACTGTGAATGGGGCTCCTCCCTCCTGGATTATGTGAAGTGGGTAAACAGGAACTAGGAAGGGGGCTCCTACCTCCTGAACCACGTGAAGTGGGTAAACAAAAAACAAAAAAGAAGATCTGGAACTCTTAAGTGAACACCAGATAGATAATTTTGATTATATTAAGTTAAAAAGTTTCCATACAAACAAAACTAATGCAGACAAGATTAGGAAAGAAGCATCAAACTGGGAAATCATCTTTACATTCAATGGTTCTGATAAAGGCCTCACTTCTAAAATATATAGAGAACTGTCTCATATTTATAAGAATTCAAGCCACTCTCCAATCAATAAATGGTCAAAGGATATGAACAGACAATTCTCAGATGATGAAATTAAAACTATTTCTAATCATATGAAAAGTTGCTCCAAATCACTATTGATCAGAGAAATGCAAATTAAGACAACTCTGAGATACCACTACACACCTGTGAGATTGGCTAAAATGACAGGAAAAGATAATGATGAATGCTGGAGGGGATGTGGGAAAACTGGGACACTAATACATTGTTGGTGGAACTGTGAACGGATCCAACCATTCTGGAGAGCAATTTGGAACTATGCTCAAAAAGTTATCAAACTGTGTATACCCTTTGACCCAACAGTGTTTCTATTGGGCTTATATCCCAAAGAAATCTTAGAGGAGGGAAAGGGACCCACATGTGCAAGAATGTTTGTAGCAGCCCCTTTTGTAGTGGCTAGAAACTGGAAACTGAATGGATGCCCATCAATTGGAGAGTGGCTGAATAAATTATGGTATATGAATGTTATGGAATATTATTGTTCTGTAAGAAACGATCAGCAGGACGATTTCAGAGAGGCCTGGAGAGACTTGCATGAACTGATGCTGAGTGAAATGAACAGAACCAGGAGATCATTATACACAGCAACCACAATATTACATGATGATCAATTCTGATGGACATGGCTCTCTGCAACAAAGAATTGTCTCAAACCAGTTCCAAGTATTCAGTGAAGAAAGCCATATACACCCAGAGAGAGGGATATGAAATGTGGAGCACAACATAACATTTTCATGCTCTCTATTGATGTTTGCTTGCATTGTGTTTCCTTTCTCTGATTTTTTTTCTTGTAGATAGATTTTTCTTTCACAACAATGATGTGTGGAAATATGAATACATATATTCGACTTGCAAAGTATTTCAACATTATTAACATGTAGTGGACTTCCTGCCATCGAGGGGAGGGGAGGAGACTGGGGGGGAAAATTTGTAACAGAAAGCTTTGTAAAGATCAATGCTGAGGAACTACCCATGCATATGTTATGCAAATAAAAAGCTTTAATTAAAAACAAAACAAAACAAAACAAAAACAAAAACATACCTTCCAACTTTATTGATTTCCTCAGCTGAGATTTCCTTATTTGCTATGCTCAACTGATAATTAAAAGAGAAAAGGCTTACAAATAATAATCCGTTGGGGCCCACAGACAGCAGATAACAGAGGCAGAGTTCTGAGGACACTCAGAGGTGAATTCTGCCTAAGTCTACCCCTGGGGAGAATGGGGATGGTATTGAGTATGCCTCAGTAACGGGGAAGAGCCTCCTCACCCCTGTTATACTGTGAATGGGGCTCCTCCCTCCTGGATTATGTGAAGTAGGTAAACAGGAACTAGGGAGGGGGCTCCTACCTCCTGAACCACGTGAAGTGGGTAAACAAGGTCTAGGGTTTCCTCCCTCCATTTAGAAATAAATGTAAGACTAAAATATTAAATGTTTTGTTCTATTTCCTCCCTCCTGGACCAGTTGGGTAGGGTACTACCCTCCTGGATTATGTGGAGTAGGGGATTATAAAAGAGGGTAAACAGAGGCTCCAGGGGTGCGCCACTTTAACGCACTGCCTTAGGCATTACCAGCTCTGCCATGGCACACTGCCAGGCACTGCCTTAAGGAACATTGAATGGTTTCCATGTAAGAGGGCAGTGATGGCACTACTGGCAGACTGCCAACACTCTGCCAGGTAACATCGAGCATTGCCATGTAATAGAGAACTTCAGTTTGTAACATCAATAGACTTGTTAGCCAGCCTTGTGTATCTCAGGTGTTCTGTGGGGATAATTCCCTGCTTTAGAGAAGCACGGCCAGAGACGTCCGAAGATCTGGGAAATAGGTAAGAAACCAGTTGACTCCCAGCGAGGTGAGCAATGGGGAGTCTGTCCCCCACGAGGGAGCGGTAGGTAGTTAACAGTTCCCACTGAGGTGAGCAGACAGGACTTAACGATAATCCAGCTCCTGACATCCATACCTAGCCCTTAGCAGAGCATTTAACATATGGTAGGTATTTAATAAGTATTTTTTCCCTTTGTTCATGTAATCTCCATAGTTCCTACATGCATTTTATTATTATTATTATTTTTTTAAACTGAGCTCAATTTAATGATATCTGAATCCTGGAGAGCCTTCAAAGACAATACATAAACTCACAAATCTAGAAGGTCAACATATCATTGAGGAGTCAGAAATACATAGAATTAACTATGCAATCAATAAATATTGTTGATGATTTGATATACTGATACATCAATGGATATACAATTTTACAGATATTGATTCTTTTTCCAGTGATTGTAACCTATTTGCAACTTCTTGTGCCATGATATTGTTATCCATGTCCTCCTATACATATAACATTATAGAGGCTTCCCATTAGTTCTATTGATTTTGTATGTCCTTCAAGCTTTCCTGGTTTCTATCAAGTCTCAACTAAAACCTAAATTTCTATAAGAAGTCTTTCCTTAAAGGCTTAATGATAGTATCCTCTCCCTGATTATCTTCAATTTGGACTACAAATATTTTGTTAATATGTAGTTGTTCCTTGAGAGAACAGGAATTTGTTTTTTTCCTAGTTTTGTTTTGTTTTTACCCCTGGTGCTTATAAAATATCGTATCTGACATATAGTAAGTGCAAATAAATGCTTTTTTGCTTTACTATAAGATATGAACATGGGAGAATGATCTTTGACTTCCTGGCACCATCAAGAATTATGAAATACAGCCTTAATAACCCAACTAAAAACTTTAAATCATGTGCAGTAAGATAACTGTATAGATATGTATACATGTATTGCATTTGTCATACAAGTTATCCTATTTAGCACGTATTAGATTACCTGTCATCTAGGGGTGGGGGTGGGGGGAAGGAGGGGAAAAGCTTGGGAAAAAAAAGTTTTTGCAAAGGTTAATGTTGAAAAATCACTCATATGTTTTGTAAATAAAAAGCTTTATATAAAAAAAAATAAAATAAAAACTGTAAATCATGCTGTCAGCAAAGCAAGAATGAAATCATCAGAGTACAGATGAATAGGTATTTGCTTTTGCTCTCAGAGCAAACTGAACATTCTCATCTGGTCTGAATATGTTATTAATGCCTCATTCATGTAAATCCTTAACTGGAGAAGAGTTTTAAAAATCCCACCCAATGCTGACTACTTGTTGGTTCTATTAATTGTAAGTATTTTTCCACTTCCATTAATGCTCTCACTATTTCATGAAATGCTGATGTTCAGAATCTCTTACTATCTTCCTATGTAAGATTTTATTTAAAATATATGTATATATTTAAATTTTTAAAGACCAAACACGTGGTCTACAGAGAAGTCTCATGCCTAAATAACATGAACACATTTGCTAAGAGTAACTTCACAAAAAAATAATATCACAAAAATTAATACAGAACTAAATAGGAAAGAGATCACTGGTTATCAATGTGAGAGCTTTGCAAATTAGATATCTCTGTCAATATGACTATGGGCTTATTAAAGCAAAGATTAAAATCAATACCAAACAGGAAAAAAGAATAAAAATGAGATGAAGTATTCAATTAAAACAAATCCAACCTAGCCTGTTTAAACAATCTATCAATGCCAAAAAAGGAGAAAATGGCAATAATAGAAAAAATTAAATTTATAACCACTTCATTATATAGTAAGAAAAATATTGGTATAGATAAAAAAGTAGATTGTAATTCTCAACAATTATCAGTTTTGTGTGATCCTGGCAGAAAGTCATAATATATGCCCTATTACTGAGTATTATTAGATGGTTCAAATAAAATAAGTGTTTGGGAAATTGTTTTATAAATTATTTAGTAGTATACCAATGTAACTTTTTTTTTCTGATTTAGCATCATGTGCCTAATACAATGCCTTTTAGATGCTTAATTATTTGAGGATTAAATTGTCTTAGCATTTCACCTAGGTCTTGTGCTCTAATTCATTGAATGTCTATTTCTGGAATGTTAAATGGGTTTCTTAGGAAAGAATTTTAAAAGAGAAAGAAATAATTGGAGACGTAAAAAGAGAATCTTCTATATGAACAAAGGATATAATATATAGAACTGTTTATCCTGGAAAAGCAAAGTATGGTAGATTTTAATGAGCTGAAATCTTCAAGGTTATAGAATATGATATGGAAAATACTAGTTACCAAAACCTATTACAACTTGGGACTATTTTTACTTTCAAAAAGTCTAAGTTTTAAGAAAATTAAGAATAACTGTTAATAGAAAAAAACATTATAAGACAGTATTCTGGATCACAAAGCAATCCCCAGTTCAGGCAGCAGGCTATAAAAAAACTTTACAATGACGTCATCTACTTAGTATAACAATTGTTTTATCTGAAAATTGTCCAAGGTATTGCTCTTTTTTACAATGAAAGACCTTGATTGGATCTCTGAATTACAGGCAAGAGATGGAGAACTTAAGTCATTTATCACTGGGCCTGCCATAATAATAGCAAGCTGTCTGTTGTACTAACTTCTTCCCACATAGTTTACAATCTTATTAAAAGATACTTGAATAATATTTATATTAAAAAAAAAAGGAAAAAACTCACAAAACTAATCCAAATCTCTTTTTCCTCCACAAGGAGTGAGTGAGAGGGGCTCTTGGAAGAGGCTTATGGCTTACCAATTTTCCTTTTGAATTGCTAATTTACTCACATAAGCTATCAGTTCTCTTTGATCCAGGAAACTTGGACTTCTAGCAATACATTCATTAAAAGAAAATTCCATTTAACAAAAATGATTAGAGCTTTCTTTCACCCAGTGTTTGGCTATAAAGAAATTTGTTATATTTTTTTTTTGCTTTTTAAGGGTGATAATAAATATAAACATGAAGTAAAGAATAAAAATAAACTCTTTAAAGAGCATATGCCATTTACTGTCACTTTACAACTTTTGGTTTGTAGATTAAAGAATAAATAATTAACTGTGCATCTTGATAGTCATTTCACCTCACTGAGCCTTAGTTATGCCATCTACAACATGAGGAGGCCAGATTGGGGATGTTTTGGGAATGGGCCAGCCTTGCACTCTGTTTCTAAGAGTGATATCCTGGACCTACTGGAAATGCCCCAAAGCTGCCTCTCCCCTAGACAGGCTTAGGTAGCTCCACAGGGTTAAATTTCACCTCTGCCTTTCTCAGGAGGTGCTAAGCAGGAGTCATCCATAATTGCATCAAAGTTGCTCTTCTATAGCCATAAGCATTGGACACACTAAGCTGGGCCTGAGTGCCAAGGAGCTCAGGTGGGAAGCTTTTAGAAAGCTTCAGGGGCAGATGCATATACTATACTCTCTATTTTTGGTTTTCTACCTCCTAACTTTCCTCAGAATCTCTCTAGGACTCTGGCCCTTAGTGGATTTTAACGGTATAGTATTGATTCTCCCTGTGGCCTAGTAAAGTGGTATTTCTATATGCCCAGATAGATTGTTTAGAGAGATTGGGATCTGCTGATTTCCAGCACTCCAGCATCATACGACATGTCACTGAGTATCAAAAAGAAAAACAGGTACATCATAAAATTTGTTGATTATAATAAAATGTGATTACTTCTGAATGGAGTCTATGATTCAAGAGTAGATTCAGTGGCACTCAATTATTTGTATCACATGCATTTATTAAATAACAATAACATCCTAAACAAAATAATAATATACCATTGTGATTTTTATATTCATTTTATTTATAACTGTAAATTTATATAGTGATTTAAAGTTTGAAAAGCACTTTACATATATTATAGCATATAGTATTTGTAGCAATCTTATGATGTAGGTGACATACCTGTTGATCAAGAGACAAAAACCATATGTCAGAGTCAAATTTTGGAGTTTATGATGATAAAATCCAGATTATTGTTACTAGAAATTCAAGATGAGTTATTCTTAATGAGCCCGAATTCTTTGATTAATCCAAATTATGCAAGGGAATAGAAGACACTGTATAATACATTTCTTCAAATTGCTACTGAATACTTGATAATATACAAGCTAGTGGATTTATAAATTAGGTCACAATATTTCATTAATTAACAGATGACAAGTCTCCCTAAGATAATTCAGATCTCAAAATATTTGTGAGACCTCAAGAAGAAAAGTATAACGGAAACAAATTATTTTTACAGATACCCTCTTACCTGAAGTCAACTGAATGAATCATTAATCCACAAAAATTTAAGAAAAATGCTTTTTAATAGATGACATAATACCAAATAGAGGCAGCTTTATAGTATAATGAATAGAATGATGAATCTAATGAATCTGAAAATCTGAGTTCAAATTTGGCCTCAGACCCTTAGTAGCTGTGTCTGCCTCAGCTTTCTCAACTACAAAATGAGGAGCATAATAGCATCTACCTCCAAAAGACATATATGTAAAAATACTTAATGTGGTGGCTGGCACATAGGAGGCACTTAATAAACGTTTGTTTCCTTCCTTCTTTTTTTTCCCATCTTTTACCCCCAATAGTCATAATCTTCAAGCTAGGTGGAATGAAAAATTTTTAGTGTACAAAGACCTAGCAAAAGAAAACAAAATTGTATGGAACCTAGGTAAGATATATTTTATTCCTACCATGCTATCCTGATACTGAAATTTTAACTAGTAGAATGTTCTCAATGAGTCTACCAAAAATGAACCTACATCCCATTAATTTTATTCAATTACAAAGAGAATATATTTATATTTATGCAAAATGGTATATACAATATTAAATATTATTAAGGAACAAGATAGTCATTTGTTATAGGCTCATTCTAAGTTTTTTTAAAAATTAATAATAAAATGATGCCAATGATAATAATAACTGACATAAAGTCCCATAAGAAATTGGTATGTAAAAGAACTTGTATTGTTAAAGACTATGCCCGTGTGGGGCAGCTAGGTGGAACAGTGGATAGAGCACTAACCCTGAAGTCAGGAGGACCTGAGTTCAAATCTAATCTCAGACACTTAACATTCCCTAGCTGTGTGACCCTGGGCAAATCACTTAACCTCAATTGCCTCAGCAAAAAGAAAAAAAAAAAAAGCATTGTGGTGGAACAGTGGGCACTTTTGTTGCCCTGATCATACTCTTCTACTTACCTATTGTAGGCCAAAAATTGCCAGCAAAATTTGGTACCCCTTATTGGGGTTTACTTATTGTAAAATAAAGCTGGGGAGCACTAATTCTCCATTATATCCAGTATTGTTGTTCTTCTTGGTTATTTCTACAGCAGGAAAGTGGCCTCTTCTCCCAATGTGGGTATTATGAGACTGTATAGACCACTTTTAAGGGACATGTAAATGGTTTCTGATGAAATTCTCCAAGAGAAAGAGACTTGCACTGAGAAAAGGCTTAGGAAGCTTGTGCTAATCTCTTAGTTTGGGGAAGTTTCTTTCTATCCTCTTTTTGTCAGGTGTTTCCTTGGAGATGGGGGATAGGAAAGAGATTATAATATAAGAAAATCAGAGCTTGGCAAAGGTGATAATAAAATACCCTTACCAAATTCAGGTTCAGGCTCTAAAAGCTGAAATTTCCTGCACCCCAAATTCTGCTCTACATAACCTTATCAGTTACATATAATCTATCAAACAGTAAGCTAGCATTTATTCAGAATTAAATTATGTTTCAAATACTGTGCTAAGAGTTGGGAATATAAAATACAAATACAAGCAGAAAAGATAGCTCCTATTCTAAAATAAAACATTTTGAATATCTAGTCTGCCCAGACTAGAAGTTTGGACAACTCTCCTTCTAGTGAGACACTGAGAAAGCCATGGCCAGAACCCCAAATGGCAAATGATCAAAGCCCTGGCTGGTAATAAGAGAAAAGGGACAATGTCCTGGGCTTTAACCTTAACTCTCCATATTATATATTTCAGATTTGTGTCAAGCTTCCATCCTCTCCCATTTCTGTTTAATTCAGTCAGAACCCTCAGCTATTTTATGTATCTTGGGATTCAAGTACGAGGTAAGGTTGGAGGAATATATTTAGGTAATCTAATTGTTTGGGCAGCAGATTACCTTTCCATTAAAAGTAGAAATCTTAGGGCAGAGAGGGGCAAATAATATTGGTCTGATTGAGAATCTTAGTAGGAAGAATAATTCAGAAAATACAGAGTTCTGACCTTGGCACACATATATAAACATGTGAAGGGAATGACATATTGTATTATCTCTCCATGACTTCCTTGGGATACATACTGGCTTTAAGTTTGTAATCAAATCTTGTTTAACCACGCACACACACACACACACACACACACACACACACACACACACATATATTTATCTGTATACACACTACCATGTGACACCGAGAAGATCTAAGATTTCTGACCATCAATTTTGTCATTATAAATTAAGAGAACTATTCCAAATGGCCTTTAAGACCCCTTCCAAGTCTAAATCTGTAAATCTATGAACCTATCAACACTCATTCAGAGACAGAGAAATGGTTTATGATTAAGGAATAAGAGTGTCAAAAAACTACACAGAGTTCTCTTATTAACATTATCTTGCAGGATGACATCAACTCTGAAGTCCATACCTATTCAATAACCATTGCCTCTAGAGTCTATCACGCATTTTGATTAAAAAGGATAGAAGATGGACAGTGGAGAGCTCCTCCCCAAATCTTCATTTAAGGAGGGCATTTAGGGAAGAAATATCATTTCCTGTATAGCTTCATCATACTACCCAAACTCCCTCAAGGTACCTTTCCCACAACCTTTTTCATCTGCTATTTAAGTATTGTCCTAGATTGCTTGTCAAGAGCAGAGACTGTTTTTGGCCTTTCTTTGGATCATCAGCACTGGATGGACCTGGAACATAGTAGATAATAAATGCTTATTGGCTGTTTATTTGATGCTTTTTAAAAGGCACTGACTGGGATATGGTAATCACTAAATATTATTAACCAAAATGAAAATGATGATATTTTGATAGGAAATGACTCATTACCAAGATAGCAATTAATTAATCAATGATCTATTGTTATGGTGCCGTCAAATCACCAGCATGTTAGAATAAAAACAAAATTTTATATAAAATTATAAAGTAGAATAAAAGTGATAAAAGGATGGAATGGAATTAAATTCAAATATGGTATATTTAAATAAGTTTTTGACACACGCAAAAAAGGAGAAAGGATGGAAGGAGGAAAGAATAATGATAGAGATGATGCCAAATTATATGCAAGTTTAACTAATACCAGTTAATTATCATAAAAGTCCCACTCCAAATTTCAAAAAAAATTTAGTAAACACTCATTATACTTGACAAGATAATATACATGGCAACAAAGGAAATCACCAAAGGCTTAGATCATAAACTTTGTTGTAGAAACTTACAGAAAAAGATGATAAAATCCTCAAGACATCAGTAAGGAATAAAGGGAAAAGCAGATTAAAGAAAGCTTAGATCCAATTTAGAAAACATTCCCCTAAAGCACTTAAGAATAGAAATGGAAGCAAAACAACAAATGAAAGATGGGATGGTAAGTAAGTCTTTTTTTGTCATCAAGAACAGTAGAGCTATCACATTTGGACTTTAATAACAGTCTTAGTTGTTAAGAGAGGAAGTAGAAATGGTCCTTAAGGAAACAAGATGGGAAATTCAGCTGAACTATATCAAGCATGCACAGGCAAAATTTGTGTTAAATATGATACAATTACGAAAGCACTGCAGGATTCATTGTCAAGTTTATCTGAATGACATATCAAAGAGAGGGCAACAAAAAATCTTAGCCCTTATTTTTAAAAATAATAATCAAAAAGCAAGTAGGAGGGGCAGCTAGGTGGCACAGTGGTTAGAGCACTAGCCCTGAAGTCAGGAGGACCTGAGTTCAAATCTGGTCTCAGACACTTCCTAGCTGTGTGACCCTGGGCAAGTCACTTAACCCCAATTGCCTCAGCAAAAAGCAAAAAAAAAAAAAAAAGCAAGTAGGAGAACTTCAATAACTACTTATGTCATAGACAAGGCATACTTTTGTATGTAGATTACATTCTTATAGTGTAAGATTTTATGGTAATTATCAATTGTCAGTGATTAAAAAGCAAAAGAAAATTAGACTAGTAAAGCAAATGCTATTTAAAAAAACTTTTCTCCAACAAGGTACATGTAGAGTATACAAATATATAAAACATAAAATAACACTTTTTAGATAACATTCAATAAAACTAAAATTAAAGATCAAAGAACAATCAAGCTGTATGACTGATATAAGCATTACAGAAAAGTAATTATCAAGAAGAAGCTATGTCAGAGAATGATAGAAGCAAAAAAAAAAAAGAAAGAAAAATAAATTGCCTATAAGAAAAAGGAGATGAGCTCCATCTGCTATATCTATATCCTTCTAATGGGAAAAAAAATGAGAAAGGTCTTCAACACAATGGCTGAATCAAGCTTAGGGGAAGATCTCCAAAATCTCTTCCAAGCCTAGATGCATGTAAAACTTGAACCAAAGCCATAAAGGATGGCCAAACATGGGCTGAAAATCTGCACTTTATAAGGAACATACTCACTGATGAGATCACACATTCATGAGTAATAGCTGACACTATAGTGTTTTTCCATTTTTGATGTGCTTTGGATAATTTAGCTCATTTAATCTTCAAAATAATACTATTGGATATCTAGTGCTGATATCACTCTCTCTGTTGCATAGACGTGAAAATAGAAGTTTAAAAAAGATCAGGTACTTGAACAAGGTCAAAGCACTAGGAAGTAGCAGGGTCATCACTCACTATTGTGACATTCTGACTCTAAGATCTAGCACATTAGTCCATTAATCTATACTATGCTTAGTTTCCACATAAGGCATATTACTTGCTAGGTAAATAGGCTCTCATTGTATAGATAGCATACCATTTGATGTGTTTCCTATAAAACAAACAAAAAACCTAGTAGGAAGAGGTAAATCCAGTTATGTAAGTGAAAAAAAAATAGCATATCAACCAAAAGAACACATTTAGTCATTTAAAACAAGAAAAGGAATCTGAAATCAATAACATTAATCTGATGTCTATATACTTACCAAAATTTTAGCTATAAAGAATATGGGTCTAGAGATCCATTTAAATACCATTCTGATTTTGATGTGTGTGTTCTCATGCTCTCCTTCATCTCTGCCTTTTGGGTGCTTTTATTCACTTCTGAATTTTTATTTCAGTCATTTTTCTTCCTGATTTTCCTTTCATCTGGTCACTTAGGTACTTCAAGATAACAGGCTCGTCTGAGCAGTTCACTCACACAGAACACAGCAGGGCCCAAGAAGAGTATTTCAGAGAATAATAGACATCTATCCCTTAAATCAATGTCAAAGGTAACTTGAAATTTCTACATTCAAAGGTAACATTTATAAATGATCTCTACGTGCATGAACTCAAAGAAATAACAATTTTTTAATAAAAATGTAACAATCATATCAAAACCTAGATTACATAGCAATTCAAGTATATTAAAGTTTAAATCATGTCCCCTGGTATGTATGTATATATGTGTATATCTATGTAATTTATGTATTCATGGACCTGTGCATATATGAACTATATAGAGAAGCAGCTCAAAATAAAAATGGTTGCTGTTTTTATCTGTCTTCTCTGAAAATGTGCATATGTGTGATCTCAAAGGACTGAAAACTTCTGGCCACAACTTTTGAGTGCAGACCTGAATTGCTGATAGATGATGAAAAAAAAGAACATGGTCTAGCTGAAACTTGAGGAAAAAAACCAATAAGCCACTTGATAAATGTTTGCTGAAATGTTCAATGAATGCTTGGTAACTTGCTAGGATCCACCAGTCTTTGTTTCCTATTCCTTCTCTATCTGTCCATTGTTTTTCTGTTGTTCAATCTTGTTGGACTCAATAATAGCATTTAGTGTTTTCCTGGCAAAGATAATAGTTTCCCATATCCTTCTCAAGTTCATTTCACAAATACAGAAACTGAGCAAACAGTGTTAAGTGACTTGCCCAAGGTCACACAAGAATCTGAGACCAGATTTGAATTCAGGAAATGAATCTTTCTAATTCCAGATCCAGCACTGTATCCATTGCAGCAAGCAGCTGCCCAATTTACTGCTAGAAAATACTTTGTATTAATTTTGTATATGTTTCATATATGGAGAAAGGAAAGTAAGCATTTCTTAAATGATTAATACATGCTAAGCTTCGTGCTAATTGTTACAATTGTCTCATTTGATAGACATACCATTTATTTATATATACTGGTCATTTTTCAGGTGTGCAAAAGAGAAATAAGTTCTTTCATGGCAAGAATCTTTTATTCTCTCTTTAAAATACACATACATACATACATGCCTATAAATACACATAGAGATACTGTTCATACATATATGGGAATATACAACACATATACACAGACACACAACACATACACATATAATAAATTCTTAATAAATTTTTGTTACTTGCTTTCTTGATTGTCCTAGGTCAAATAGGGAGCACTTTGCAAAACTTGAACTCAAATCTAGATTCTCTGATCAATTGTTTTGCTTGAAACTTATATTTAAAAAAATGTGAGAAAAGATTAAAAAGTTAAGAAACACCAGTTTGTCAGGGACTATCAAAATCAAATGCAGATAATAGGTGGCCATTAATGGATAGAAAAGAAAGGATTACAATATCGTTGTGCAAAGGTCAGGTCACTTAAAAGGGAGGTTACTACCTACATTCTTTACAGAGGTGGGATACTATGAGCATACAATTTTCACATGCTGCAATATTTCTTAATTTTGTTGACATGCATTTTTTTGTCCCTCTCTTTTTTAAAAATTGTAACAAGAGATAAATCTCTAGAGATGGGGAAGGAGGGACATATGCATATTTATAGGCATACAGATATACACACACATATATATGTATATATATGCATATGTATTAGAAATAGTGGCTGTGTTAAAAACAAAGGTCATAAAAATTAAAGAAAAATGCATAAAAGATAAAAAATTTTTTTACTTCAATGTGTTTGTGTAAAGCAGACAATATTGGTATTCTGTTCTGGAAAAATAGTTTTTTTAGGAGTAATAACAACAATAGTACATGATATACTAAGAATATAGGATATTCAAACATTAAAAAATAATAATGTAACTTGCATAGTACCTAGTGTATATCAAGCTATGCTAAATACTCACAAATAATCTCTCACTTGATCCTTACAACAATCTTGGAAGATAGGTGGTATTATTATCATCCCCATTTCACAGATCAGGTAACTGAAGCATAGTGGTTAAATGCCTTGCTCAAGGTCAAACAGCTACTAAGTATCTGAGGCCAAATTCAAACTCATATCTTCCTAACTCCATTCAAAATGATCTATCCACTGAATTACCGAGTTTGTCTCAATAATAGATCAAAGGCATAGCAATTTTATACAAATGGGTTCTTCTGGTATATAATAAGTGGGACGACAAAGCAAATTCAGACATTCTGAATTTTTGTCTTCCTCTGAAAGAACAAGTATTTAATATCCTTTGCATAGAAAAACACTATACAGTAAAGTTTTCATGATAAAGGGTATGAATGAGTCATCTGGGAACAGTGAAAATTTACAAACTCTGTAGAATTAATACTTTTTTTCTTTTAATTTGATATTTTCCTACCTTCTTAAAGAGATTATACACAAAATTATTTTACCATTATCTTGTTGGCTCAGTTATCACTATCAGTCTTGATCTTCATCTTGTTCACTAGTAAGCCCTCATGGGTCATTGAAGCATGTAAGGCTACTTGCCAAGAATGGCCTCAGCCCATTGGGTAGAATTCTCTTTTCATGTCTTTTAATTCAGGATGTCTGTCAACTGTTATTCTTCCCTTAGTGGCCTGTCAGTCAGCCTTTCCCAAACAATCCACTTAGGACCTTACATTTTGCTGCTTTTAATTTACTATTGTCTTGGAAACCAAATGATCAGCCTTGGTAGGGATGACATTTGGGATATACAACAATGGTATCATTTCAAAGGATACTGGGTTTGGACTTTGAAAACCCAAGCTTAGATTTGGAAACTGACCAGATCCTGGGTTTCTTATTTAAGTTCTCATGAGTTAAATAGGGATGATGGCAGGGTGGTTAAGAAGGGATTCAGGTGAAACGTTCTGGGTTGAAGTGACTTGCCCAGGGTAAATTTCAAGTGATCCTCCAGTGTCTAAGGCCATTACATAATCCACTACACCTCCTAGCTGTCCTTTGCATATTGTGCAAGGAAACTTCTTGGTAAACCTTAACTCTATACTGAGTTATCAGAAATATATACAAAAAAAAAAGAGTAGGGAGGTTATGAGATCTTCTAAAATAGGAAAATCACAGGGACTTTAGGGAAAAAAACTGTCATCTATTTTAGCTGCTCTGGGTAAAGAATGAGCTAATTGTTTTTTTGTAGGGTGTGGTTGATTAAATCTCAAGTAACAAATAGAAGGGGGGAGTGATTATCACTTGTCCCTCACAGAGTGATACATGTACAAATTAATTAGCTTTGAAAGAACTCAGATGTAATTTGTGTGAAGGTTTGAGTGGTAGGAAAAAAAATATCATTTACTGAATCAGACTGAAAAGCAGGAACCAGATCTTAGAGGGCAGGTTTGAACATTTTGTGATTTATCCTAGAAGCAATAATAAAGAACCATTGAAATTTATTTGAGCATTAAATGATCAGATATCTGTTTTAAGACTATCACTTTTGAAATCAATGTGGAAGATAGAAGGGGAGGACACTCTTAGCAAAGAGATCAAGTAAATACCCAGAGTACAGGGGAGAGGTGATGAGGACCCAAACTAGAAAAGTCACTAAGTGAGTAAAAATGTTGTGGAGGCAATACAGGAAGATGGAAACTAACTAGATGTAGGGACTTAAGGAAGATGGCTAGATAATCTTGAAGGGCAAAAATGAGAAATCAACATAGTCCTGCTTCGAGAGACTTGTATAGAGAACACTAAACCTGGAACCAAGACCTGAGTTCAAATATTTTAAACATAAAATAATATTTTAAACTGTACTTTTCTTTGGATTAAAAAAAAAAAACTCCTCAAAAATGGCATGTTTTCATGTTTCTGTTTGCCACATGAGAAACTTATAGCATAATCATAAACAACAAATGTGAAAGCAACTCTTATTGTTCTATCATTAGTAACATTTTACCTCCATATTAAGTGGCCACCTAGCCAAACCCTGCACTAAATAATAGCTAAAGATAAATCAAATTCCCTTTTGGGCTGTTACAAACACTATTCACAGCATGGGATTTACAACTGATCTTACAACTCCAAATCCAGTGTTCTTTCTGAACACCACACTACCTAAATAAAATGTGACAGCTTAAAGGGAAATAAAAGATCTTTTAGTCTAGTGGTTTCCAATATTTTTCAGTGGGGAAATGCTTTTTAATATAAAAACAAAACAAAATAAAACCAGACTTCTACAAGTTTGTAATTATACTGTTAGTGCCCCAAATAACAGGGGAATACACACACACACACACACACACACACACACACATAATTATCAGTTATAATTCTTATTGCATGTACTAATCTCTAAATTCCTTGAAAGAACTGCTTAGCAACTGGTTGGGAATCAATGGATTCCTTAGAGATGGAAAGGATTTAGGGAGTATATATTTATTATGTATGTGAATTTTTGGTGGCATCCTTCATAATGAGGCAATTAATTTAATACATTAATAGAACAGAACCTGGAAGGAAGAAGACCCAAGTTAAAAATCTCAGACATTTACTAATAAGTCATTCACTGGGCAAGTCACTTTGTTTGTTTCCTCAGCTGTCAATGGGAATTATAGCTTATTTCCAACCCTTCCTTCTTCTCATTAGAATGTATGCTCCTTAAAGGCAAGTATCTTTTTTGCTTTTTTTTTTTTTCTATCCATGTTGCTGGAAGTATAGTAAGAGTTTTATAAATGTTTGCTGACTGCCTATCTGAGCTCAGAGATCACTCAATTAATTCAACCCATTCCTAAGTAAGAATCCTTTCTACAACACTTCCAACAAGTGGTAATCCAGGTCTTACATGAAGACCTTCAGTAAAGAGGAAGCCACTGTCTTCCTAGGCAGGATATTCTTATTTCTCTGAGTAGTACTTTTCCCTACTTTAAATCAAGTCCAAATCTGCCTCTTCCATAACTTCTGATAGTTGTACTCTAATTCTGAGATCAAGCAAAAGAAATTTAATCATCTATCTAGGTGAGAGTCTTTCAAATAGCAGAAGGCTCAATCCATTCCCTCTTCCTTCTTTCTTCTCTCCTCCCCTTCATCTACTCAAGCATTTTTTGACTAATCTAGTTAAAGAATTTTATATACGCTTGACCATATCTACACCTTCCCTCAGACTTAAGATTCAATAGATCATATGTCTACAGTTTGAGTAAATTGCTACTATTTGGAAATCTCTCATTTTTCAGACTGAGACACAGGATAAAGTAAAAGTTATAAATCTGGGGATATCTACTCTCAATGAAATCAATTTAAAATGAGATTATAAATCATGGTATTGATATAATCTTATAAGACTGAGCCACTTCCTCTCAGAAGGTGAAGAGGGAACATGTATATGGAAACAACAAGAATGACTAATGGGTTCATATAGTCTAGCTTCTGATACTAAAGGTATTGTAACAGCCCCTACATTTATTCTGTATATGATCTACTCTTGGTTGACATATTCAAAAGGTGGCCAAGTTCTACTTATCCTAAGCTGGATCTTTTCTAAAAAGGCCCAGTTCTGCTTTTCTGACTCAGTTATAAAACACAATATAACCTAGTTACTGTAATCTAGTTCACTCAGAATCTCCCTATAAAATGTTGGGCAAGGCTTTCATGTGCTTTTTCATCACTCTGAATCAGAACTAATACTGAAATCCAAGTGATGGTAAATTGTTCAGGCTACGTTCGTTATTACTATAATCTGTCCACTAGTTTGGTAGTACTACCAATAGTGTGGTTTAATCAATTTAGCATTTGACTCTACTTGTAGCTTTCAAATCCCAGGAAAGGTTTATTCCAATTACCTTCAAAATTATAGATTACACTAGTGGAGTTATAGTTAATTTTTGAGAGGAAATCTCATTTGGGGTAAAAATAGCAAAGAAGAAAAATCTATGTGGAATTGGCTGGCACCACATAATTTGTACAATTTCTATTCCCCTAACCAAATAAGTTCCAAACGAATACTCATGTTTAGCTTAATTTTAAAGGTTGCATGCAATTCTTGCAATACACTCAATCATCTTTGCTAGGATTTCTGCTGAGATAAACTATTGGTAAAATCTTAATTCTACATCAATAGTATTTAAACTTTATCTTTCTTAAAAAATGTCTCAGTTCTGACAGGTCCTGAGGTTGTGATCCTTTCTCTGAAACTGTTCCTAGCAACATAACCCAAGTAAAATCAAAACTAGATAGCCTTTTCTCAATGACTAAATAGTTTCTGACATGCGAAAAAGGTCTAGACATATAGTGGGATTTTTAATTTATTCTTCTGATGGTATATCTCCTAATTTTCTGTCCCAAACTCATTGATCTAATACATTTTCACTTTCTCATCTACTCTTAGATAAAATCAAAATTAATTACTAAAAAGAAAGTCATCTTCTTAGCAAGCCCTTTACTTAGAAAACTGAGAACCTATCAAATAGTATTAGCTTCTGTAGTCAAATTATTTCAAAACCAGTTTGACAATGTGACAGCCCTTTCCCTTATCAAGGCCAAACCTTCTATTTGTAACTTTAATCCCATCCCTGTCTTTTCTATCAGATTTCAATCTGTCTCATCCTGGCCAAAATCTCCAGTCTTTATAAAATTGCTAAGTTTTTGTTTGCAGTTTTCTTTACCAGATTTAAAAAAAAAATACTTTGACTATATCTTCCCTAAAAGGGATGGGATGGATCTTCCAGTTATCATCACTTGTTTCCTTACCTTCCTAGCCAAACTAATAGAAAAAGTTGTAATCTCTTAAAACATTCATTTATTATCTCATTCATTCCTCAACCCTTTGTGATTTGGCTTCCCACCTCATCAACTTCTCTCTTTCTAATTACTAATGATCTCTTAATTGCCAGATTCAGTAGTCTTTTTTTCTCAGTCCTCATCTTTATTGATCCCTATTCAATTTAACATTATTTACTATCTTCTCATTCTAGATATCCTTTCCTATCTGGGTTTGAGGGACAGTACTTTGCTGGTTGTTCTCCAATCTAACTACTCTTTCTGTCTTTTTTTCTTTTTTTTGGTGGTTCATCATCCAGCTAAGTAATATCAAATAGACAACTTGCAGGCTTCATTACACAGGGACAATGTTCCTAAGTACAACCTGAACCAAATTAAAAATCAAAAAATAGTGAAAGAACCAAGAGGAGAAGGAGGAAAAGGGAAAAGAACAAGAGAAGAACAAGAAGAAAAAGGAGGAGGGAGAAACATCAGCTGGATAAAGTTAACGTGTAGTTTTCTAAGTCAATATGTACAGCTTTCAGGATCCGTATGTTTGGTTTCATATGTTTTTGCTCTATTTGAATTAGATACCTCTGATCCAGATCACACTCCCTAACTGCAACATCTCCCAGTATTCTGTTTTAAGCCCCAGACTCCTCTCTTGACCTTCTCTCCTTATTGGCAACTTGATCAGTTCTCACTGGGCTAATAATCAGCTCTATCCAGATAAATAGTAAAATCTCTGTATTGAGCTAAAGTTTCTTCCTTGAGCTTCAAATTCCATATTACTAATTATCTATTAAACATTTTCAGTGGATGACTCAGAGATGTCTCAAATTCAACATGTCCAAAACAGAATTCATTACTTTCCCCAAAATCTACGGCTCCACTAAATCTCTTTATTTCTGTCAAATGTCCTGCTGGTTTTTGTCTTTTAGGTTAATAGCCTCATGGATGTTATCCTCCATGCTTCACTCAGTCAATGCACATAGCCAACTAAATACCATATCTTGTCATTTCTCCAACTTTTATCACTTCTCTATTTGATTATTGCAGTAACCTCCAATCTGGTTTTCTTGTCTCAAGTCTCTTTCCAATCTTTCCAGTCCATCCTCCACCCTGATGCCAGAATCATTTTCCTTAATCCCAGAACTGAATAGGCCACTTTCACACTCAGTAGACTCCAGATGTCCCCTGTCCCCTGGAACAAATATAAACTTCTCCATTTGGTTGGGTTTTTTGTTTGTTTGGTTTTTTTGGGGGGGTGCATTAGGTGGCACAGTGGATAAAGTACTGAGTTTGGAGTAAGAGGATCTGAGTTCAAATCCAGCCTCAAATACTTATTAGCTATGTGAAACTGGGCAAGTAACTTTACCCTGTTTCCTTCATTTTCCTAATCTGTAAAAAGATTTGAAGAAGAAAATGGTATACTACTCCACTATTTTTGCTAAGAAAACCTCTAATGGAGCCCAAAGAATTGAACCCAATTTAAACAGCAAAAATTATTTTTAAAAATCTTTCCTACCCAAGTTCTAACCTATCTTTTCAGTGTCACTGTACAATATCTTAAACACAAACATACATGCATACACACACACACACACACACACTCTACAAAATTTACCTTTTCTCCATTCCTCCTTGAAAAGCAGCTTTCTATCTCTCTGCCTTTGCATTAGTCAAACCTAACACCTGTATATATCCTCCTCACCTTTTCCTCATAGAATTCTCATTTCCTTCAAGATGAAATTCAAGCCTCACCTTTCAAATAAAGCCTTTCCCAAATGTATTTGTTCTCTCCGTCTTTCTGTCTCTATTACTGTGTTTCTGTCTGTCTGTCTCTTATATATGCATGTAACTTTTATATATGTCCTTTGTTTCTTTTTCCATTAGCCCCAGAACTTATAACAATGCTTAGCAAATGCATTAATAAATGCTTCATAATTACCTTATTGATTTTAAAATTTGTAAGCATTGTTTAAAAGGAACTGCTAATACAATAATTTTTTTTTACCAACTACAATAATGTTATTTTTCCCACAATCCTATTTTACAATTCTGCTGTAATGTTGTTGGAATATCCTACTCTCATAATGTTCAATAAAATTAGGGTTTATTTTTAAAGGTTATAGTAAAGATTGATTACCCCTAAACATCAATAAGAAAATGCCTGAATTTTTTATTTGTTATTTTTCCACATCATGTTTCATTCCTTTTAATCTCCCCTTAGTTTATAAAAAGAGTAGAGGAGTTAGAGACAAATGTGAAAATGAAAGGAGAGATATAAGGGAAGTTCTAAAAATGTTCTTATAATAATCACTGGCCAGATACAATAAGAGAAGCCACCCTGTAACTGAAGATACCAGTCTGATAATTTTCTACTTCACCAGTTCCATCTGCTTTGGACAATAAGAACTACTTTGTTTTGTTTTTTAAGGGAATAAAAGATGATCCAAGTGGTTTTAGTCCTTACCTTTCTGAGGTCATTTGATTTTATTTCTGACTTCCAGTATTAATTATTACATTTGATGAATTTCCTATTTACCTTAATCAAAACATTTGAATTCCATTTCAAATAGGATCAGGACCAAAATAAATAAATAAATAAAACAAAACCAACAGACAAAAAAAAAAAACCCTATTGATAAAACAAGCACTATTTTTAACTTATTCTGCACACTCATACACTTTTTGGCAATAGAATAGTGTTTTGCCAATAATGGCAAAGTGAATAGGGTCAGTGAAGTAGGACAAAAAAAAGAGGATAATGTTGATTGTCTAATCTTCTTCTTCTTGCCCTATTCTTATGCTTTTAATGCTCTGATCACCTATACTGACCCAACTCTATCCCCCAGAACTCATTGTTTTTGCCATTTTTCCTGCCCTATCTAGAGAGTTCACAGCCACCCAACACCACATTATCTCCACCTCAACTCATCCAGGGCTGTTTGTAATGGATTAACTCTACTCAGATCAGTCATCCCTTTGTTCTCTCTACTATAGAAAATTACCCTAAGTACTCTACTAAATTTAACTCCACTGGAATGCCAAACACCTCAAAGCACTCAGAACTTGCAGAAGATTATTTGTACATTAAGTAAATGTTTTATTTTCATTTTAGTTATGCATGGACCTGTGAATGTACATGTGTGTATAGGGTTTTACATTGTCATAGTACTACTGCTAAAATGAAAAGTTTCTTGAGGACCAAGACTATTTCATTTTTGTCTTTTTTATCCCCAGTAACTTAAATATTTAGTCCCTGACCATGAAACTTACTAGATGTATGACCCTGGGAAAACCATTAAATCAGTAAATAAATCAACAAAGTATTATGTTTCTGACATTGCACTGGGGTTTACAAAGACCAAAATGATTAAAACACTACCCCCAATGATTGATTGCACTTTCTCTAGACCTCAGTTTTCTCATCTTTAAAATGAGTATGGTATTATTCATAACTCAAGTCATATACTATTCAATAATTAACTCAATAACTACTCAAGTTGTTATGCAGAAAACATTTTGAAAACCTTTATATAGTATATAAATGTAAACTCTTAGTCTTTCTATGAAAAAATTATATGGCCTCAAAAGGCAGCACTATAAACAGTGGGTACAAAAATTAAGAAGACATTTGACAGCTTAAAGTAAGGATGGACTTCTTATAGGACAATCCCAAGGTAGAAAAAGTAGTTTCATACTACAATGGAACTCAATGTACATGTTTCAACTTGTTGGAGAAGTTGTAGAGAAAATTGCTGTTTAATGACATATAAGGCAAATTAAATTTCAACTTAAATTCCATAAATTGTCACTTTCGTCACTTAATATTCTTCAAGGCAAATTATTGTATTTCTTTCTTTTTTGGAAGAGAGAATTATTTTTTTTTGTCAAATCCATGTTTAGGGCCTTTTTGGTATGTGTGTGTGTGTGTGTGTGTGTGTGTGTGTGTGTGCGTGCATGTGTTCTCTACTTCAGTTTAAGGGGCAGGTGTGACTGATAGCTACAGTCAGGAAATTCATGCTTACCAAATAAGGTCATAGGATAGATTTTTCATTATAAGAGACTTCCCATACAACTAATACAGTTCTCTCACTACTGACATTGTACTAAATATCTCCCTGCCAAAATAACTTCTGTCATTGTCTCTAGCACAATTTTTGACTCTGAAAAATCTGTAAATTAAATGACTGTATACTCAGTATACTTTTAATGTTATGGTTAGTAATTTTGATAAAAATGGATAGAAAATGACTTTTTAATATAAACTAAAATTTTTGTGCAAAGACAACTCTCATAAGATTTGAACAGCTTGGGGAAGAAAATGATCTTTCGTCCAGATTTCTAGAACTAGCCCAGATTTCTTTGTTAACAATGTAGAGGTGGGGCAGCTAGGTGATGCTATGGATAGAGCACCAGCCCTGAAGTCAGGAGACCTGAGTTCAAATCTGGTCTCAGACACTTAACATTCCCTAGCTGTGTGACCCTGGGCAAGTCACTTAACCTCAATTGCCTCAGCCAAAAGAGAAAAAAAAAAACAATGCAGAGGCCTGACTCACTTGTGTAGGAACAGTTTAATACTATCAGAGAAAAATATTTTATTGGTTAAAAGAAAAAAATCCCTAGAGAACTGTGAGTTTGAAGAAGTACACTTTCAAGGGCACAAAAGAGATAGAACTTGAACTTGCTTGAACATTATAGAGATCTTCAAAGAATGACATTTTGGCTAATTTGCCTAAACATGTTTCATGACTAGAAAAATAAGAAAATGAGAAATCATATAAATATTGTTGGTTTGATAACAAAAACAAAACAAAACAAAGATTTGTGACTTGGAATTCTTAAATAAAAAGTTAGTTAGGGGCAGCTAGGTGGCGCAGTGGTTAGAGCACCAGCCCTTTAGTCAGGAGGACCTGAGTTCAAATCTGGTCTCAGACACTTCCTAGCTGTGTGACCCTGGGCAAGTCACTTAACCCCAATTGCCTCAGCAAAAAAAAAAAATAAAAATAAAAATAAAAAGTTAGTTACTGAGAGTCAGAAGGCTTTCATTAAAGTCACTGAACAAAGCAAGAGTTAACAATTGCAGGGGGGAAGAACCCAGAGAAGAGCCAAGGATACAGTAAAGAAGCTAAAAAAACTCCTTCCTAGAAGCTGTGAAAGATCAAAGCAGTCAGGAGAGAAGCTATCAGTTGGGTAATTTCCTATTGGTTGGAAAAAAACTGATTTCATTGGCCAAGATGTCCAGTGACACTGTCCTTAGGTGCTATCTAGAATTGAAGAATTGAATTTTTTTTTCCTGAGGCAATTGGGGTAAGTGAATTGCCCAGGGTCACACAGCTAGGAAATGTTAAGTGTTTGAGACCAGATTTGAACTCAGGTCCTCCTGACTTCAGGGCTGGTGCTCTATCCACTGTGCCACCTACCTGCCCCACAAAACTTTTTCTTAAGCATTTGCTTCTCTCTGTTTCTTCTTCTATCTCTGGCTTGAGGAGGAAAAATAAAGAAGGCTTTGCAGCTGATTTGGTATCTTAGTAAAAATTGTGTTGCTATGAGTTCCATTTGGACTGGACAGCATAGCATTCATGCCAGTGAATAACTGGGTACTCTGGTCAGTATAGCTCAAAGACTGCCAGTTTGATGTGTTTCATAATTCCCCAGCTGAAAGAGAACAGCTATTCACATAGAGAACTATGACGTTGAAAATGTTCTAATAATGGTGAAGGCTAATTGAAAAAGCTTAGAAAGGTGGTTCTCAAATAAAGAGGATTTCCTCAGTTGACAATTGACAGGATTATATAGTAGAAAACACTGAAGAAGAGCTTAAGAGTGGGAATAGTGATTTGGTGCAATATACTTCCCTTCAACAGGACTTCCTCCTTAAATGATGGGAGAGTTTGAATGCAA
Organism: Myrmecobius fasciatus; assembly: GCA_023553655.1. Lineage (NCBI taxonomy): Eukaryota > Metazoa > Chordata > Mammalia > Dasyuromorphia > Myrmecobiidae > Myrmecobius > Myrmecobius fasciatus. The sequence continues at coordinate 458,042 of JAJPUD010000428.1, read as the reverse complement.
CCATAGAGGGTAATAGTCTATCTCGAGGAACTGAGAATTGGTAGTGTTAGAGCAAAATAGAGATTGTTAGAACATGCCAAATCTGGTGAAAGAATGAGAGTGTCTCACACACCTCATCATGGAGTATGGCACCCAAGTTCTATATCCTGTAAGTGTGATTTAGACTTAACAATAACTGTATAGGTCCCACTCGGTCATTCTTCCTTGTACACTAGAAGGGCACTTATGCTAATTGCATTACAAATGCACTTATCTGCCCTCAGCAAGTTCAAATAAGTCATCAATCTTGGATAAACTAAATCTTAAATTACTGGAAGAACTTGTTAATGGAATTGCTAAGTCATAATTTCATAACTGGATCAAAACTGTCCATCTCTGAAAAATGACAGAGAAGAAAAAATGGTTTTGGACTGTATTTTATAAGCAATAAAATGAAATAAAAGACATATTCTAAAATCATAAGCTGAAAAACTTAACAGACTCCTGGTAAATTCTATAATGTTATTAAAGATAACTACAAAGAGAAGTGATGCTTTTTTTTGTGATACCCAGAAACTGGTAACAAAACCAGTATCAATCAATTGGGATCCAGCTAAATAATTTGTTAAAATTATTACACATTTTTAATAGAACATAATATCTTTATGCCATGGGAATTAAAAAAAAATTCAGAAGGCCATGACAAAATGTGCATGAACTGATGTAGAATAAAGAAGAATCAGAAGGAAGTATACAGTGACTATAGAAAGAACAATAACAAAACAAAAACAAATTATGCTGCATAATTATATGACACAAAAATGGTTGATCAAAAGTTGAGAAATGTTCCTCTTTCCTTTCATTGCAGAAGTGGAAGCAGAAATGGGTCTGGGATATAGCATAGATTGTTACACACTTAATATGTTGGTTAGATATCTTTTTTTTAAGTCTTTCTTAAAATGGATGAATTAACAGATGGGAAGGAAAGAGGGAACAGTCAAAAACAAATGTCATACACACACACACACACACACACACAAAATCAAGAAAAAGAAGTTTTAGAAAAAGAAAAGGTGGGGCAGCTAGATGGTCTAGTGGATAGAGCACCAGCCCTGAAATCAAGATCTGAGCCCAAATCAGGTCTCAGACACTTAATATTTCCTCCCTGTGTGATCCTGGGCAAGTCACTTAACTCCAATTGCCTCAGGAAAAAAAAAAGGAAGTGATGATCACTAATCACACATATTGATCAAGTCATAACAGGATAAACTCATTTTAGAGAGATTACAAATCAGAAAAATCCTATTATCAGCATTCTCAAATACTTTCAGTATGAAACAGATTTTCTAGATGTTAATTTGCTTCTTAAAAATTCTTATTGTGATATATCTCTAGGAAGGGTAGGAGGAAAGATATATATGTATATATATAAGATATCTATATATGTGTGTTTATGTGTATGTATATATAAATATATAACTATAGATGTCCTTTATATAGATAAAATGTATTTTTAAAAATCAATATCTGGGGCAGCTAGGTGGCACAGTGGATAGAGCACCAGCCCTGAAGTCAAGAGGACCTCAAATGTGATCTCAGACACTTAACACTTCCTAGCTGTGTAATCCTGGGCAAGTCACTTAACCCCAATTGCCTCATCAAAAATAACTAAATAAATAGTAAAAAAAAATCAACATCTAAAAAGGATCTAATAATCACAAGAGTTCTCATCTATAAAATTAGAAAGTTGGGCTAAATGAACTTTACGATGCTTCAAGAGTCTAAGCCAGTGATCCTATCATCTGTAGCAACTTCTTTGCTAATATTTTTGCCCCAGAGATTAAAGAGTTTTTATAACAATTTAAGAATTCAATGTTGCTGAGTAAACAAAGAATAAAGTAAATTGTGTAAGAATCATACTCACAAGGCTGACAATTGAGAAGCTATGCACCATGGTTTAATTTAGTTATTTCTTTAAATTTCTTTCAATTGTCACAAAAACTGCTCCTCCAATAGAGAAGTACTCAGAAGTGTTATCTCACATGCTATGCCAGTGGCCACAAGTTCTGACAAGCTGTACCAAACTGCAAAGGCTTCATGTTTGATTCCAGTAGTTAACATTATATATAAATAATACAAGAAGCAAATTTTGGAGGAGACAAACCACCAGTTTGTTATATTGGGAGGACCATACAATTCATGAAATTCATCTAGTATGGGATGAAAGGCTAGAAACTACATGAGGGAAGGGTATATCATCATTAATAAATTCTTAGATTTTTTTCTTTATTGAAGACTGTCATGTATAAAAGTAAGAAGGCAATCAATCAATATAGTATGGAATACTTATTTGTTAAGTGAAAAGATACCCAGCACAGATGGGACACTGCATGCTTCTCTGGAAGCATCAATCAAGTAGAACAAAAGAGATGAAGTTCTTCACTATTTAAAACATAGGAGCAGAGATATCCCTGCAAACAAAACTAAGCAAATTACTCTGGCAATTAAATAAACATACAAAGCAATTGCTTTCTCACTGATCTGTACTGTTTGTTCAAGGTGCAGCTACATACACTCAAACAAGTCCTAAAATGTAACAGTATAAAAATGTATCTTTAATAGGCAATGCCAAATAAATCTCACTAAATGCATTCCAAAAATAGGCTATTTGCAAATATATGAATGGAAGCCATCCATATGTAACCCTGGATATTCTCATAGAGGTCAGAAATATTCATATTCATACACACACACACATATTTTTTCTAAAGTTTTTTTTGTTTTTCTTTCTGTTTCTCTTGGGTCTCTTAGTATCCCTTTGGAAATTTGAGCTATGAGGAGGTCATATTTCAGTAGATTACAGCATATATCAAGGAGAATTAAACTGTTAGGATATTTTTTCCTCATTTTGGTAACATAGAGTAATAGGAGAAGAAGAATGAGGGTTGACAGAGTTAAGGCACAGTGTTATCATTGAAAGGAGCAAATAATGGGAGGGTAGGAGAATTAAACATTCTATTAAAATAACCTATTTTGAAAAGTTTTTCTTCTATATCAATAGAATAAATACTCAACATCTAGGGAACATATTCTGACTTTTCTAATATTTATTAATTATCTGAAATTATAAATAAAACTAAATAAAATTAACAACCTGGTTCAAGATATTACATAATTGGAAGAATATTTTATTTGAAAAATTTACTTTAAAATAGAATTCCTTCTCTTCCTTAAAAATAGATCAGTTTACTTTTTCCATCTGTGATTTTACTTTATTCCTCATTATTTTATAACACTCTAATCAATCTAGGCTCTCAAGAAAGCTCTACATCTACAAGAGATCTGGCAATAATAAATGAGGACTAAACACATCATTCCAATCCCCAGATGAAAGTCATCATTTTTGATTAAGAGACAAAAATGAAAAGATGAAAATTGATGACTTGTCTCAGCTGCTAACCTTTACCTACAAATTTTTGCTGAAGAATCCACTTATATCCATCACTGAGAAGAGCCTTATTCACTCAATATTCAGTCATTCCCTAAGAGGCTTTAGGTATTATTGGAGTAGAGATGTCATTGTCAGAATTGAAGGTAAAGGCACTAAGCATCATCAAGAATATGCTTACTTGCCTGAATCAAACAGTTTCTGTTTTATTCTGTTTTCTCTTCATGGGTAATCTTATTCCCAAAATATCACTGAGTCTTCTAGGATTCCTGTCTTATTAACCCTGCTTATTTTAATGAAAATCGACAAATACCATTCATTGTAGGTTTAGTAACTGACAATTTCTCTAAATTTTCATTCTTCTAGAGATTAGAAATTCTCAAATTCAAACCCTACATTTTATAAATTAAGAAAATGAAGCCCAAAGAGGTAAAGTGACTTATTTAAGATTACACAGTAACATATAATATGTAGTACATCCAGGATTCAAACTCAGGTTCTTTTGAGCTCAAATTCAGGATTTTTTCCATACTGCTACATCCGTCCACATTTAAAATGTACTGAATCTAATGTTTTATCAGGACACTTAGGTAATATTATCCCCCACGGAATGCAGGAGCAATTCAATGGCTTTCACCAAAAATGTATAAACCAAATATTTGGAGAAAGAATAGAAGGAGGATAAAAAGTTTGAAGGAAGAAAGGTAAATTCACTGAAATAATCATTGAATGTTTTCAAGCCATTTAGCTAAAAATACAGATATATGGAAAGTATATTAACAGTATGATTCAATAAATTGTACCTGCCCACACAATTGTGGCACATTTGCCCCATTATTGCAGCTGTTCTAGCTTGAAATAGTATACATCACACCTAACAAAGTGCCTTGCACATAGAAGGCGCTCAATAAATATTTACTGAATTAATAAATTTATGAACACAAACTGTTTAATACGTAATTTTTCATACTTTTTTGATTTTGGAATGTCCAACACAATGAATGTCCAATCACACAGGAATTGTCTTAGTGGAAGAGAAGGTGGATGGGTATTATATAAAAAGTAAGAAATAACAGAAGACAACCCCAGTTCTACTTTAGTACCAAAATAATGTGAAAGTACCTAGAGGAAGACCTCTATCTAGCATGTTACACAGATTCTAATGGAAGATTTTTTTGGAGTCCATAGACACACACACATACACACACACACACACACACACACACACACACACACAATGCACAAGATGAGAAGGCACACAGAAGATATTCCATCCACACATCTATACTTTGGAGAAGGAGAATCCATACATATTAGATGAATCCATTTGAGGATTAAAGATTTGCATGACAAAGATGGTCCTATCACATTCTCAGAAGCATATATTATAAAATTATCAAATGTAATTTACTTCAGAAATGATTTTGAAACATTATCATCTGAGCCTATGATTTTATTTTTAAATACATGTGAAACAAAAAAAATAACATGAAAGGTTTATCTTAGTACTACTATTTCAATTTCAATGTAATATATCCTATGTCATCATGTCCCTTTAAAGGGGCATCAATTTAAGAAAATTCTAATCAGTTAATGTTTGCTAATTTTAGAGCAAAACCCTGTTAAACTGATGCTAACACAAGCTTACATTTCCACAATTTATTTCCCCCTCCCACACAATCAACACTCAAAACTATTATAATTATTCACCCCCTTTTTATTTGATTTGAAAGCCTACTAATGTTAAAGGAGGATGACTAAAATTGCTAATACTATTGAAAAACATGAAAACTATAACAGATTTGGAGATAATCTGCATATGATATATAGATGTTACATACATCAAGGGTGTAAGAAGTATGATTTTCCTCCTTAAAAAGAAAATGCAAAAAGAATTTAAATGGTTCCTAAAAATCTTATTTTTAAAACATATGTGACATTTAGAGTTTAGAACTTTGGCATTTATAGTACATGGGTCAAGTATAGTCACAGTTTGAGTGTCTTTGATTTAGAATCAAACAATAATGCTTTTTAATGTGAAAATCAATGATTTTTTTGTTAGATTTATATACATACACACACAAATGTATGTAAGTGCATGAAGTATGATTCATTATACACTTTTTAGCAATGAGAAAAACAAATTTTCTGTTTCATGATAATGTTAGCTTTTAATTAAATTGTAATTATCACATTCCAATAGCTTACATTTACAGAATGATGAAATGACAATAAGAAGGGACAGGGATGCTCTAAATGGGAATGAGTAAAACATCAAATATACTGATAGACATTGGTTGGCAAGTGTTTGTCCCCCATTTAAAAGTATTTATTTATTTTTATTACATGTAAAAATAGTTTTCATAGTTTTCAACATTTATTTTTGTAAGATTTAGATTTCCAGTTTTTTTGTCCCTCCTTCCATTTCCTTCTCCGTCCCCAAGGTAGCAATCCTTCTGATATAGGCTATACATGTACAATCATATTAAACATGCTTTTATTTTATTCATGTTTGAAAGAAAAAAAATAGGATAAAAGGAGAAACCATGAGAAAGAAGAAACAAAACAAAAAAGTGAAAAATAGTCTGCTTAAATCTGCATACAGATTTCATATTTCTTAATCTGAATATGGATGGCATTTTCCATCATGACTTTTTTGGAATTGTCTTAAATCATTCTCTTGCTGAGAGGAGCTAAGTCTATCAAAGTTAATCTTCAAACAATGTTGCTGTTACAGTATACAATGTTCTCCTGGTTCTACTCAGTTTACTTGGCATCAATTCAGTAGTCTTTCCAGATTTTTTATGAAATTGGCCTGCTCATCATTTCTCTTAGCACAATAGCATATCATTGCATTCATCTTACATATATTGTTCAGCCATTCTCTAACTGATGGGTATCCCCTCAGTTTCTAATTCCTTGCCACCACAAAAAGAGCTGCTATAAACATTTTTTTTTACATCTGGGTCTTTTTCTCTTTTTTTATGATCTCTTTGAGATACAGACCTAGTACTGGTATTACTCAATCAAATTACAGTTTTATAGCACTTTGGGAATATTTCCAAATTGCTCTCCAGAAGAGTTGGATCACTTCACAACTCCACCATCAAGGCATTAGTGTTTGAATTTTCCCACTGTTTCTCTTCAACATTTATCATTTTTTTTCTTTTCTATTATACTAGCCAATCTGACAGATATATTAGTACTTTGGAGGTGTTTTAACTTGTACTTCTCTAATCAATAGTCATTTAGAAATTTTTTTTTCATATGACTATAGATAGTTTTAATTTCTTCATCTAAAAAAATGGGTTGGCAAATGTTGCAGTGCAATATTTAAAAGAAATATTTAAACTTTAGAACCTGTGACTCTTTCATCATGATAAAGGAGATGCATATTAAAAAGGTGAATTAGAATATGATGCATATTAGAATGAAAGTAGTTCTCCTGAAAAAAAAAAGTTTGTCTTCTTATTAAATGTCATGGAAATGGAATACTACAAGAGAAAGATAATCATAGAATTTAGAGCTAGAATAAATTAGAAAGATCATATAGAGTGGGGATTCTTAACTTGTTTTCCTTTCATGGACCTCTTTGCAATCTGGTGAAGTTTATGGACCCCTTCTCAGAATATTGTCTTTAAATTAACAAAGTAAAATACAAAGTATTATAAAGGAAACCAATTATATGGAAATAGTTATCAAAAAACACTAAAAATTCATGAACTTCATTTAAGAATCCTTGATATTGTTTAATCTTAATGTTTAGATGAAAAAACTAAGGATTTATGAGATTAAGTAATGTATATATGTAACATAACAAAGAGTTATGATTTATTGCTATATACTTTTACTCCAAATTCATTGCTTATTTCATTATATACTACCTTAGCTAAGGCTTGCTATAGTGAAAATGTCTGCTTTGTAACTTTGCAAGTTTAGAAAAAGGTATAAATACAGAGAAAACAATCTCTGTTTCATAATTTTAGAACTTGATACGGATACAAAATAAAATACCTACTCCTGGTAGTAAAGGTCCAGATCATAAAATCAACAAAAACAGCTGCTATTGCTACAACCATCAGAGATGGAAAAACATGGAGAAAATGTAAAAAAAAAAATCCTTTGTCAGGGTACTATCATCATCTTCAAAATAATCCAGGAAAGCTTTTAAATGAAAGCAAATTGGACATGAAAGAAGAGGTACCACAAATCTTGTCTTGATAACTTTTTATATGAGAAAATCTTACTTGGCAACAATTAGGTTTTTGGATAACACTGTAACTAATCTTTAATATACATAAAGATTGCATACATACATAAATGTGGACATACATATACATATAAATATGGCCACCAGTAAGAAAATGCAGGAATTTATTGTTTCCAAGAAGTGGTAATTCATCTGTTAATTGCAAATTTTCAATATATATGTCAAGAAGCCTGTACATTTTGAACTATTTTCAGATGACTCTGTGGAAATGCCTACTGAAAGGATAGGGTAAATAAATATATGTATGTGTGTTGGGAGGGGAGAGGATTTTAGAAAGATAGTCTTGTACTAGCAGGCTGAAATCACAATGAAGAATAACTAAAACATGCACAAAAGTTCCAACAACCAGTCTACCTAGGTGGACGTTGGAACAATGACTAAACCTTTCATGTTTCATGGGGGGGTATGCTAGGTTTAGCTCCAACTAGCTCATGAGAGCTATTAAATTTTCTCTGTGGGCATTTACACTTCAGAAATCAGCAAACACTATAAAAAAACAATAAATTAAACTGTGATTTAATCTCCTTAATTTAAGAAAGTAATGGAGAGTATCCTAATAAAGTAGATGAAGCTCAAAAGTAAGTTATGTGTCTTTTAAAAAAAAATTCTAATCTTAAGAATTGGTTGATAAATACTATTGGATTGCTGATTTTAACCCAAATTAACATCTGTGTACATGTAAACAAAATTTGTGCAAAAGACAGAAATAGAAAATTTGAGGGAAATGAAGATTTTAATTTTGTTTGTAAAAGTAGAATACTGATAGAAGACAATCTTGATATATGAGTTATAGATAGAATTAAACAGCTCTTAATGTTTATACTCAGATAATTCATATGTATTCAAATCATTTGTATGAGGGGCAGGTGAATCACATCACTTTTCTGAGCCTGTGACTATCAAGGAGTTGAACTAGATCAACTTTTATATGTATATGTGTGTGTATGTGTGTGTGTCTGAGAGAGAGAGAGAGAGAGAGAAAGAAAGAGAGAGAGAGAGAGAGAGAGAGAGAGAGAGAGAGATGCCATTTGGCATGTGACAGATTCATTAACCAACCAACAATTATTTATACAACCCTGGCCATGTGGAAATACAGAAAAATAAGTCATGGTCCCTGACTTGTTAATGAGAGCATACCAAAAAAACAATTAGAGTAAATAATAAAGCAGTATAAAAGATCAAGACCCAAAGTAGGTGGCACAAGATATAACAGTTATAGCAACTCAGGGGAGGGATCCACTGGACTACCCCTGTTTGGGAATAATTTTTGCATTAGGTGGGCTGGGCAGAGCATAGCTAGAATGTAAAAACTTAGAAATGAAAAGATGAACAATGAGTAGAATGAAAATAGAGTGCTTAAGGAAGGAGTAATAAAAAGATGTATCTGTTCTGAGTTACAGAATGGTGGTTAATTAGAACTAGGAAGGTAGGCAAGTAGCGGAGTGAGTCATCCCAAGAGATTCTGAAAAAGACTTGATAGTATTTGTAAATCAACTGAATGGGAGAAAAAGAAAACAAAGAGACTTGGCAGTTGGCTTTGGAGACTAAGGAAAATATGTAATATCTTTATTGGTATGTTTAGAGGTATATGTGTGTGTATATATATACTTATATACTTACATAATAGAACATTGATATCCATCTATAAAACTTCAATAACAAAGGCTCAAAAATCTTTTCCCTTAAAATTCTTCTAATTCATCCCCTTCATTATCCTCATACAAAATTTCTTCTGACATAATCCTGTCAGATAAACATGTCTAAGTTGTGGTTTCAAGCATATCCTTGGTTCAGAATTTCTATTTGCTGCTTATCAAATTAAATCTAAATTACTTAACTTAAAATTCAGAGTCTATATAATAAATGCCTGTTTGAATTTCAAGGTTTTTTTTCCCTACAACTTCCTGAAATTATTATTAATTATTAGTAAATGTATGATTTACACACATTTTATTTAATTATATACCCAGCAGTGAATAAAAAATTTATTGAGCCAAAAGGCATCATGAGTGGAAAAAGTTTAAGAAACCCTAAACTAGATGAAAACACATTACCATGACATGCCCCAGTCTCTTGCTTTAAAGTCCTTTTTTATGCTGTTCTATTCTCTGAAATGTCTCCCATATCCATTTTCACTGCTGAAATCTTCTTTTCCTTCAACATCAATCTCAAAAGAAACATGTTCTCATGAAGACTTTCTAATTCTCTCTATCTCTGTCTCCCTTCTGCTCCATATACACACACACAAGCCCCATGCATAGTCCCTATTGCCTTCCTTTTCTTCCCTGATAATGCCGCCACCTGGTATAGGCCCTTATCATCTCACTTCCAGACAATTCCAGTAGCCCGTGGATTGTTCTCCCTACTTCAAATCTCTCCCTACTCCAATCCATCTTCCACTGAACTATTAATATAATTTCTATAGTATAAGAGTGACAGACCATGTTAGCCCTGTGTTGTCTCCCCCTCCCCCAATAAAATCCAGTGACTCCTTATTATCTAAACAATAAAAAAAAGTTTTGTTTGTACTTCAAAGTCCTTTATAGCCTGCTCCCTTCCTAATTTCCCAGTGTCTTTACTGCCATACAAATACTCTATGCTAATGGCCTACTTGTGGTTCCTCTCATAAGACATTCCATCTCTCATAAGTGCATTTTCACTTGCTATCCTCTATACCTGACTCCTTCCTTATCTTGACCTGCTGACACCCTGATTTCCTTCAGGACTCAGATAAAATCTAATATTCTACTAGAAACTTTATCTGGTCTCCTTTGACCTTCCTTCTGAGATTACATCCACTTTATATGGAGTATGTCTTGTTTGTACATTGTTGTTTCCATGTTGTCTCTTTCATTCTGATGAATAAAAGCTTCTCAAGAGCAGAAACCATTTTTGTCCTTTATAGTCTCAGTACTTAGCATAGTGCCTGGCACATAGGAGGTGCTTAATAAATGCTTTTTTATTTGTTTTGACTTTATATAATTGCCATTTATGTTTATTATTTTCCTAATAGTGAACCAACCTTAAATTCTTACATGAGAATATCTACTTTTCAAACTTTAGAAATCTGACCCTTTCACTGTTTTGAAACTGCTTTTTACAGGATTACCAAAAATAGGTAAATAACTAAATATAATGGCCTTTTCTCAATACTCACCTTGATTTTTTTTCTTCTTTTGTCAATGTAGACCAATCATTCTTCCAGAATCCCTCCTTTTCTGATATAGAACCTCTTGTTTTTCCTTTTTATAAATGTTTATTCCTTTTTCATCTCTCTAGTGGAATATTATTCAAGTCTTACCTCCTAAACATCGATAAATTCCAAGGCTCTCTGAGACTTATATCCTAATTGTTGAGTCCCTGACTGAGTTTGTCTTGTTCTAAAGAGTTCCAAAATTCCTGGTAATCTCCTACTTTCTCCTTGCTCTGCTTCAACTTCATAACAGTGGTATTAACCACCATAGGTACCTTCCTTTCCTGCCTTCTACCTCTTTAACTGCCCTCAACTTTCCAATTTGTCATTTGCCTTTTTTGGAGGATATGGAATAGGGAGGCTTGTCATCATGAAAAGGTTACCACTAATGCTACAACTTCCTAAGTGAATTTTTCCTGGTCTAAGAATTCTTAAATTTCCTGGATTTATTTCACATTATTCTCATTCATTTATTCATACACACACACACACACACACACACACACAGAATAGCCCAGCCCAATAACTAATCCTTGAATTTGAAGTATTTTCTACCATCTCTGTGAACTATATAGGCATCTGAGAATAAACTCTTTTCTCATCTTTATTCTTTTAAAATGATCTTCTTCCTTAAAATTTTAACTTTGTTGCCAATTGTTTCAAGAAACCTCTCTGTCCCACTCTCCCCCCCAACAACTCCAGGATGAATCTTCTTTCTCCTTCCTCAAATTTTGTCAGAATAGAATGTCTATCTCTTTCCTTTGCCTTATTACTTTGTTTCCCTCAAAAGAATGTAAGTTACTTGAGTTCAGCAATTCTTGTCTTTATATCTCTCCGTACCTATCACCAAGTCTGGCACATACAAAGTTCTTCATAAATGCTTATTGATTAATACTATTCTCATATGTATATATGTCATAAGCCCTCCTCAACTCCCAATACAATTCAAGCTCATTAAAAGTTATCTTCCTAACTCTATCAGTTAGCATCTATGTAGGAGGGCTTTCTATACAGCATGTGTCTTTCCATTGCCATTTGAATTACCTGTAGTTTTGCTTCTTTGTATCTTGTGATATTCCATGATTTTACAGGCATTTAGCATCACTAGGTGAATATCAGAATTTTTAAAAATGCCTTTTCCTCCCTTATCAAACTAAAACTGTGGAGTAATTTCTCAAATCTGATTCAACCCTTTCTCTGTCTACTTAGCTTTGGAATCAGCTCAGCTTCTACCTTTAGCTAGTCTTATCTAAGATTTATGTGCTAATGGACTAATTCAATGTGATGTTCATTCAAGTTCACACTATAGTATAAGAAATTAGTGTGCTGAATGGGTAAGCCAATCTCTTTTGATTGACTGTAGACCTCACATTAATCATTTAATTCTTCATCCCCCCCAAAAAAAGTTCATTATATTAAAACTTAAGACATTCCCTTAAAAGTTCATTTACCCATATTCTAATGCAATATACATGTAAAGATTATTATCTGAAAAATATGCATTTAGTACAGTATAGAACTGAATTATCTTTCATTTTCCTATTAAAATTTAGAAAAGTAATTCAAACATTCCAACCTTTTAAGAAAATGAATTCATTTTAGAAGTGTGCCTTGCATAAAATAAGATTCATTTCTCAAAAGGTGACAACCTTCAGGAGAATGACATTATAATATAGAAAATTGTGCTAAAAAAGTGCATTTCTGGTCAGTCAGCTAAAACATCCAGGTTTGTGTATGACTACTTACATTTGTTTGTGTGTATTCCTCATCCAAAGGAGATAAAGCAAATTCACCAGCCTAATCTTTGTAAAGAGCAACTTTTAATTTTAAAATAATAATAATAGCTAACATTTATATAGCAATTTCTGTGTGACAGGCACTGTATAAGCACTTTATGATCATTATTTCATTTCTTCCTCACAGAAATCCTTGGAAGTAGGTGCTATTATTATGCCCATGTTATAGCTGAGGCAACAGGCAAAAAGAGGTTAAGTGATTTACCAGGTTACACAACTATTAAGTCTATGAATCCACATTTGATCAGACTCCTGGTTCAGAACTCTATTTACTAATCTATTTAGTTATCTCTGCAGATTACATTTTTGCTTTTATAACTGGAGTAATCATGGTAAATGTATGAAAACAAAAAGAAAAGCTCCCAGGAGAGTTTTACACACATATATACATGTGCGCACAGAGACAATTTCCAGTCTTAGTGCACTTTGTATAAGTATGTATATAAATCTATATTTATATTTATATACTCACTACATAGATAGATATAGTATGTATATTATAAATTTATTTAGTTATTATTTAATATTTAAAAATTTAATATTCAAAAGCTAGTAAATGTTTGAGGAAGTATTACAATCCATGCTTTCCTGAATCCAATCCCCATTTTCTAAGCACTGTGTCATGCTGCTTCTTTGAAGGTATATCAGGTAAACCAGATCAAACTAATTATTTTCGAGACTTGCCAATAGTTGACTTGAAAGAATTATTTATCTTAAATATGTTTAAGGTAGAGAACAGGATATACTGGATAGAAAGTCAGCATCAAAGCTAGGAAGCCTTTGGTTCAAGTTCCTTTTCTGATACATATTGATTGTGGTCCCTCTATCAATTACTTTGTGCAAGTAACTTAACTTCTTAATTATCTAGATAATACTCAATAAGTAATTATAAATTGCACAGAATCTGGTGCCCTACTTAGGTATAGAGTTTCCTCTCGGGAGTTCTAATTCAGTGAAACTGAATCTTTATCTCTATGTCTAAAGTATGAAGGAAGTTGCATAGAATAATAAGGATGGTATTATATAAAAATGATTTCTGCAAGAAAATGATCAAAATCAGGATATTTCTATATATTCTACTTAAGGTTATTATTGTCTTTCTTCCCAATTCAAATAATTCCTTATCAAACCACTCCTGATCCTCAGATGAACTTAGAGAAGGAATTCATGCTCTTTTCATTTATAGCTACAGTTAAATCTCAGCTTTCCATAGAATCAATGCTTATTCTGTTATGTACAGACTGGATTCTCACTCCAACTAAAACATTTTCAATTGCTAGTCTGAAATTAAAGGAAGATCAGACTAAATAAAAAGAAGTGATCTTGTTCTCAGAAAGACAAACTTCTTAGTAGATCTGTTTTGAATATAAATATAATTATCTCTTGCAGAGCCCATGCTCTCTGTACATTTTAGAATTTAATACAGTGAACGCATAAGATAACAGTCTTTGAAAAATCTTAGAGATAACCAAATTCCAAATACCTGGACTTTACAAATTATGAAAATGAGTCTTAGAGAAAAAAAGTGTCTTACCCCAAACAATACAATCTTTAAAATGGCAAAACTAGCCTTCAAAAGCAGCCTTCTCTTCTGTATAGTACATAGTGAATTTAAAAATATATATTGTATATATAATACATTATGTGTATTATGTTTACATAGCATATATAATATGTATTTATATATTTTTCTATACATTTTATAATACATAGTACATCTTTTGTTAACATATCATGCCGCCTCCATTAATGTGGCAAGCATATGAGTCTTTAAGTAATATGTACTGAAAAAGTCCACTAGACAGAATAATTACACAATATCTAAAGTTTAGAGGTTTTAGTTATTTATGATTAAACATGGATAATGCCTATAAATATAAAATGCCAAATAATTATCACTGAGGCTGTGGATCTTTTATAAGTTTATTACAGATATATGCTGGGCATATGTCATAAGTTTCTCACCAAATATGTTTTTATTTTAAACATAAAAGAATTCTTATTGTTCCTTCTGTCCTACAATGTAAATGTGCTGCCACCAGGTGTCAGTATAGTAGAACAGTACAAAATAGCATATTAATCTAAGGTAAGATGGTGGCAATTCTATCAACTATTAAGCTTTAATGTTCACAACAAGATACCAATAATAAAGAAAATAGGTAGTTTTATTTAATCAGTTAAAAATTTAAGCAAAACAACAAATCTTTATAAAATTTAATCAAATGAAAATAAAGAAAACTTAATTTTCTTAATCCTATGATATATCCTCTTAGATTTTTTAAACCACTACCTTCTCTGCACTGATTAAATACTTAGTGATGCTTGAACCCTATATGCTTCTGTAAGTTAAATTTTTTTATTCTATTGAAAATAGGGAGGAAGAAGGGAAGAACAGAGATATAGGGGTGGAGAAGAAAGACAGAAAGAGACAGAGAAAAGAAGGAAGAGGAGAAGTTAAAGAAGAAAGAAGGAAGGATTTTAAAATTATGACATTAAGTTATCAAATATAGCTACAACATAGAACAAGTGGTATTTTACTGTGTCTTTCACAGGATAAAAATATATCAATAGGAATAATATCCTGAAATATGAAATAAATAATACATTTCTTCCTTACAAAATCAAAATCTGTACTTTGAAGGAGTAATCTGTATTCCTTCATGATTAATATCAGATAAGAAAAGATAGATGGTTAAGTAATTTTTTTTTAACTTTCTAACACCATTTAACTGTGTGTCTTCCTGCATAATAAAGTTGCCAAAGGCCTGACTTCCTGTTTACTGAACAAGTAATTGAAATCCCTATTGCAAGCATAGAAATTGATAACTTCATTATTCTCAGTTAAAAAATACCTTTTATTAACATCTTTAAGGCAAAGGACAATTTCACCATGCACTAGTGATCAAGAAAACATTGCATTTTAGAGAATACATGTTTTGAAGTATCAGATTTGTACATCTGTCTTTAAAAGCATAGTTCTGTAATTTTTTCCTTTAAAAATGGCATTATTATCAATACATTTTTCCACCAAATAGCAGTGAGTAAAATGATTCTCTGAGTTAGAGAATTCAAATCGCTTAACCTGTAGTAATTGGAAAACATTCACCAAAATGACTAAAAGTAGAATATACCTGTTATGATGTTAATTTATGATTTTATAAGTCAATATTTGACTAGCATGAATCAATTTCTATCTGAATATAACTCTAGTAGTCTAAGTAACCAAAGACATGGTAGTACCAAACTCTGAAAGGTAGTAAGATTTTTAACACATATATTGCCTACCATATGATAAAAAAAAAAAATCAATTTGATTAAAATGTTTATTAAAAGAAACAGATTGTACAAAAAAACCCACTAACACCAACTTCTGCCTAGCAAAGCAAATTGAACAATATCTTCAAAACCATACGGCATTTCATAATTATATAATACATAATTACATAATTATAATTATATAATTATATTGGTCATCAGTCAGGAAAGAAAAATATTCGGGAAATATCACAAGCATATATTGCCAAGTGTTAGAGTGATATAAAATTATCACTAGCAACAGTATGACATATTGTAAGAATGTGTTACAGACATATACATGCATACGTATGTGTTTATGAATATATGCATGGAGAAAGAGAAATAGAGAGACAGAATGAGAATTTCTGGTATTGCAAAATTAAGTAGAAATCACTCAGATCAATGCTTTTAATTATTTGTTCTTAATCAGAAAGGTCAAACAGGCTATCTGGCCACATGTGGGCCAAAACTCTCTCATGTATGTCTTAAATTAAATTAAAATGTATTTGCTGTCTGATTGTAATGTGTTGATATATTAAGAAAAGTATATATAGACACATGTGGTTTTCTAAGACCACAGGGATCATTATGTGTGGTTTAGTAGACCCCATTCTTATTTGAGTTTGACACTACTGTTCTAGATCACCTAGCTAATCAACGGAAGTAGAACCAAAGACTTGCTGTCAGTAATCTTTGCAATATACCATGCTGTTTCTTCTAACAGACAACACTATCAAGAGAAAAAATAAAAGTAAATATGAAGTACTAGAGAAAGAAAACACTTTCAAAGAAACATTATAACAGCCCTTTCTGAAAATGGAGATCTCAACTATAAGTAAGGCTATGAACAATGAGTATGGAACTCAGGAATGTTTAGAGAAAAAAAGGAAATCTCATAAAGGATTTGGTCACTGGAATTCATCTATTCATAGTACTTAGAAAAGAATTTTAGAAGTGTTCTGGTCCAACTCTTACTTTTCAGATTAGAAAAGAGGCTAAGACATAAAGTCTTGGGGCTGAAATAGATTTAAGAGACCATTTGTTTTTACTCAAGTTAAATTTTGTCAAGTTACAGATGAGGGTACAGAGAGACCAAATTATTTAAGACCGTACTTCTGTCAAGAAGATCCAGATATCCCTAAAGTAAAATAGAACATAAGGAAATATCATCTATATCACTTTTAAGAATATCCATGTAGGCTTTTGAGGGTCTTTTTGTTTTCCACTATGCATCACCATATCAGGCTGACTGGCTAAGAATGATTCAAAGATGTGCAATCTGATTACAGTCATATAGTAGTACATTTTGAGCACCTTGTAAATACCTAATGATCCAAATAGCCAGTGGTAGTGGTTAATCTTTGTAGATCTTCTACAGTTAGTACAGTATCTAGAGGAAACCAGCCATTACAGAAAAAAAAGCAAGTAGGAGGGAGGAAATAGTTAAATGAAGTTAAAAAACTACTCTATTCCAATGCACAAAGTTAGCCAATAACTACATTTCCTTTCCAATGAACAGAGGTGGCCATTAAACTGAAGTATTTAAAGAGAAGGAAGGATATTTGATATTCCTCTTGAATAAATAGAACAAACAAAATCCTGGGACCTCAAAAGCACGATAGTTAAAAGGGGGAGAGAATAAAATAATAAAAACTTAGATATGGAAAGCACCTCAGAAATTAGGAAGTCCAACCCATACCTAAATAGAAATGATTTTAACAACATATCCAAAAAAAGGGTTTGTGAAATCTGTGCTTGAAAAGTATCCATGAGGGATAACACCACCAGTTCTTTAAACAACTCTTTCTATTACTGGAGCATACATTTGAGAAAATGTTTCCTGTATTGATTAAGCCAAATTTCATGTCTTAAACTCATTATTATGATTATCATTTATTATCTAAATCAGGGATACTAATTCTTTTGTGTTTATGGTTTCTTTAAATCTCCCAGATGTTTTTCATATAAGCTATTATCAAGCCATACCACCTCATTCTTATACTTCTAAAGCTAATTTGACTCTGTTATAATACTTTATTTGTATCTAATTATTTCAATGTATTGGATTTAGTGTGTAACTCAGGGTTCAAACCTGGATGATTTGAACAGAAATCTCATTGGTAGAAAGAATAATTTGATGTTGTGTCTCTGTGTGAAGGGCAGAGTTGCCTTAAGAATTTGGAAGAAGAGTATATTTCTTCCTGTTTTGCAAAAGAACATGTGTGGCTTCGGATGAGAGAGAGAGAGAGAGAGAATCTTTAGGAAACAACAGAAATAAATATAAAGATAGATTGATAGACAGACAGACAGGACTGACTGCTTTAACATGTCTGATTTCCAGTTTACCTCCTTAGAGAAGTAGAAATATTTGTCCTTGAATGAGATCAGTTATAAGTACAATGTATTCGTTTGTAAAAAAAAAAAAAAAAAAAAAAATGTTAATTTCTTTTTCCATTCAAATTGTAAAAATAATAATAATAATGATAATAAAGTTTAATCTCTTTATGGCTTCATCTAAGACATGGATAAACAGGACAGTCAAGTACAGGTGCCTGAAGCACTGGATTAGGGATTTCCTTCCAAGTTGAAATCAAAACATTAAAAACTGCCCTGAATCCAGCTATTCAATCACTTCAAAGTACACCTAACTATTATTATCTTGCTCTCATATCTCAATTCAATCCACAAAAAGAGCTTAGGACAATATCAAACAATTTAGTAAAAACTAAGTGAATCATACTCAGCATTCTTCTGATTTATCAGTCTGATTTATCAATAACCCTATTTTAAATGGAAGGGATTTTTCACAGTAGAAGCCTAATGATCTTTGAATAAAATCAACAATACTGCTATTCCAATTTTCTAGTTTTAGTCTTTACTTTTTTTTGTTAATAAGTGAGAAGGAAAACCTTTATGAAAGGTTATTTGTTCTATAAATAACTAGCACAGCCACATCTGCTCACTATTATAAACATTTTCCTGAATTGAAATCTACTTGAAATTTCTGTGTATATAGAGAAGAGAAAAGAAATCCAATAATGTTTAACCATGGTATTGAAGTAGGTTGATTTTCCTTAAGATTTTTCTCATGAAAAAAAAATATAAATAAAGAAGTAAAGTTTTTGCAGATAATTTCTTTTTTTACATCCAGAAGCAATAAAAGAACAAAATATGTAGAATTTGAGGGAAAATATTTGGCTTTTAGAACCTATGATAAATTTTTCAAGAATTTCTGAGAATGTAAATTAATAACATCAATGTTAGGAACATAGGAACAAAAAATTAGAGCTAGAAGGAACCTTGGAGACCATGTAGTCCAGCTCTGCCAGTTTATAGATGAGAAAATGATTGTCAGAAAAGTTAAATATATTGTTTATGGACACAAAACTAGTAAAACTCAGATGAAGAATTTGAATCTAGCCCTATCTGTTTCAAATCTGGAACCACAATCACTATGAAATTAATCAATTAAAAACACATGTATTCAACACCTACTACATACCAAACATTGAGAAAAAAATAATTTCACATTTCTCTATCAACAATGTAACAGCACTGACTATTACTAATTGAGCTGTTATCATTATGGCTGATGGCATTTGTTCTATATTTTCTAAAAAGAGACTTCTTTTAATTTCAGGGAAATTGCAGGGGCTTATATTGAAATCAATCCTTCACTAATATGAGCAGGCCATCAAAATGTAAAGAAGAGAGAAATAGAATTTGAGAGGGGGCAATTTCAATTCAAATGTAAGTGATTCAGTGTCATGATGGTGGTATGCTGCCAGATTTCACAGGCAAAAAACAATGAAGTCAGCATAATAGCTCTGTAGATCTTCAGTTTGGTAGTCAGTCTAACACCTTTTCTTTCCCACACTTTCTTTCTGAGTCTCCAAAACATTGAACTAGCTCTGGAAATGTGTGCATGTGATGAGGTTGATTATGGATGTGTATATCCCTTGAAAGTATACTATTAAGCTACGTTTAATTCACAGCATTCAAAACTTCTCTCTTTGTAACCAGTGATTCCACATATGGATAATGGTGCTGATAGAGTACCTGTGTTTTCTTGGTGTTAATTGTTAGGCCAAAATTAGCACAAGTGGTAGAAAATTAATCCATACTTTGCTGTATCTCAGCTTCATTACATTGAGTGCACAATCATCATCCAACAAAAAATTAGGCATCAACGCTCCTTCCACTTAAGTCTTGGCTTGTAGTCTTTTGAAGTTAAAGAATTTAACATCAGTGGGGTGCCTGACCCTGATACCATGTTCATCCACTTTGAAGATATTTGAAAGCATGACTGAAAACATCATGCTAAAAAGCATGGGAACAAGTACATAGGCTCTTTTACTCCATGGATGAGTGGGAGAGTGCAAGAACCTTGTCCATTATCCAGAATCCAAGAAAGCATTTTGCCATGATATTGACATATAAGACTGATAAATTTCTCTGGGCAACCAAATTTTGACATAATTTTCTTTATACCCTCATGACTGACAGTATCAAAGGCTTTAAATAAGATCTGCAAATGTGTACAGACCTCTGTTCTGCACCCGAAGAATTCACACGGGGCAAGCACTCACATGATGATCAGAAAAAGAAATACAAGATCTCTCTTAAAAACTTTGGAATTGATTGTGTGACATGAGACACTGGCATAGGAATACCCAGAATGGCATACCTTCATCAGAGAAGGTGCTGTGCCCTATGAGCAAAATAGAATTGAAGTAGCTCAAAAGAAACATCAGACATACAACTTTAGAGAATCCACTCCAAATGGATTTTTTGTGCCTAACTTGTGGTAGAGTATCTTATTGGTTTGATCAGTCACAGCTGGACAAGCTACAATTTAACTCTAACAGAATCGTCTTACAGAACAAAGGACAACAACCAACTAAATAGAATCTGATGTAGATAAATTACAGTCCTTAAGCATTAGGTTCACACCCTCGAAACCCCATATTGTTCAGTAGGAGTGGTCAAGGTGGAAATGAATTCCTTTATAGAGTGCTGGAGATTAATGAATAGGATCAGGGTCTGTTTCTTATGATCAAATGGTAAGAATTCTTTGATCATCACAAATTTCCTAGAACAACAACAAATGCAAAGACAAATAAGTTATTTCATTCCTTTACTCAAAAAAAAAAATACATATATATGTATATATATATATTCATTGACTTCCTTTTAACATCAAATTAAAATTCACATATTTTTGTTTGACATTTAAGGCCTTCTATAATTTTGTGCCACCCTATTTTTTTCAATTATCTTATTATATGTTTCCCTGTAGTCAAATTTGAATTTACTCTCTCTTCCAAAGATAATAAAAATGATATGAGCTTCTTTGCTTGTACACATTTAATATGTTGGTTCTTTCTGCCACTTTGACACTAGAATTTTTGTCTTTCCTTTAAAACACAATTCAAATCTTATCTCCTCCAATAAATCTTCACTGATTTTCTCTAGTGACCCTCTTCTTTGAACCTCTCATAGTACTTTGTTTTTTAATTCCTCTAATGCTTTTATTATGTCACATCGTTAATTGATTATCTATATTTGTGTATATTTTCTAGTGGTAGAAACTATTTTCTGTTGGGCGATGCTACACAGAGGAATGCACTACTAAGATTTGCATATGCTTCTCTATTCTTCACTTTCTTAGTATTTTTCTATGGGTAGAGCCACATAAAATTCTATTTATTGGGTCTTTACTTGTAACAAGTGAACCAAGCTGGCCCTTTAAGAGAGAGGTGGGGTTTTTGGTTTTTTGTTTCTTTGTTTGGGGGGGAGGGGTGTTATTTATTTATTTATTTTTGTTCTGTCACTAGTAGTGTCAGAGACTTAAGCCTTAATGTGAATCCTTACTGCCTTCCTTATCTACCTGACTTTTTTAGTCAGGCAAATTTCAGTCCTGATTCTGGAAGAAAAACTGAGCAATATTTTATTTTAATGTCATATTATTTTTAACTGATGCTTTTAATCTATCAAATAAAGGTTTTTTTTTTTAATTTATTACCCATGGTGAATTATCACATTATAAGCTTCAAATCTGAGTTACTGGACTATTGTCATTTGAGTCTGGTTTACAATATGAGATTTGTAAGTTCTACAATGGTAGAAAAGCAAATAATAATAATAATAATGTTGATAATAAACATATATTTACATAGTTCTTTAAGATTTACAAAGACTTACATTAATTTTTTAAATCTTTTTGTCCTTTTTAATCCTTAATCCTTATCACAAACTTATAAAGTACATCCTATTATAGTCCTCAATTTTTCAGAAAAGGAAATGTAGGTGAAAGGAAATTACATGACTTATCTAGGGACACAGCTAGTTAAATATATGTGGCATATTTCAAACTCAGAGCTTTTCTGATTTAAAGTTCACTGTTCTAACCATGGTGCTTTGTAGTTACCTTTAACCTTTTAAAGAATTCCTCTTTCCCTTAACCTTAGTTTTTAGTAACCACTTTTAAAAAGCCTGATAAATAAGCATTGTTAAAGAGAACTGGTACAGTTGTGCAAATAACCTGAACTCTTCTCATTTTCCCTTTTGTTGGAAAGAATTAGAGGGAAAGGAGTGGCAGTTGTGGAATATAGGTGAGTTTCCCTCCAGGCATTCTTTCCCTAATCACCCACACACTTTTCACAGGCACAGCTCCCTAAATACAATTGGGCTTCAGATCTGCCCGAACTAAAGAGGGGATCGATTCATCTTTTACCTAAGAATTGCAATTATGTAGTAATTCAGTATAGTTGTATATCTAGCAAATCAAGCTTAATGAGACCCCATTTTTTTCTCTAAAAGCATGTGAGATTCAGATCTTACAGCTGGACATAAATTTATTACTACTTCTTATATTATCCTTTTTCATTAGTAAACTATACTGAACATTAAATCGCAGAACAGTATGACAAACACTGATGAGGGCAAAGAATGAATCCATCAGTCCTGAAGCAGCTTATTCCTCAAGGTACAAGTCTGTAGAAATTGGATAATAACAGGTTGAGCTTAATTGTATGTTTGGGATGTTAACAGATGGTTTTGGCATGATGGAGAAATGGATAAGGTATAAGGGAAAGATATTTTCAAGTCATGTTCACATCCTACAAATTCTTCCCAGCATTTCTGAGGAAGAAGAGAGAGGAAGCTGTTCTGAAATGAGTTGGGGGAATTGGAAACTAAATGAAAGATAATTAAATCTCAAATGTTATGTCCTAAAATCTCTGAAACAACTCCAAGAGACAATCCGATCTTGGTTACCTACTTGTGAGAAATACGTATCTCTTGATCAAACACTTTGGATAAAACTTAAATTCAAGCAGCACAAGTGATTTTATCTTCAGGTTTTACATACAATTGCAAAAACAAACAAACAAAACCAAAAGTCATTTTGATACATATGGTCGAATATTGTAGGTCAAATACTAGGTAGAAGTATGAGATCACTGATCTGGAAATACTGACCTTTTCAGCCTGTCACCCCATAGGCAGATGGCAGTCAACACTAACATATTTGAAAACAAAAGGGGTTTGCAGAAGCCTGGATGATGGTATCTAAGATCAGTCCACAAAATAAGATAATAACAACTTACCCTTGTTTGGTGCATCACAGTTTGCATAGTGCTTTTACTTTTGTTATTTCACTTATTTTCACAACACTCCTGTGATTCCTCCTAAGTTTCACAACTGCTCCTAAGGGCAGGGCACTGCTCTCACCACCCTACTCATCACCTCCATCACCTTCAAAACCATTTTACCTGGTCATTTCAAATGCTAAACTGGACAAATCAGAGAGAGTTCAGGAATAATAAACATTACTGCCTGGGACTAAGTTTTGCAGTCTGGGAGTCTGATGAGTCAGTGAGAATTGGAGTTTGATGAGATACCTTTAAAAAATAATAATAATAAAACATGTATGTACTGGAAAGCAAATCTAGCTTTATTTATTTTTGCTCTATTACTTATTAGATCTATTATTTTAGTTGATTTTACTATGATTTCACTTGAGGCATTTTTTTTTTTTTAATGGGGAAGAGACCAATTGAGATACACAAGCACTACTTACATTTCACGATCATAGGATTGCTAAGAAGAAAGGTACCTGAATGATAATCTAATCTAGTTCCTTCTTTTTATAAATGAAGACCATGAACTAATATAAGCCCAAAAGCAGTCATAGAACTGTTTAGGATCAGAGCCAGAGCTAGAAGCCAGGTCTCCTGAGATGCTTCCTGATTACAAAATTTCTTTAGGATTTATTTTGCCATTCATTTGGTTTAATTTTATTTTATCACTATTTATAAAAACATGTGATCCTTAATATGAGCTAGTATTTTCATAAACAAGGTTTTAAACCTATATAAAATTTTTTAAAATTATACTTTCTATAACTTTATGTGCTATAACTTATATTATGAGATCAGATACATGTATATGATTATATTATATTCAGGATACATATTACATAGTAAATAGCAAATGCATGTGCAGAACTTGCATTTAATGTATAATAATATATACATACATGAATGGGAAATATTATACTTTGTCAACTCTGTGCTATGGCCTTTCATGAAATACATAGATATCTGATAGTACTTATCAGTATTAAAAATGACATCCAGAAAAATGATTTTATTACAAATATCTTACATCTAAAGTTCATGATTTGAAATAAAAAAATGAAACTTTAAAAATTTTCAAAATCCATCACACAACTAATCATTATTGAATACAACAGTATTTGACTTAAACAAATAAAAATATATTGCTTTGTAACTATCATCACTCCAGAGTGGTGATGAAATCATACCTAAAGCTTGACTAAACCCTCTTTTTTCACTCTTTTCCAAAGTTATTACTCATGTTACCCTAAAATTTTCAAATTTTAAGAAATTTGGATCTGTGAGGAGAAAAAATTTTAGTTTTCTAATATAAATGAATATTTAATTTTTATTTTTTTCCTAAAAGTAATTTTTGGCATATTATGAGAGAAATAATTTATATACTAAAAGCAAAAGAAAAATGCTAAGCAAGCAAAAGAGAAATTATTAGACCCTCTTAAAATAATAAAATAATAAATGTTCACAGAAAAACTTTTTTTTTTCTGAAGTCCAGCATTATAAATAACATAAATATGTCATACGTACAACAGAATACTGTGTAATCCTGGCAAACTTTGCATAGCTTCACTTGGAAAACAGAGCCAAAAGGCTCTTTCAAGACTTGATATTACTACATGCAGTAAAATACACTGCTCCTTTTGAAACTGATTTGTAAAGTGACCCACAAGCTTGTCCTCTTTCTCTGTTTCTTTGTTAGAATGGGCTTTTTGTGTAAAATGAAGAAAAGAAAAGAAACTTGATTTCCTGTTTCAATTACACAAGGCCAAAGCAATAACAAGAAGTCTTTTAACTAGTCAGACTAATCTGGAAACTATATAGATAATTAAGGGAAAGGATTCATTTTTTTTTAAATAATTAGAAAAAAAAAGATCCCTAAAATAAATCACAAATAGAAAGAAGGGGAGAGATAAAAAAGAAGGGAGGAATGGAGGAAAAGGAGGAACGAGAAGGAAGAAAATAAAGAAGGGAGGAAGGGAATAAGCAAGGGAAGGAAATAAGAAAGAAGAAAAAGAGGTTGCAAGGAGGGAGGAAATAAGGAAAGGAGATTAGGAAGGAAGAATGAAAAAAGAAAAAGGATCGTAAACACTATCAATTGGAATAAAAATTAATTTATAAATTTCAAATAATTTAATATCATCTGAAATGGCTCAATTTTGTGAAAATGTGTAGTCAGTTTTGTCTGAGATTTCTAAATTAGATAGGATTTCTATAATTTTTCATACATGTCTAGTTCACTATGCAGTGCAAATTGATACTATAGTTACTATGAAATGCTACACAAATAAAATTAACATTTTAAAATGAAAATGCTGTCAATAATATTTACTTATTTATAAAATAAATTACTATTATGTTTCTTGGATGCATGTCTTTTAATCATTTCATTTGTTTATTGTTAGAATTAGAATCAGGCATTTTCAGCAACAAATATAGAACATTAAAAACATATTTTCTGTCTTTTAAATGCACATTCATTGCATGATATATGTGTTCCACCAACAATAATTATAAAACTGATTATAAAAATACAACTGTAGACAATAGGAAAAACACCTCCTGAGTTTTATTTCAACATTTACCTTTCATGAGTTAGAAAGGTAAATGTTGAAATAAAACTCAGTTTGCCCATCCCTGGTATAGGGATAAAAATAAAAGGAAAATAACAACACATTTAAGTCTTGAAGTTCCCATTTGTTTTACCAATATCCTTATAATCTGAATTGTTTAAAAAAAAAAACAATTAAAAAGTCCAATTCTATAACACATTATATGCAACACTGATTTCAAAAGAAAACCATGTAGGTCAAGATAACCAGATTCTAACCACAAACAACTAGGAAATGTGATTAGTGACTTGCTTGTCTTCTGGTAAGGGCTGAAGTTGCTATTACAATATTTGGAAATTATTATGAATTTCATTGGATGTTGAAAATTTTTTTTCTGCAAAATATGGATATATTGTCCAGTGCTGGTCAAAATAATATTAACACTGCCCCAAAGGCAGAAAATGTGTTTTTAAATTTAACTGAATTGAATAAGTATGAAAAGACAAGGTAATTTTAGAGAGAATTAACTTTGCAAAAAAAAAAAATACATATTTGTCTTATAAAGACAAAACATTAAAATATAAAACTAAGAGTTAGCATTCAGATTTTAACTTTTACTTTAAAGAAAGAAAGCATATTCAACATCATGAATGCAGAAGAAAATGATTTTTCTAGGAGTTAAAGTAATTCAAAGAAAATAAAACATCCCCACCCCCATTACTCATTTTTATCATTATAAGAAAACAACTTACCTAAAACTCCCAGTCTGTAGTTAAGGGTTATGACAATGACATTTCCATAGCTTGCTAGAATGCTTCCATCTATCATGTTGCCAGTTCCTTCCATGTAAGACCCACCATGGATATAGACCATGACCGGCTTCTTACTGTTCTGATCATGAATGTCTGGGGAAAAAAAGATTCAAGCAAGAACAATACAATAAAGCAATATTTTATTTTCCAAATTGCATGCTTTAACTTAAATATGTAGAAAGGCATTCATTTAACAATTGAGAGTTGATTTCATCATCACTTGTATGCTTCTAGTCCTATATGAGGCTCTAAAAGTACTGTTATTCTAATATTTTCTGCCTTGTTATACAATTCATACTGTATTAAGTGCAATTAGAAATTCTCTTCCATTGGGAAAACCAGGGAAATGTCTAGAAAGAAAATTATGTATATGTGTATATGTATATAGATACTATATACATACACATACATATATACATATGTATACATACACACACATATATATATAGGTTGAAAGCACATTTTTCTTCACACTGTTCTATTTCAAATAATATAATTTCAAGATGTACATGAGTTACCATTTATGAACCCTATTCATTAATTTTAGAACTGTTATTGCAAAATTTGAAATTATCTAAATATAGCTATCATCTTGTCATAGAAAAAAACTAATTGCTTAAAACTTTTAAAACTAGAAATAGCATGGCGGACACAAAAAGGATCTCATTACAAAGCAAATGATGAAAATGCAAATAAACATTGCTTCTCAGGAGCTTGGAAATGCATAAAAATTATTATATGATCAAAAGACATCTTTTTCTTTTCTGAAATGATAGTTTCTAGTGTTGAAATGAAAAAAAAAAATCTATGTAAATGTTAACCCCCTCTGGTGATGACAGAATTTCCTGTTGCACATGTACTTTGAACACTTAATGATGCATATTTATACACTAAAGGAAAAAACAAAATTAAAGAATATTTTAAAATTATCTCTGATAATTGAAATCTGTTTCTAATTTGAGTATGCTTTTTTTGAAAAGCTAAAATCATCAACTTAGCCTAATGAAAATATACAGATAGCTGCTATAGCTATTCTAGACATAATTTTACCTAAAATGAAGAACAATAAGAGAAATCTACCATATATAATTTCCTCTAATTTAACAGGCTTACTGTATTTAGAGTCGGAAGTGACCTTAGAGATCATCTTAGTCTAACAATTAATTTTGAGGGGCCATTCTTCCAATTTGAAATTTCTCTACCAATGGAAGTACTTTGTAAATTTTCAATTTATTAAACTAAACCTCTATAAAGATATTCAAGAGAGATAATATGGCATAATGAACAGAGGAAGGGTTTTAGAGTCAAAAAGAGTTGGGTAGAAATTCTGTCTCTAATGTAGACTAGGTATGTGACTTTGAGAAAACTAACTAATCTTTCAGTGTTATTAGATAACTGTTTAACTCTAAAAATTACACATTAGTTGAATTTCTCAAATAGGGCAGATATTTATACATGTGTTATTCTGCTGTTATACATAATGTATTTGTGTATGCTTTTAATGAATCTCTTGAACTGAGAAATAAAGGTAAAACTTTTTTTTGCATTTTTGAAAATGACCATATCCTTCATTGAATCTTTATAATGGTTAAAGCTATGAAGTAAATTATAACTATATAATTTAGACATGTATTCAATAATAAGAAAAGGCAGATTCAGTACTTTATAGAGCATGCTTTAAAAAAAAAAAAGATGTGCCTCTAAAATGTTGTTCACAGTAAGGTACATGAAAGAGTGTGATGTATACACATATAACACATTTCAAAAATAATTTCTACTACTATTTCAAAGTCATGTAAAATCATCTACAGCAAAAATATTGGTCCTAAAGTGTCTAGTAACTGAAGGCTAAACTTCCTTTGCATTATGCTTTCCAATCATTCTCCTATTTTTATCCAACTGGCATTAATATAATAGTAAATAAACCCATTTATCTGAGATGAAGGTATGAGGAGAGTGCAATGGAAGAAAATGGCGAAGGAATATGTGCGTGTGTGTGTGTGTGTGTGTATCAAATTAACATCTCTTACCTTTAATGAAAAATAGAACAAGGTTTTCTTTCACTTGAGGAAGTAATAAACAGATGCCACATCAGTTTCAAATAAATCATACCTTTTGGGTTTTAAATGTAAATTAGCATTTTTTATAGTGGAATAGTGGCATTTTGAGTATTTTGAAAGTAGCACCTTAAATTAATAATAATAATAATAATTGTGGGAAGAAAAAACATTGTAAAAAATACTACTGGAATAAGAGGAATCAAAAACCTATGTAGTAAAATTATAGTTTTTCTGAACTCACTATCACAAGGGAGATTAAGTGGTGAACCACTTAAAGATAAAGATGATACTTTTCTAGTGTGTAGAAGACTTGTTACACAACTGTGTCACGGCTCCGAACTCGAGGCCGGTGGTGAAATAATGTTAAGAAAAGACTGAGCAAAAGATCAATGGGGGCAAAATGTTTTCCTCACCCAGAACTTGATTAATAGAAGAAATCCACAAGGGCAGCAATTGATAAAATAGCACCTTGAAGGAGTCCACCATGCCAGCAGCGATAACTTGGTATCCCATTTACCAGCTTTAAATTATCTCCTGACCCTAGAATCAGAAGTTCACCAAAGGCCTTCATCCTTTGTAGTAAATAAAGTAAGCTCCAGGTATTTCATTACTGAGGTAGTAAAAATGTTCTTTTAGCAAATATCTTCTACAAGTAAGAGTTAACCTTATTCTGTTTTTAGAACAAAAATCATTTATCATGCCACGGGGTGAAATAATGTACTAGTTGTTTGCTTGGTTTCCACATACCTTCCATCTTAAAAAAAAAAAATGGCTTGCATTTCACCTCTGGTGTATAGTCTGTCATACAATTTGAGGTCCTTCAAAAGGAAATTTTCCATAGCAAAAAAAAAAAAAAAAATTCAATGAAAAGTATTTTCAAAATAGCTGTCTTTATTTAAATATGAGAGGAAAAATATATATATATAGCTAGTTTTTTTGACCTCTACAAATTCTTAGAAATTCCCATTTTTCTTGAAAATTCTACTAAGGAAAATAGTCCTGAAAGAAATAACATCTCATTAAAACACTTTTTGATGTACTTCACTGTGAACCATATAATTTTTATACATACTACATTTTAGAACCAAGCTATTTGAAAAAAGAAAACATTGGATACCTGAAGATTTGTTTGTTTGTTTTCTAAAGCTCTCTAAGAACCTAAAATTTTATAATTTACAATGTGTAGTGAGAGAGGGCCATCATTTCAAAATATTAGGTGTATGCACTAACAAAATAACTTTTTTGCAAGGAAGAAAAAGAAGTACACATGCATGTTTTAAAATTCCACTTTCTCTTCCTGTGTAAGAGTAAAGAAAAAAAAAACACTTGTAAATAATACTGTGTTATTTATTTCATACATTTTAGGAACAAGCTTGACAAAATATAAGGATACTGAAGTCATTCTCTATGTTAACTGGGAATTTTTAAAAAATGAAAACGATCTCCATACAAGAAGAAATAAAGTAGTACAGTAAAATGTACTTTCCTTTTTTCAAGTAAGGAGGGAAAAAGGATGTTGAAATGAAAAAAAAAAAAAACATAGTCATGCATCAGGGTTGAGCTTTGAAAAAGCAAAAAATACCTTCATCTTCACCACGATCATTACTGGTTATATCATCTGCGCTTTTCTTTGTGTTGGCTCCTGGGGTCATAGTGAGGAGGAAAATAAAGGGAAAAAAGAGAATTCAAAAACAAGAGTTTTGCAAAAAAAAATTAAAAGAGAGATACTAGCCAAAAAAAAGAAAAAATGTAACATAAAAAGTTGAAATTTGTTACATTTGAATTTCAAAAAAAAAAGGATGCAAAATGCATACAAACATAAAGATGTCAAGAAGAACAAATTCAAAATGTTATTTTAAAAATATATAGATAATATATCTTGTGAAAATGCAATCTGGGGTTTCAAAAGTGTGATAACTGTAAAAACAAAGTTAATGGGCGATTAAAAAAAGGTAAAACCAAGCTATCAAATATATTAAAGTTTTAAATAGTAAGAAATGTACATGACTGATGTATTTTCTGCCAATTTCCAACTTTTATCATTTGTCAAGTTTTGTAATGTCACTGAATTTACAATGTAAAACAAAGATATATATATATATATATATTTCACAAGTAAATATGAAAGCTATGCAAACCAAAGGGACTTATCAAGAATAACTGAGTTGAACTCTTTTGATAATACTAACTAAATACCTCAATTTTCTGAAAGTGTAAAAATTTTAAAATGCTCAAAGTCAGTCATAAAATTGATTCATTCTGTCTTTAATCCTTAGCAAGCATTAAAACATGTGGTAGGTGGAAAACAAACCCTCAATAATGCTATTCTTGATAAAATCACAAACTTCATACATGGGAAACTTCAGTATCTGAGAAATAATTGCTTATTAACAGAGGTTAAAAAGAACTGTTATGGCAATTGATAAGAAATCATTATAACCTTCCCACTCTCCTCCCCAAGTGCTTTGTTAATAGAAAATATACTCACCTGGATCTCACACCACATGAATACTTGATATTCACATTTCTACTACTTGTGCAAAATCAAATAGAGAATTGATGCAATTATAAAAATAAACCATAAAAATCATACTGCTCTAATATGAAATAGATATATAACATTCTTTTTATTGAAATTATTTGAATAATTGTCTCAACTCTCCACTTTCTTTGCATTTTAAAGTTAGATTATATCTAGAATGTACACATACCAACATTAACATGAACTGATTTTATAACTGAATATAACATTTTACCAAATCTTCCCTGTCCTCTTCCTCCCTCCTTCAAAGTTAATGCTTGATAAATAAAACAAGGCAGTTCCATGTACAGCTAGATAATTAGGCAACTTCTGCATTTAAAACTTTCTCAAAATGATCAAAATCCTTGAAGGATAAACAGATTTGGAGAAAAACTCCAGGGGAAAAAAAGGGGAATTTGTTCTCTGGGAAAAACACAACTGTATATAAATAATTATCCCTTTAAAAAATTGTATTTTTTTCCTTATAAATATGACTATGGTGACTATGGCCAATGTTGAACAGAGTGGCTTTTTTAAAGAAGCTAATTTGTGGCCTACAATATTGTTTACACTTCTGAATATTAATTTTTCTAATGATCAATTTCAAGCCAAAAATAATTAATAATGTACTACTTGGAGTTTCTTTTTATATAACATCACAGAGATCTATCTTACTTTTGCTTGTTGGACACTATTTCTCAAAGTAATTTTGTCTTATATAATTTTTATATACATATCAATGATTTAAGACAATTGACTTATTTGAAACAGATTGTTCTAATAAAAAAATCAAATGAATTTGTATAACAATCACAAATAATATTTAAAAGACCATTTTTTTATTAATTTGGTTTTGTATTTTAAAAAAAACTGAATTATTGGAGAGAAGAGAAAATCATCGTTTAGGGTAAAACATGATATGAATTATGAAATGAAATGTTTCTCTATAATGACACTATTTAAAGACTAATAGGACTCCTATTTTAATGATCAACTGATGAATCAATCAGTGTTTATTAAGTCTTTACTATGTGCCAAGCCTTGTGCTAGGTGCTAAAAACTTAAAAAATATAACTCCTACTTCAATGTACTTGGCAAAATTGCTTCTTGAATCAATCATAATGGGTTTTCTAAACCTATCAGATTTATATTTAGTTCACTACTAGAATTCAACTTTCAAACATACATTGGGACAACTTGTTTCCCCAAATTCCTTACTAAACTACTCTTTTTCTTCCTCCTCTTGTCTTTCTCCCTATCCCACTCCTGACTCCTATTTCCCTCCCTGCTTTCTGCTTCCAAGCCGGTGTCTGCTCTCAAGACGTAAATTCTTAATGGGATAGAATAACACAAAACTAGAAGTAAGAAGAAGAGGAAGGATCTAATAGAAGGCACAACATGGTTTGGAAATGACCAAAAAAGTCACATGGAGGCCAGATTGTTGGCATAAGGCAAAATAGTTCATCTATCAAAGCTTAATATTCCTAAGTCAGAGTCTAGGTAATTTTAGTTGAAGGAGGATGACTATAGTGAAGAAAACAAAGTTTGGAAGTGGAAAGTAATTTAGGCCTTGGAGTGTATTTTAGCACACAAAATTAATCAATGAGACTAGAGCCAAAAAAAAAAGAAAAGATGTTTTTTGCTTTAGTACTTACATGGACAATTACTATGCAATCTTTTCTGATTACTGGTTGTAGTATAATTATGTCTGGATCCAAGTACCTCAAGACCCAGTATATAGTATAGGAGAACATGAAAGTGGCACTGATAACATTGTTATCTAGAAAACTAAATGAATGTCTAAATATATATTCAAGAAATCTATGCAGTTAAGTAAGGCACATAGAGATCAATCTTCTTGTGTTTAGTCATTTTTCAGTCATCTTTAACCTCACATTCTACCATTTGGGTATTCTTGAAGATACTGAAATGGTTTGTCATTTCCAATTCCATTTCATGTCACATATGAGGGAACTAAGACAAAGAGGGCAAGGGACTTGCCCAGGGTCACACAGGTAGTGTCTGAGGTCAAACCTGAGCTCAGGAAGAGAACTTTTCCTGACTACTAGCCTTGCACTCTACCCACTGTGAAGGGTAGTTTTTTAAAATCATAAATTGTATTTTTGCTAAAAATTAATCAAAAGTATTTACTAAATGTCTGTTGTAAGTAGGCACTGTACTAAGAACTGGAATACAGAGATAAAAATAAAGTTTTTGTCTTCAAGAAGTATGTAGGTAATTGAAGGAAAAAATCAATTAATAAATGCATGAAGTTAATGAAAAAAAAATTATTAGGCACTTAACTATGTGCCAAAAACTGTGCTACAGTCTATGAATACAAATACAGAAAGTCAGATGTTTCCTGTTCTTACTTGGCTCATATTGTATTTGGAGGAAACTATATCAGCAGGGTGTATATGGAAATATTAAGAAGTACTAAGAATTCAATAGTGGAGTACAGGTGGCAAGGTTCAAAGGTCCTTAACTTAAATAATCAGAACAACAATGCTGACGGACTTCAGGACAAAGGAGGACAGATGACAAGGTCTGGAAAGTCTCTGGAGATAATGTAAGATGGTAAATCCTAGAGAACCTCTATCTCTCTTCAGAAGGGATGGAGTTGAAGATTTCCATCTCATTCAAACCATATAAGCTTTGGGAAAAGGAAGAGGAAGCAGTATAGAATCATTCTAAAAGCTAAAGTAAAAAAAGAAGATAAAATAGTAGTGTAACTCCAGTAATAGTTTTTCCCACATTTCTCACCATCCAGAGGTTGGATTCAGAGATAGTTTGGGGTTAGAATATAGGACAAAAAGTATATGGTGCTCTAACTAATAATGGCTCTTCTTCTGTCCCAGTCATTCTGTAGGAGAAATATCATATGCACAAGAATGTACACAACATTTATACAAAGTAAATACAGAATTATTTAGGGGAGGAAAGATGTGTAGCTGAAATAGAGACAAGGAAAGACTTGAGAAATGGTAGATAGTTGATGAGGAAAAAATTGATTCCAAATAGCCAGGAACATACAATCAATCTAGTAGTAAACCACTCTGAAATTATCTAGCCTCCAGGTAAGACAATAGACACTTAATCTATCATGGGATTTTTAATCTAAAATTATTTCTAATCTAGAAAAATTTCTGCTTTGAAGAATCCAGGATAGTTATGTTGAGTTGTTTTGAGGTCATTTTCTATCCCATAAAAGATTAGAAAGCTAGGGAGGGGAACTTATCTCCAAAGGATGCTTCCTTTTCAAGATACCAATAAAGATTTTAGGAGTCCAAATAGCAGCATGTCAGCAATTAAAATGTCTGTTGAGTGGAAGATTCTCTTCTCACAAAGTAACTGAATTTAAAGAGTAAAAGACCTTAGAAATAACTTAGAACAACTCTGTCATTATGCTAATAATCAAACAGATACAAAGCCAGGATTTGAGTATACCAAGAATAAGTAAACTATTTGGTAATAGATCTGGGAACATAGATTGAGATAGTGGTTGTGGTAGAGGGCATTGCACCTATAATCAAAACGGGTTTGAATTCCATAACAAAAACTTAATTAGATGTGTGCATATTATTACTGGTCATATCTCAGTTTCCATATCTGTAAATGGGGCACTACTATTCAACCTTTTAGATCAGTACATATGTTGACCAATAATCAATATGATACTAAAATGAAATGAAAATTCTATCAAAGCGCATTATAAACTACCAAACACTAAGATATGTTTCCTCTCCTATATGCCATGTTCCTTGTACTGTTTTGAGTTAATTTGTTTTTTGTTTTGTTTTGGTTTCTGATTTAAGTAAGTAACAGGTAACCTAGTTTTTTCCCATGTGTCTTCCAAATATGGTTATTTTAAAACAATAACCATAAAAAACCATTATTACCATACAGGAAGAAAAATAACCTGAAGGCTCAAAGATTCTCTCCTGAAGTTAATCAAATAGAGTTCTTTCCTCTCAAATATCTCCTTACAATAATGAAGTCTCTGAGACATTTTTTCTTTACCCAGCCTCCTCCATCAATCAAGCAAGAATACTATTTTACTCTATATGCAAGCACCAATCATATTAATAAAATATCTATGTAGATGTATAATGTACATATAACTATATCTTAAAAGAATCTACCTGCAATGATTTAAAAAGTCACAAGAGGACCCTCTTAAAGCAGACAGCTCTGGATTTAAAATTATATTTGTTAATTGTTCTCTCAGTCCCAGAAAATCATTATTTTCTTATTTGATTCTGAGGGGAAAAATGCATAATTGAAAACCTACTCTAATTACAAAACTGATGCTGAATTTTCTGTAATTTATTCACAATCATGGCATTATCAAGGAACTTTTGTGATCTACAGCACTGTTATACGTATCAGCATAAGAGTCTGGTGTTTCCTGTTTTCCCAACTTGATCTGAATTAATTTCCTTTGCATATTTGATACAATTATTACATTCACAATCTTCCCTTCCCCCATTTCTGGAACACCAATCATGATGGCATGGGAAAAATCAATTTCCCCTTTTACTTGTGAAAGACTTTTAGAATTAATCTCTCTTTTTTTTTTTTTTTTAATGATTGCAATTAAAATGGAAAGACTAAGTCTCAATGATATGCCTCTGATTTGACATTCACATTCCATGACCTCTTATAGGTAGCTATTGAGAAGCAGCTGAGAGGCTCTTTAATCTTAGGCAGAGCAAAATTAATCCTGTCATGCTTAAATACAATTAAAATTTTTGATTAGCATTTCAGGTGATGGAGAGAGCTGAACTCTATGTAAAACTTAGCATCAAACAATGTCATTTATTTTCAAAACCAATTTTTTTTTAATGAGAAGATATTTTCCTCATTTTCTCTGACTGTATTTAAGAATAGTTTTCAGTTTGAGGAATTTACAGTGACATATGAAATGGTTTTTATGGGTACTGAGACAGTAACTGAACAATAGCATTCCACATGTGATGATGTTATTTACATATATATTGCACTTTAGCAGAGTTACTGAAGCTCTGGGTTTCAGATTTGCAGGTTACTTTCAACCCAGAAGCTTACTAGAGTTTGCTAGATAAAATTTTCTGATAAGAGCTTTCTATCAACAGAATGAGATGCTCCATTAAGCAGTGATCTCCCTATCACTGAAAAGATTCAAAAAGAAATTGAACAATGACTTGTTGAGAAGATTGTAAAGGAGATTGGTTTATCACTGGGGAAGAGTTAAAATAGTAATTTCTCATAATTCTTATCACTCTAGGAGTCTGTTCTCTGTGATTTAGGAATGATGAAGAGGTCAAAATAAATGTGATTTAATCAGTATGTAAACTCTCCCTCTAAAGGAATAGAACACATTATATATATGTAAATGAATCACTATAGTTATGATGATTCCTCTTTTCTTGGTCAACTTTCTAAACAGGCCTTTTTAAATTTAGGTTGATTCTCAAATGATGAGACATATTTTCCATTCTCAGTGCCTTAAGTAACTCTTTTTTTTTTTCCTCCCATCTGTTATAACTTTCCAGAAATTGCATTTTATTGACATTTATTTCAGTAATGAATGATTCTGAATTAATCACTGAAAAATAATCATATTATGAAAAGATCACTGGATTTAGAGTCAAAAAGTAATTCAGTTGTTTTTTCATTCAAGCTAATTCTTCAGGACCCCATTTGGTGTTTTCTTAGCAAAGATACTGGAGTGGTTTGCAATTTTCTTCTCCAGATCATTTTACAGGTGGGGAAATTAAGGCAAACAATGGCAAGTGATTTATAGAATCCCATAGCTAGTAAGTAGCTGAGGCCCAGTGAACACAAGATGAGTCTTTGTGACTCCAGATCTAGCACTCTTCCCACTGTGTTATCTAACTGACCAGTCAAAAGTCAGAATGAGAAAACCTGGGTTCAAATTTTGACTTTGTCAATTCTGACACTGTCTCTTACTACCTGTAGGACTATGGACAACTTACTTAACCTATCCAAGCTTGTATCCTTACACATAAAATGAGAAAATTTACTACATGGCTTATGAGGCCACTTTCACTTCTGACCCTAAGAGTAAGAATTTAATGGATAAGAAATGGCATGCAAGAAGCTGAAAATTGTTACCCTCCAAAACAAAATGACTATAAAATTGTTTTGAAATAAACATTTTTCCTTCATCATCAAAAGATTTCAGAAATTATTGAACTGACCTTTTGAAGCAACAATATAATTATTGCATCACTGTGAAAACCAGAAAGGAATAATGACTCTAGTCGTTCCAATATTCTCATTTTCTAAATGTAATTGAGTTTCACTTGGTCACACAAATAATATAAGTAATTTGAACTCCATCCTCTAACTTTAAATCTATCATTCTTTCCATTATACCATAATTCTTCTAATGCTGTTAATTCCTTTCTCAATCAATAGCCACTGTTGACAAACTTTCTTAACTTTTCTAATTTTTCAGGACTTTTTAAAGTTCACTTGAACTAATATTCAAAATCAGGTGATAAATTATATTTATTATAATCCAAATGCATAATCTCATTTTATGCATGGCCTTAATGCAGTCATTTCATTATGTATAAATCTATATTTACTTTGTGCCATCCAGTTAGTGTTCTCTTCTCAATGCTAAAGTTCCTCTAGATTTTGACTAATTTGTTCTAATATCAGCCATTATCTGAAAAATAAATTTGTGTTGATTTCAGAACAAAATATTAAATAATCTAGTGGGTTTTTAAAAAATAATAATTGACATCTATATAGCTCTTTAAGATTCACAGCATGGTTTACAAATAAGTAGGCATTTTTATCCAAGTTTCATATTAAGAAAAGTTAAGTGATTTACCAATTATCAGACAACTAGTAACCACAAGTGATAACATTAAATCCCAGGGATCACCTGGCTCCAAGTTCATCATACTTTGAAAAAGAGGCATTGCTTTAGGAATTTAAAGAACTTTTTGAAAACATGGTATTTTATAAGCTATTGGCTTTATACTGCCCAATGTATTTACTTTACAAGGATATTTCCAATTCTTGTAACCTTTTCTTCTTAAGCTATTTTCAGAGACTTTATAATTTCTTCACATTTTCTTTATTTATTTTATTAAAGATATATTTCAAAATCTATTAACTACCAATGAGGATATGTTATGGTAATCCATGTGTTCAAACCCTGTGTAGATTCTGTGAAGCAGATACAGAATATTAAATGCATGTTTTTCCCTCAAGCATCCCACCATTTATGTGGAAGGCAGGTTCAGAGGAGTAGAATAAGAAGGACAGTAATATCAATGAAACAACAGCATTTTATAATGGAAAATCAACTAGATTTAGGGTCATAAGAGCTTTACTCAAAGCATTTCCTGGTTTCTATGACTATGGACAAATCACTTAACCTCTTACAGACTGAGTTTTTTAATCTATAAAATGGACATAATGATATTTATTCCACTTATCTCATAGAGATATTATGAACAAAGTGTTTTATAAATGAGTTATGATTACATAGTAATACTAAGTTTTGTAGTACAGCTTTAAGTACCATAAAAATACAGAGAATACTAAGATCATTGAAGGTTTGGGGAAGGAAGACTTCAAGGATGAGATGGCACTTAAGGGAGACCTTGTAGGATATTGAAGATTTGGATAAGTGAAAAAAAAAATGGAAGGGTCAATGTTAATCAAACATATAAAAGGAATGGAAAAACTGAAGTCAGACTTTTGTGGAACAGTGAAGACAAAGGCTTGATGAAAGTTGAAGAATAGTGGGAGATTGAGAGAAGGTAGAGTGCCTTGAGAGGAAATAGGAAATCTTTCATTTTAAATGAAATATGTCATATCCCTTTGTAACAAGCCAAATTCTCTTTAAATATTATGAGATTACTAATTAAATTTATTTCTAGTCTAAAGATTGTTGCTGAACTTAATCTTTTGCACATAGCAGTACACTGAATTACCAGGGAATTTGTTGAGTTTTATTTCCTCTCTCTTCTTCTCCAAAATGGAATTATTTTCTTACCCTTGAACACATGCAAGAGAACAGGAATCAATAGAGTATCAGAGCAGTACATATTGACTGTACAGTAAGTCATATGACCACCCCTCAAGCTTCTTTCATTCATTTAAATTATAGTTTTAAAGTAAAAATAGAGTCAGACACTTCTAAACAATCAGTCATAAATCTGAACCAATTCCCTATCACAATGTGAGGGGATATAACCAATATTCACAGGGGGTGAGTTGGAAGGATAAGTAAAGATTATATCCATTCTTCAGAGCTGAGAACAACTTAGAGGGAAAAATAAAATAGACGGACAAAAAACGACGGTTATTCTTTATTTTATGACCTCTCTCATCACAGGAGCCCTGAAGAGAGTCATGGAAATCCCTTCACAACATAATTAAAATGATAATGATTTAATGAAGTTTTTGAGGCTGCCCTCAAAGTATGAGTTCAAGTGGAAGCCTAGAGATGTGGCATTCTGTATACTTTCATTGTTCCTCCAATACAATGAAATGAAAGAAACTTTTCAATCAAATCAGCACAAATCATAATATCCTTCTTTCATCAAGCACACTGAGCAAAAATGGAACTAATGAACTATTAATAAAAAGTCTTGTCATATTTGACAATTAAAAAAACAGTAAGGAAAGCTCTATAAAAAAATAAGTATTTTCAGTATGCTAAACTTGCTTAAAAGATTCAGATAATTACCTGTGTAGATAAAAATATTCCTATATCTCATATATTACTTTGGCATAATTGGCTATATTTGCTCAAGAAAAAAAAAAAAAAACACAACACCCTTGTATTTTTTCTTATAATTGGTTCAAGGAAGAGTTTCTTATCTTGTGAATCACATGATACCCTGAAGTACCAATGAGACTTCATGAATTTGCCATTGTTTATTCCTCCTTCCCCAGCCTTCATTCTTGTCTTAATCTTTCTCCTATTTGCCTCAGGGTATCACAGCAATTTCTACTTATGGATGGACTGATTGAAACCCCACCACATACAGATCACATTGAAATGAAAATTGGCCTACAAAATATAGGGAATAGGCACTGAAAGACAGTACATCTGGTATTTACGTTTTATGTGTAATTGGTAATAATACTGTATGATTCCATAACTATGTCACCATAATCTGAATCCACCAGCAGTGTGTACATTGACTATTAGTTCACTAAGAAGCAAGCATTTCAGCTTGGAACATGAATTCAGAAAGAACACAAATCATTCACTTAACAGCTTGCAAGTAATTTAGAAAGACGATGTTTCCCCCACTTGTTTGTTTATGTGGCAGACTGAAACACAGTAAGTATGCTGGTTTAGAACATTACTGAAGTAGAGAAAGCATCCCCAGCTACTTACTAGTGGAGAATAGCCAACCATTGCTTATGGCTCAGATGGCATAAAATAATTTCAAAACTGAGGGGAAAAGCTTTTCAAAAATCATTTTTCTCTCTGTGTCTCTCTCCAAGGACAAGCTTTTGACAGCATATTTCTCTCTAAAGATGTCAGAATTCTTAAAAGCCAAAATCATTTTTATCATTCTTTCATCTTATAAAAATTCTCAGACTAATAAAAATATGATAAAATAAATAATTACTCAAAGAATAGCAAGTGAAATTGACTTTGTAGATTAAATACTTCTATAATTCCCTGAAAATGATATATGACAATTGGCCAATTATACTTTCATATCTCAGGAGTTTACCATCACAATTAGTTATATACTGCTTGATCTATGGGTTTGTTT
The DNA here is from genome assembly GCA_023553655.1 of Myrmecobius fasciatus. Classification (NCBI taxonomy): domain Eukaryota; kingdom Metazoa; phylum Chordata; class Mammalia; order Dasyuromorphia; family Myrmecobiidae; genus Myrmecobius; species Myrmecobius fasciatus. Next base: position 416,710 of record JAJPUD010000428.1, on the reverse strand, counting down.
GTTTTTAGGGGGTATGGGGCATTTTTTTATTGTTCTGTAAATTCTCCTAGTAGGGCAAAGCTACTTGTAAACAAAATGACCTAGATCAAATGACCTCACTGCTGAGCAGGTACAAAAGACCAACAATACAGATTTTACATTTGAGTAAAAAATGATTAGATTAATTGTAATGCAAACTCACCACATTAAATTACCAAATAATGACTTAGAGTATAGGAAAAGTGGACATCTAATGTCAAAGAATTATCCTTACTACTCAGAAATTATATTCAGATCTAATTTTTGAGATAATTATAAAGTTCTAGAAAGTCTATTTTGTTTCCATTTCTCAGGTTATCCATATCTGCTTTTTCAATACCATCATCATATGTTGCCAGAAGTAGTACATATGACCAAGAAAGTCTATCATGAAAGAACTCTGATCTTTCTACACTCCTATAGAAAGAATACTAACTGCCCTGTAGGTAACTTGTTAACTAGTTTTAGGTTCTAGTACCAAGTATGGGAATGTCTCTACAATAAAAGACAACAGATTATCCACAATCTCAGAGATGCCTGTTTGAACCTGTGGAATAAAGCATGTATTCCAGTGTTCAACTTGTAATGACCCTCACAATTTGGTTTTTGTCTTCTGGAAAAGCTATTCTTAATGCCTGGAACGTACTTCTTCCTCAGTACTATTTAGGAGAAAGGAAGGAGTCAAGATGTTATTAATTTAATTTTTAAAAAGAGAGAGAAGAAAACCAAATCACTAATATCAAAAATGAAAAGGGAAGAGAAGTTTATGGACACTGGGATTGGGATTCTACAAAAGAATGATTGTGCAGTGCATTCCAGGGCATGGAGAGGCTGTGTTCTAGAATAAGAAAAACTAAATCCAAACAAAAGGACTTGATGTTTGTACAGTATGTGAAAATAAATGCCAAATGATAATTTTATTGATCACTACCCATTTCTATTTCACAAGTCCAGGGTTGAGTGAAAGGGGATCTTTTCTGAGGAGTGTAAAGACTGGGCATGGGCCATAAACTTTATGACTAGACAAGTAAGATCATGTGTGGGACAATAGTGACAACAAAAAGAAGCAGAGATTCTCAAGAGTTAAGATCCTGCAAGAAAGGGAAACTCCCATATGACAAGGTGCTTGTCAGTAAAGTGCAAAGCACAAAATGCAAAACACAAGATTAAACAGACCCTGAAGCAAAAGTCCCCACCTCATCCTGACCTTTTTCTCCCATTGTTTGGTGGGAGGTGGGACTTAAATGGCAAATATGGAAATCTATTCCAGAATCAAAAGAATAAATCACCTTTAAAAGCACTGAAATGCTAATTTAGAGTTGTGGGAAATGGAAGGAATGTTCATCCAAGACAATGGAACACCAGCAGATTTTTAGCTATAGCTTAACTTGTTATTGCAAAGTCTCAAATAACAATTAGGACATAGGTTGAAGCCTCATCCTTATAAGAGGTCTTCACTTAGTTTCTCCCATTCAATCAGAAGCCAGCAGCAATTATGTGGTTTTGATTCTAGGAGTAAAATAAAGTTTCAATTCCAAAAGTAAAATTTCAATTTCAGTTTTGAGCCTAGTCTGAAACGTACAGTGGAATAATCAGGTTAAGAATATCAAACCAAAAGAGAAACTGCAATTTTATAAAAATTGGCAGAGTTCTTACTGCCTTGATAGACACAGAGAGCAATAGCTACTTCAACCTATGCAAGTCCACAGGTATATTGCTAGGACCTAAAGACAGGTTAAATACTTGCAGAGATCAGAGCAAAAGTGCAGAAACTGGACTTTGCCTGAGAATATTTAAGACACAAAGCATGGAGGAGAGAAAGAGAGATAGAGACAGAGAGAGAAATGAGAGAATGACTATAAAATACAAGTAAACCATTAAATAAAAACATAGCTTAGGCACAAGCTGAACTAGAATTCGTTGAAAAAATGATGAAAGCCTATAGAAAGGAATTTAAAATGTTTTTAATCAATGATACAAGAATACCAGAGGAAAATTAGAAGGGCAAAGAAAAAATATATGGAAAAAAAGAATTGGAAAAGAAATAAAGTTTGGCCCAAGAGATATAAAATCTCAACCAACCACTTTGAAAATTAGAGAAGACTAAATAGAAGTTAATGGCTCCAAGGGCTTTGAGTAACAAAAGTCAAAAGATCAAAAAAAAAAAAAAGGTATTTTATAGCAAAAACAAATTATTTAGGAAACTGATGGTGGGGAGATAATTTAAGAATCCCTATACTACCTGAAACCTATAATGACAAAAAGTTTTCTAGAAGTCATAAAAGAAAACTACTCAGCTATCTTAAAATTAAAGGACAAAATAAAGGTATATCCTACAATGAAAAATGAACCCCAAGATGAAAATTCCAAAAAACAATAGAAATTCTTGGAGTTAGAATTGAGTTAAAATTCTTAAATCTAAGAATTTTAACTCAAAGAAAAATAGTGCAATCAGAAAAAAAAAAGAAAAAGAAAGAATCGAAGCAGCAAAGAACCAGATCACATATAACCAGCCACCATTACAAAAGAACAGAGAGATTAGAATAGAATATTCCTTAAGTTAAAGGATATTGTCTTAAAGCCAAGGATAACCTACCCTGCAAAATAGATATAATGCTACATGGAAAAAAAATATGGATTTTTAAGGAAACAGAGGATTTTAAGGCATTTCTGATTAAAAAAAAATATTAGAGATTAACAGAGACATGAAAGTGCAAACACAGATGTCAAAAAAAAAAAAATAGAAGAGTAAACATAAGTGCCCAATGATAAGTGATTACACAAGGATAAACTGTTTACCTTCTAATTTGGTGATATGATGCTTGTATAGAGCTAAAATGTTATTATTCTTGAGAGAGCCTAATTAGACAAAGGGCCTAGGGATGGGTCTGATTTATCAGTGCTGTTTGTTGATCAATGACATTATATTGATGCTTGACTTGTGAAAGAACTGGATTTAAGTGAGGCAGAATTGCACAGTTGTCAATCAGAATAGTTATTTTCCAGAATAGCCTAAGTCCAATGGCAAAACAAAAATCAGGCTGAGTGTCGCTGATGGGTTGAGATGCAAGGATAATCTTGACCTCTTGGATGTCTTATCAGGCTTTAAGCACTCAATATTTATATGATGATTTTTTAAAAAAGTGAGAAGAAAAAAATCACTATGGATGGAAAAAGAAAAGAAAGGCTGTAGAAAAATTATCTAATACTTGAGCTGAAGAAATAAAAATCCATGTAAACAAGGAGGAAAAGTTGTGAGAAGCATCAGATACTTGAACCTCATTCTTGTCCAAACTGGTCAAAGGATGAAAAATACACACACACACACACACACACACACACACACACAGAGTTCCCCCAAAGTCTCAAAATCTACTATTCCTTAGTGCAAAGTTAGAAAATTCCCAATTAGTTTTAATTTTTTATCTTGTTCTTTTTCTAACTTTTTTAGTTGCATGCCCAATTTATTGATCTTTTTTTCTGTATTTTATTCAAGTAAGAAACTATACATATAAAATTTCCCCTACAAAGACCTACAAAGTTAAACTATGCCAAAAAAGGAACTAGTCATTTATTTGTTTAATAATCTCTGTCTCTGTGGCTCCCTGGGGTCTTTAGAATACAAATTCTTTACTTAGACATTCTAAGTCCTCTAGCAATATCTTCCACCTAGCACTCCAGGCTGTTTTCCTACAATTCCTTTTCATGAAGTCTGATTCAAACTAGTCAAGGCAAATTCAACATTTCCCCTCTAGTTTCAATACCTTAGTATAAGTTATCTGTAGTGTCTGGAGTACGTGTTCTACTCAGCTTTGCCTTCTAGCATCTATAGCTTTTTTCAAAGTTACAAATGTCACCTACTGAAAAGTCACCCTGGACCACTTCATACCAATCCAATTGGCTAAGATGACAGGAAAAAATAATGATAAATGTTGCAGGTAATGTGGGAAAATTGAGACACTAATACATTGTTGGTGAAATTGTGAACTTATCCAACTATTCTGGAGAGCAATTTGAAACTATTCCCAAAAGACTATACAACTGTGCATACTCTTTGATCCAGCAGTGCCTCAACTGAGTCTGTATCTTAAAGAGAACATAAAAAGGGTAAAGAACCCACATGTACAATGTTTGTAGCAGCTCTTTTTTGTAGTGGCAAGGAATTGGAAATTGAGTGGTTGCCCATCAATTGGGAAATGACTGAATGAGTTATGGTACATGAATGTAATAGCATATTATTGTTCTATAAAAAATAATGAACAGGCTGCTTTCAGAAAATCTTGGAAAGACTTACATGACCTGATGCTGAGTGAAATGAGTAGAATCAGGAGACTGTTGCACACAGTAACAGCAAGATCATGTGATAATCAACTGTGACAGACATAATTCATCTCAGCAGTGTAGTGTGATCAAGACAATTTCAATAGATTTGGGATGGAAAATGCTATCTGCATCCAGAGAGAGAACTATGGAGAGTGAATGTAGATTGAAGCAGATCATTTTCACTTTTTTTGCTTGTTTGTTTCCTTTTTTTCCCTCAAGGTTGTTTTTTTTTTTTTTTTTCCCATTTTCTCCTTTTGGTCTTATTTTTCTTGTAAACATGACAAATATGAAAATATTTTTAAAAGTATTATATATGTATAACCTATATTAGATTGCTTTCTGTCTTGGGGAGAGGGAAGGTATGGGAGGGAAGGGGAAAATTTTTGGAACACATCTTACAAAAATGAATATTGAAACTACCTTTACAATTGCATGGGTTTAATTTATATTGAATTACTTGCTATCTAGGGAAGGGGAAGGTGGGGCAAGAGGAAGAAAAATATGGAACACAAAGTTTTGCAAGAGTCAATGTTGAAAACTATCTTTGAATGTATTTTGAAAAATAAAATGCTATTGTAAAAAAAAAAAAAGGAGCGAAAACTCCAATGGGGTCAAATAAGACTAGAGCAACCATGACAAATACTAAAAATTTAATTTATTGAATTACATTGAAAAATTGAAAAAAAAATTGAAAAGTTAATTAACTTAAATTGAAAAAAATTATTTTTACATATATTTGGAAAAATAAAATACTACTGAGAGAAAAAAAAAAAAGCAACAAATAAGCCTGCCAATAAGTTGTTAGTGCCTTTTCTCTCCTTCCACAAATTTTCTCTTATGTGTCAGCATGCTATATCCCCTTCAATAAAGAATAAACTTCTTGAAGGCAGTAAGAGTCTTACATTTTTGTCTTGTGATTAACATAAAGCCTTCCTTTTTTGCACATGTGGAAGTTTAATGAAATTTGTTGAATAGAATAGAATTGTGCTGTTAACAAAGTCTTAATGATGATAGCTAGCATTTATATAGTGTTTTAAGATTTGTAAAGTATTTTACACATGTTATCACATTTGATCATCACAATGACCCTGTAAAATACATGCTATTAGTATCTCTTCAATGATGAAGACATGATGAAGACAAAGAGAGATCAAGTAATTTGCTCAGGGTCATAGGACTAGTAAGCATCAGAAGCAGACTTTGAATTCAGGTATTCCTGAATCTGAGTTCTGTTCTCTGTGACACACTGTGTTTTACATGGAAGGACTAGCTTGTTAGCCTTCAAACTATAAATTTTGTCTCATAACCAAGATTCATGAAAGTCTCAGCTTGTGTTGTAGAGGAACTAGATTTGAAAAATTAAGAGTATATGCTGTAGAGAACAGTTACGTAGGAATTGGGATAGACTGCTAGCTCTAAAGGCTAATGTTCCTGAGTTCAAATCTGGCCTCAAACACTTATTATGTGTATGACCCTGGTCAAGTCACTTAATCCTATTTGTATCAGTTTCCTCATCTGTAAAATGAGCTGGAGAAGTAAATGACAAACTATTCCAGTATCTTTGTCAAGAATACCCCAAATAGGGTCATGAAGAGTCAGTCACAAATGAAGTGACTAAACCACAAAATTCTGTAGCCAAACTATAACATCAAAAACAATTCTATAGCAGGCCAGTAAACAAAACAACAACTGATGTGAACCATATCTAAATAGATAAGAGAAGGGAGATGAAAAATCTTTTAGCTTAGAAATCACCAGAGAGGCTTTGCATCTCAATAAAAAGTGTACAAAGAAGTTTAAATAGCAAATAGACGGTTTAGTTTATGGTTTGAATGACAGTGAACTTTAGTCAAATGAAGGACAATGGTAGCAGAAAAACAAGCAAATCAACACATGAAATTAGTGTATGACAATTACCTTTATATAACCTTGTGTTACCTAAATGTTCATGCCATTAATAAAAATCTAGCTTACTGTTGCTGAGATAATTATTTCCCTTAGACTTAGTAATTTAAATGAAGATGTCCCATAAATAATTCAGATATTTATCAAAAATTAACTACTACTTCTAAGTAATTACAGAATATGAGTCTATCTTGCAAAATAACCAAAATAAATTTTAAAAAGGCATATAGAATTATCACTTTAGCATTTTTTTGATCTGACAGAAATATTTCCCAAATTCCAAATGATACCTCTTAACACAGGAAATACTATACTTATGAGAAAAAAAAACAAAACACTAAAATACCAACTATATAAGATCACAATTATGGTAATGGAAAAGACCAAATTGGTCATTCAATTAGAAAATAGTAGAGCTTAACCCCTTGTGAAATTTCTGGTATTATAAGGATACTTAAATCCTCTAAGGAGTAGTGATTATTAGTGTCAATACTCTTACCTACCAACATCAACCAAAACTCATCCAAGCCATTATACGTAGAGGCTATGCAGTTAATTAAAATAGTAGTTTCAGTAGGACTTCAGTTTGGTGAAAGGATAACAAATCTTGAGAAAAGGATTCCTGATCCTGTATACTTTCTGAACCTCACCCTGAAAATAATTCCACTGACCCACCAATAGAAAAATAGTAAAGTATTTCCTGAAGCAGAGAACATTTTAAAACTGCTGGAACTCCTTAATGGCATTAATACTATTCTAACCCAACATAAACATTGCATAAAAATACTTGGGGGAATGTCAGAGGTATAGATCTCCACTCTAACTTAATACCTATGTGAAAATGGGCAAATCATTGAACTTTGCTGAACCTCAGTTTCTCATCTGTAAAATGAAGTTAGAATAAGATGGCTTTTGAGGTTCTTACTAGCAAATGCTGAAGGAGAACATTGTTCCCAGCAGTATATTTTTAGCCAGAAGCCACTTTCCCTGGAACAATATCAACCATATCTGACTGATAGTAGAACAATGTGATTCTTCTGATCATTAACATCAAAGACTTGAATGCAATTTAGCCTAATTGTAAGGTTAAACTCCTTTTAAGTCATTTGTCCAGCCAAAGAAGAAACACAAGTAAAACACAATGGGTGAACAGCTGGGATCTCTGAAGACATAATCATAAGTAGTTTGGAGATGTTAAAAAGACATGTCCAGATTCTATAAGTATTGGCAAAGATGGGATCATCAAACAAGATGTGATTCAGAAACAACTCTGGCAATAACAAAAATTACCAAGGACCTGGTCAGCTAGAGAGCTATCATGAAGAGTGGCAGAACTAATACTATAAGTTTAAGTGAGCTGCCTCCCCTGCTTTGGCCCTTGAGCAGACCATCAGCAATATCACAAGATTGCAAATGATACAACTTTTGAATCATACTCTTTTCTAGTTATAATTTATAATTAAGATATATACTTCTGAAAGGGCCCCACATGTGCAAGAATGTTTGTGGCAGCCCTTTTTGTAGTGGCTAGAAACTGGAAATTGAATAGATGCCCTTCAATTGGAGAATGGCTGAATAAATTATGGTATATGAATATTATGGAATATTATTGTTCTGTAAGAAATGACCAGCAAGATGATTTCAGAGAGGCTTGGAGAGACTTACATGAACTGATGCTGAGTGAAATGAGCAGAACCAGGAGATCATTATACACGGCAACAACAGTACTATATGACGATCAATTCTGATGGACATGGCTCTCTTCAACAATGAAATGTTTCAAACCACCTCCAATTGTTCAGTGAAGAAAGCCATATACACTCAGAGAGAGGGATGCAAAATGTGGACCACAACATAACATTCTCATACTCCTTGATTGATGTTTGCTTACATTGTGTTTCCTTTATCTGATATATCGTTTGTGTAGACAAGATTTTTCTTGCACAACAATGACAAGTTTGGAAATATGTATACATATATTCGATTTACCAATATTTTAACATAATTAACATGTAGTGGATATCCTGCCATGTAGGGGAGGGGTGGGGAGTTGGGGGGAAAAATTTGTAACAGAAAGCTATGTAAGGGTTATTGTTGAAGAATTACCCACACATATGTTATGCAAAAAAAAATTTAAAAAAAAAGATATACTTCTAAAACCAAAACAAAGAAAATAGTAAACAAAAGTAAAGTAGAAAATAGAAATGCAAAATTGGTGCTAATCCTATCCATTAAAAGTATATTAGTCCTTTCCATTAAATGCATATTCATTAAACATCTGCTATGTGCCAGTCACTGGGCAAAATTACTTTGCAAATATTATCTCATAGGACTTGCAAGAATTCTTTGTTCTGCTCACATAACCTTCACTTAGACAGAGGTCCTACTATACTATGATGAAGCCCAGAATTAGAATTTTGGTGTAGGAAAAGGAACATAAAAAAAAAAAAATGAAAATTTATCTCAGATGCATTATGCAAATATGATTTTAAAAAATGAAAATATTTTAGAAATTTTAAACTGCTTCCTTTGAACTGAACCTAAACATAATTTAAATGAACACATTTTTTCCCCCCTATCATGGACAACTACATCCTTCTTGAGATAGATAATTTGCTTCCAACTTCAGAGAAATGATTTCATGATTGAAAAACAAAGTTTCCTGGGGGCAACAATTTGCTTTTCATTTTATCTTTTGATTCCATAGCATAGTGGCTCATATTATATGATCTTTTTTGAATTATTGTCATTTAATATGTTTTTCTCAGTTTCTTCAACCATAGAAATAAGAATAATAGCACCCTACCTCACAGAGTTTGTTTTAAGAAAAATAAGTTTATTCACTATTCACTATTTGTTGCTTATCTTTTATCTTATTAGCATTTGAGGGAATGGGTAAAATATAAATAATTAAGCTTTTAATGGACACCAAATAGAAAAGTGACTGAAAACACATAAAATTGTCACAAATCTCAAATCAAATGAGATCATATTCGCAAAATGATTAGCACAGTGCCTGAAATAGTAGGAACTGTATAAATGCTTATTACTGACTTCTTTCCTCCTCCCCACTATAACTACACACACACACACACACACACACACACACACACACACACACACAGAACTCAGAATTGTTAAAAGACTTCTTTATTTGATTGGGTTTTTAGTTTTAGTATATGATAAGTGAAGGGAATAGCATGTTACATAAGAAAGGGTTATCAAGACAATGATCTTTAAAAGAGGATTGATTTTCATTTGGGAAAAAAATTAAACAGAATAGAAAGTGATTTTTTAACATATAGTATGAATATAATCACAGGGATAGGACTCAACCTATGATTTAATTAGCATGTGGAACTATCAGGTGAGGAAACTTCCTCTTATAACACATTCTTGTTTGGGGACCACAGAGTGCAAAGAAAAGTCAATGTAACCTTGGGTTCAAACTTGGGCATCTGCATAAGAATCTCCTACTGGTAGAAAAAAAATCATGACTCAAAACTTCCCATAGTAAGGTCAGAATTGGTCCAAGAGATTTGAAGAAAAATTCTTCCTTTCTGCTTTGACAAAAGGCACATATATACAGTTATCTCTTTCACACTGTAACTTTCATCATGACTGTTTCAATATATTGCATAAGGAAATTAAATGGGAATTTTGGAAGGATTTTACAGAAGCCATAAATTACATACAAAGACCTGCAGATGACACAAAAAATTTAGAAACTCAGAAATGAATATATATATATATAGTATTTTATAATATTAACATATAATCATAATTTAGACTTCTTCTCTAGTATGAAGGGAGGACTAAAAAATTGTATGTGAATTTTCCAAATTATGGGGATGCCATATCCCTAACCACACTGATGTAGAATGGATAACTATTGTCCCAAACTCTTAAAAAGGAGACATACAGGGGGAAAGGGAATAGATTTTGGAAAGCTGATAGAGGAGAAAAGTAGCTACCCAACATGATCTTGATTTCCAGCTTGCCTTCCTAAAGTCTTCTGAGAATTTCCCTTTGGGTGAGATTAAGATCTTTCTCTCCCCTTAGAATGAAGACATCCTGTTTCTAACAAGAAAGCTCAGTCACTATTTATCACCTGGTATATTCTAATCTGTATAACTTCTCAAATTTCTGTTTATCATCTGGTTGGAAACATAGATTTGCTCAAGTATTGACAATTTGTTGATTATCTTTTATTTAATTAGCATTTTGAGGGAAAGTGGACTGTAACCTTGGAGAACTATCTCTCAATAATGGTTAGCAACCAACAAAGTGGCTAGAGCCTAAGAAAATATTCATTTCTCTTGTGCTAGAAATATTGGCTGGTGTGGGAGGAGGGAGAGTGTAGGTTAAGGATAGGCGATGAACAAATAAAACTCTAGTATAGTACCTCTGATCTGAAAAGACCTGGCTTCATGGTTTCAACTCCTATTTTCCTGAACGCAGTAATCAAAATTCTCTCTTCAAGAGGGAGAAGTGAGATAAAAGCCTCTTCATGAGTCATATTTAGATAAAGTTTGTGGATACACATATAACCTACATGGGCAACATACCCACATTTTTTTTTTTTTTAGCAACAAAAGCAGAGTTTCATAATTCCGGGGTGGATTTCTTCACAGAAAGAGCAAGTAAATTTTCTGGTAAAGAAGCAAAAATAGCAGTGTATGTAAATCCTGTCTTGCTTTGGTAAACACTGGCTTTGAGGCAGCAGTGTAGGAGAACCTGGGGATAAACATGGGAGCAGTGCCTCACAACTCCAGCCTACATTGATTCAAATTCCTTTTGTACTCATTGTCTGAATAGTACAATTAGCACCTCATTATAGAGTCTTATTCGCTAATTGTTGGTACCTGGCAATTTAGCATTTTACTATGTACTACTTTGTTCTCAAAAGAACAAAGGGGCAGCTAAGTGGTGCAGTGAATGGAACAAGGGAACTGGTGTCAGAAATAATTGAGTTCAAATCTGGTCTCAAACACTAGCTCTGTGACTGTGAGCAAGTCACTTAATTTTTATTTTCCTCAGTTCATCATCTATAAAATGGGACACACTGGAAAAGGAAATGGCGTCACACCATTTTTTTTGCCAAGGAAACCAAGGAAAATGAACAGTAACCAACTGATGAATAATTAACTGTTTCTTGATTGCTAAAAAATTTTCAAGCAGCCTGAAAATATGGGAATAGTGGTTAACAGAAAATTGTTGATATAATGACAGAAATTGTTAATGCCAAAAGTAATTTGGACAACTATTCACTTAAATGATTCTTAAAATGTCAGAATTTCAATAATGTCCTTATATTCCTATTCTTAAGATATTCATTCCTGATTAGGTCAAGATGAACCATGCCCATCATCCCCCAACTTAGAGACATTTACTTGGGAGCCAGCTCAAGCTGGATCTCAGGTTTTTGTGTCCTTATCTCCTTACACTAGGATTCATGACATAAAGGGCAAAATAGTCAGAATGAAGTGGTTTTCTTTGCCCAGATTACCAAAGGCCACTGGGATCTCATGATCAGGTCTTGCTACCTCTCCTATTTCCTTCCCCTCTCCTAAATATATAAAAACTTTTTTATGGGTCTCTTGGGAAATCCACTGGACATCTCTCAAGGAGGTGGCAGTTATGCTACCCTGTTATCTCAATTAAAGAAGCTTTATTCCTCAGTTTATGGCTTTGATTTTTTTCAGAACTTGCCAATGTTTGAAGCAGTCTAGCCAGGTTAAAAGAGTAAATAAAACGGAAGTGAAGTATAAAATTGCCTTAAGGCAACAAAAGCAGTCATCAGAAGAAAATATTTGAAAACAAGTTTATTAAACATTTAAGCCAACTCAAATTTAGTATATATCTATCCTGATATAGAGAAATATTTTACTTTCCTTGTGCATTGTAGTTAGATATTTCCAAGATATTTCCCTCTCTCATCAGATGCAGGGATAACAGGGACAGATTCAATGGTTTTCACTGATGGAGTTCCTTGAGAATCTTAAGGAATTAAAGATTTTCCACTTGGAACCCCTTTTGCTCAAGAAATTTCTACATGATCCTAAATATATAAGTATATAATCAAACACTTGCTGATAATAAATTATAATTTTGGGATCCACACATTCAATTACTGGATCAGGAACCACAGTTTAAAAAACTGGGATCTAGAACACTAATTAAAGTGTCTTGCCCAGGGCCACATAGCCATTGCTTCATTTAATTATTATTACCTCAGGGGGCAGCTAGGCAGTGCAGTGGATAGAGTACCAACCCTGAAGTCAGGAAGTCCTGAGTTCAAATCTGAACTCAGACACTTAGCACATCCTAACTATGTGACCCTGGGCAAGTCACTTAACCCCAATTGCCTCAGGAAAAAAAATATATATATATTACCTCCATCTAAGGATGGTAGTGGGACAGAACTTACTCCATTAACTATCAATTGTTTTTATTACTACCTCCATCTAACTTATGGGAAAGAACAGAACTCACTCCATTATATATCAACTGCTTTTATGTTACTTGTCCAGATATCCAACTTGAATGACATATTAATTTTAAGGTATAATAAAAAAAAATTCCCTTCATCCTTCTTAAACTGATTACATGTCTGCTTCATACCAGATTTGGGAAGAATACCATTATACATCAGAAGTGGACAATTATTTTGAGAGAGAAAGTTTGCCAGTTTTGTTAACTCTTACACTAAGCAAATGTATATAGGCAAATGTTTAGTCTGCTCCATCAGATAACACAATTTATTCCTCATGGTCTAAGTTTTATGATATATAAAAATATGAATACCAAACCCTCTCTTAGTTCTCACAGAATTTTTATATGACAATTATAAAATTATGCATGAATATATTCTGAAAATTATAATCTATAAATTTAAAGGGTAAAAATAAGGATAACAATAGCACCCTATCTCACAGGTTTGTTACATTTATTGTATTTGGGTCCTAAAGGCAGTACTAAAAGTAAGGGGTAGAAGTTATTCCATGGCAAGAGGACAAAGAGGGGAAGGTCTTAAATTACCAGAAATTAGTGCTAACCAAAAATAGTATGAGCTATTCAGGGAAATAATAGATTCCAGCTTTATTTAAAGTTGTCAGGATTTCCTTTTTGCCAACATTTATGGCCCTTTCTCAATATTATTCTTCTTGAACTCTCTGCAGTTTTTGACACTGTTAATCATTGCCTTCTTCCGGAAACACTCCTCTCTTTACATTTTTATAATGCTGTTCTCTCCTGGTTCTCCTCCTACATATATTACTGATCTCTCTGCTGGATATTTTTCTAGATCATGTCCACTAACCATGGATCTGCAAATACACCAAAGCTCTTTTTCCTCTTCTCCTTCTATGCAATTTTCCTTTGTAATTTCATCACCTCCCATGATTTCAACTGTCATTTTATGTCAGATTTATTTATAAAGGTGTAACCATCTTACCTTACCATCATGTATGAGTACAAAATGCTGATGGCTTATGCTATAAAGAGTTGGTGATGTTCAGAGAAGATGGTTATTTGCCAGATCCAAAAGGCAGACCTATTCTGGCTATGATTTTCTTATATTAGAGCACTGGCTTTTTTTTATTCTTGTTGCCAACACTATTTCTGGCAATCATCCTTTTATTCTCTTTACTTTTCTTCTGTGTCAGTTCTTTTCCCCAGGGAGATCATGTGCTTCTCTCTTCCAGTGTCATCACTTATAACCAAATATCCAAAAGTCAATACTAGCTGTTCTTTTCCAAGTCATTTCTCAGTCCTTTCTCATATTGTGCTATTCCCTCATCAAAGCCACTGTCTGTTCTTAGCTTTCAAATGAAAAGCCTGATCTTTTATAGATACTGCCAACCAATGAGAAGGAGAATGTTCTCTCCTTTCTCTGCAAGAAGCTAAAGAATCACAGCATGTTTCCTGTAACCTTCCATTCTGAGAAATTGTGTCTGTTTATTGTTAGAATTTCTTTTCTTGCTTCTTCCCTTCAAGCAGACTTTTGTTCCTTGGCTACTTAATTTTATTCCAATATATTCAATTCAACTATTGTGCTAAGGACTAGCGATAGAAATAGATATTGCCCTAAATGAATTTATAATCTAATACAAGCATAAGATGTGAACACAAATAAGTATAAAACCAGTTAGAATGAGATATGGATTGTAAAAAGAAAAAGTTATCAAAGTACTATGTTAGGAGAGATCACCTCTACTAATGGAGGAGAGTAGTGAAATACAGGAAGGCATTATGGAAGAGAAGGAATTCAATTCGGATCTTGAAGGGAAGAAATTCAGATATGGATATGACAAGAGATTACTTTAGGAATAGGGACAATATTAATCACCATTATGTTGGGGAGATTCAGAAGCTCTTTTTCTTTTCTAAATTTCTCTTTATAAAAAATTTCCTTTTCTTAAAGGACGTTATTGATGACCCCACCTGACTATTTAATCTAGGATTGGAAAGCACACTGTGTTCTGCTTTGGCTTGGCTGAGGTATACATTTTTAAACTGATAGCCTAAAGAGCTAATATAGAAATACTTTCTCTTAGGGGCTGGAGCTAAGAAGGCAGAGTGAAGCCAGAAAGCTGCTCCTGCTCTTCCACTTTCCCTTGAAACCACATGAAACTAAACCTCTGATCAATCTGATGGAATGAAACCACTTTCCAGCTCAAGATAGAGTGGAAAAACTCCAAGCCCAGGACAGCCTCACCAGGGTGAAAGGGGTATTCAACCTAGAACAGACAAACTCTGGGAAAGCCAGTGAGAGGGTCTTAATCACAACAGATCAGGAACTGAGACCCTTAGTCCTGACTCAGTAGGAGGGCAGCTGAGAAGCAAATGTTGAGAAGCCAAGCTGTTTTCTGAAATCAGTTAAAATCAGATCTGATAAAATTAATCCCCTGAAAACATAAGGGGACTCTGCTTAAAACCCAAGGATCAGAACTGCATAGGAAGCTTGGGACAACACCCCCTCCAGGAGCAGCGTTCAACCATAAAAGTAAAAGAGAAAATACCAAAAGAAAAGAAAAGAAAATGCACAAGAAGCAGAAAAGAACCTTGACCAGAGAAAACTACTATGGTGACAGGTAAGAACAAAATACCAACTCAGATGAAGACAAAATGTGCACAGAGAAAATCTCAAAGAGTGATATGAAGTGGTAGCAAGCACAAAGAGGCTTAATGGAAGTGCTTATAAAAGACTTTAATTACTCTGTGATATAGCAAAAAATCAGTCAAACAAAGTAAAAAGAATGAAAAAAGTGGAAGAAAATGTGAAATACCTCATTAAAAAAAATAGCCAATCTGGAAAATAGATACAGAAGACACAATTTAAAAATGATTTGTCTATCTGAAGGCCATGACCAAAAAATGAGCCTGGATATAATGTTTCAAGAGATTATCAAAGAAAACTGCCCCAGTATTCCAGAAACAGAAAATTTATCTATCCTTTTAAAGAAATAGGCAGGGAAAGGAGAAAGAGAAAGGAGAGCATAAATATTAGTAAAAAAGGTAAATGAAGGTGGGAGGGTAATAGAAGTAAGGGAGTGGGCTGGGTAGGTTAAAAAAGACATTACTACAAGAAGGGGGGAGGAGTGATAGGAGATAAATTAGTGAGTAGGGTGGGTTAACAAAAACACTTCTCAGGACAAGGTAGAAAGCCTGTAATCATAACTATGAATGTGAATGGGATGACCTCTCCCATAAAACAGAAACAAATAGCAGAATGGATTAAAAAAACAGAATTCTAGGGCAGTTAGGTGGGGCAGCGCATAGAGCACCAGAGTTCAAATCTAGTATCAGACACTTAACATTCCCTAGCTGTGTGACCCTGGGCAAGTCACTTAACCTCAATTAGCAAAAAAACAAAACAAAACAAAACGCAAACCAGAATCCTATAATAAGTTTTTTCCAAGAAACACATTTGACACAGAGAGATACATATAGAATAAAGTTAAAAGCTGGAACAGAATTTATTATTCTTCAGCTGAAAAAAAATTTAGAGAAAGTAATTCTGATCTCAGATAAAGCAAAAGTAAAAATAGATCTATTTAAAAGAGATAAGGAAAGAAAGGACAATTTCACTAAGGGTACTGTGAACAATAAAGTCATAACAATACTAAATGTGTACACACCAAGTGGTAAAGCAGTCAGATTCCTAGAGAAGATTTTAAGGCTGTTACAGGAAGAAACAGTCAGCAAAACCATATTAGTGTAGGATCTCAACCTTCCCCTGTCAGAATCAGACAAATCTAATCACAAAATGGAGAGGAAAGAAACTGGGGAAGTTAATAGGATCCTAGAAAACATAGATATGATAGACCCCTGGAAAAAACTGAATAGGAACAGAAAGGAATACAGATGTTTTTTAGCAGTATATGGCAGCTAAACAAAAACTGACCATATATTAGGGTATAAAAACCTCATAGTCAAATGAAGAAAGGCAGAAATAGTAAATGCTTCTTTGTTAGACCACAATGCAATACAAATAATATTTGATAAAGGGCCAGGGAAAGATATTATAAAATCCAATTGAAAATTAAATA
Organism: Myrmecobius fasciatus; assembly: GCA_023553655.1. Taxonomy (NCBI): domain Eukaryota; kingdom Metazoa; phylum Chordata; class Mammalia; order Dasyuromorphia; family Myrmecobiidae; genus Myrmecobius; species Myrmecobius fasciatus. Next base: position 399,911 of record JAJPUD010000428.1, on the reverse strand, counting down.
ATATAATTCTAAAAAATGAGTCAGCCAATCATAGAAACTATCATAATTTCATTCAAAATAATGATAATAATGAGACAACATATCAAAACTTATGGGATGCAATCAAAGCAGCACATCAGGGAAATTTTATATTTCTAAATAGTTACATGAATAAAATAGAGAAAGGAGAGTTCAATGAATTGGGCATGCAACTAAAAAAGCCAGAAAAAGAACAAATTTAAAATCCTCAATTAAATAACAAGTTAGAAATTCTGAAATTCAAAGAAGAGATTAATCAAAGAGATACTAAGAAAATTATTGAATTAATAAATAAAATTAAGAGTTGGTTTTGTGAAAAAAAAACAACAAAATAGATAAACCTTTAATTAATTTGATCAGAAAAAGGAAAGAAAAAAAATACAAATCACCAGCCTCAAAAATGAAAAGGGTGAACTTACCCTCAATGAAAAGGAAATTAAACAATAATTAGGAGCTTTTTTGCCCTACTATATGGCAGCAAACCTGACAATCTAACTGATATGGATGAATATTTACAAAAATATAAATTGCCCAGATTAATAGAAGAGAAAATAAATTACTTGAATAGTCCCATTTTAGAAAAAGAAACTGAACAAGTTATTAAAGAACTCCCTAAGAAAAAAAGTATTCAGGGCCAGATGGATTCACAGGTGAATTCTCCCAAACATTTAAAGAACAATTATTTCCAATACTATGTAAACTATTTAGAAAACTGAGTACAGAAGGAGTCCTGACAAATTCCTTCTATGACACAAATATGGTACTAATACCTAAACAATGAAGAGTCAAAACAGAGAAAGAAAAAGATAGTTCAATCTCCCTAATGAATATTGTTGCAAAAAAAATAAATAAAATATTAACAAAGATATTATAACAGCTTTTTTTTTAGCAAGATAAAACACTAGGATGAAGTAAGATTTATATCAGGAGTGCAGCGATGGTTCAATGTCAGGAAAACAATCAACCATATCAAGAACAAAACCAACAGAAATTATTTGATAATCTCAATAGATGAAGAAAAGCTTTTGACAAAACACAGTGTCCATACCCATCAAAAACACCAGAGAGCATAAGGATAAAGGGAGCTTTATTTAAAATAACAAGTAGTATATAGCTAAAACCAACAGCAAGCATTATTTGTAATGGAGAGAAGCTGGGCATATTCCCAATGAGATCAGGGGTGAAACAAGGATGTCCATTATCATCACTATTATTCAACATTGTACCAGAAATGGTGGTTTTAGAAATAAGAAAAGAAAAGAAAAATTAAAGGTATTAGAATAATAAAGGAGGAAATCAAACTATCACTCGTTGCAGATGATATGATGATATATTTAGAAAAGCCTAGAAAATCATCCAAAAACCTCCTGGAAATAATTCACAGCTTTAGCAAAGCTGCAGGATATAAAATAAACCCACATAAATCATCAGTATTTCTATATATAATGATAAAGTTCATCAACAAGAAAGAAAAAGAGAAATTCCATTTAAAATTATCGTAAACAAAGGAAAATACTTGGAGGCTTACCTGACAAGACAAATTTAAGAACTATATGAACACAATTACAAAACACTTCTCACACAAATAAAGTCAGATTTAAGCAATTGGAAAAACATCAATTGTTCATGAGTAGGCCAAGCAAATACAATTGTACCTAAATTGATCTACTTGTTCAATGCCATACCTATTAAACTGCCAAAAATTATTTTATAGAAGTAAAAAAAAATAATAAAATTCTTTTGGAAGGTCAAGAAGATCAAGGGAATTAATGAAAAACAAAATACAAAGAATAGTGGTTTAGCAGTACCAAACCTAAAACTAAATTACAAAGTCACCTAAAACCATTTGGTACTGGCTAAGAAATAGAGTAGTAGATCAGTGGAAGAGATTAGATAGAAGATATAGTAATCAATGCAATTTGGTATTTGATTAAACCCCCTAACTCCAGCTTCTGGAATAAGAACTCACTATTTGACAATTGTTGGGAAAACTGGAGAATAATATGTTAGAAATTTGGCACAGAACTACATCTCACAACCCAGACCAAAATAAGATCAACATGGTATATGATTGGGGCATAAAGGATGATAAAATAAAAAAAATTAGGGCAGCAAGGAATAATTTACCTATCAGATCTTTGGAGATGGGTGGAATTTATGTCCAAAGAAAAAGTAGAGAACATTATGAAAGGTAAAATGGATAGCTTTGATTACATTAAATTAAAAAGTTTTAGTACAAACAAAACCAACAGAAACAAGATTAAAAGTGAAATACAAATATGGGAAAAAAATCTTCACAGCCAGTGTTTCTGATTAACATCTTATTTCTAAAATATATAAAGAAGTATGTCAAATTCATAAGAATACAAATCATTCCCCAATTGATAACTGGTTCAAGTATTTGAGCAGAAAATTTACAGATAATGAAATTAAAGCCATCTACAGTCACATGAAAAAATGATCTAAATCACTATTCATCAGAGAAATGCAAATTAAAACAACTCTGAAACACTACCTCATACCTCTTGATTGACATAGATGACAGGAAAAGATAATGATAAATGTTGGAAGGGATCTAGGAAAACTGGGACACTAATGCATTAATGGTGGAATTATAAAATGATCCAACCATTTTGGAGAGCATTTTGGAACAATGTCCAAATGCTTATAAAACTGTGCAAAACATTTGACTCTGCATGATCTTACTGGGTCTGTATCCCAAGGAAATCTTAAAGGAGGAAAAAGGACCCATGTGCAAAAATGTTTGTAGCAGCTCTTTTTGTGGTAGCAAAGAATTGGAAAACAAGAAGATACCCATCAATTAGGGAATGGCTGAACAAGTTATGGTACATAAATGGAATATTATTGTTCTATAAAAAATTATGAACAAGATGACTTTAGAAAGGTCTCTAACAATTTACATGAACTAATGGCTGAGTGAAACAAGTAGAACCAAGGAATACATTGTACAAAATAATAGCAAGAATATGTGATGATTAACTGTGAAAGACTTGGTTCTTCTCAGAAATTCAGTGATCCAAAGCAATCCCAATAGATTTTGGACAGAAAATGGCATCTGCATACAGAAAAAGAAATATTGAGATTGAATGTAAATCAACATATGCTATGTTCACTTCTTTTTTCTGCCTTTCCCCCCCCTCTTTCATGGTTTTTTTCCCTTTCATTCTGATTTTTCTCTCTCAACATGATTCATAAAGCAATGTCCATTATAATTTATGATCTCATCTGATCTTCACAACAAACTTGGGAGGTAAGTTCTGTCATTATCCTCATTTTACAGATGAGAAAACTGATACAAAAAAAAAAAAGAGGCTATTTTATTTGCTCAGGATCACATACCTAGTAATTGTGTGAGGTCAAATTTGAATTGAAGTCTTTCTGACTTCAGTCCCAACATTCTATCCATTGTTTCATCAATGAAATAAATTATGCACACAATATACAAAGGTAAATGAGCATAGTAACCTTGTGCGTGATAAACTCAAATATCTCAGCTTCTGAAGCATGGGACAGAAATTGCAAAATTGAAATTAGGTACAGAGTACCATCTTACACACTATATCAGGATAAGTACAAAATGGCTACAGGATTTAGACATAAAGAGTGATATTATGAACAATATATTGGGAACTGAGCCATATTTATAAAAATAAGATTCATTTCCTAATTGTAAATGGTCAAATGATAAGAATAATTTTCAGAAGAAGAAAACAAAGCTATCAGTAATCATATGAAAAAAAAACTATCTAAATCACTAATAATTAGAGAAATATAAATAAAAACAAGTCTGAAATATCATCTCATGATAATTAAATTGCCTAAGATGACAGAAAAATAACAAATCTAAAAGGGATAGGAAAATTAGGTATACTAATGCACTGTTGGTAAAGTTGTGAACTGGTCCGCATTCTGGAGAACAATTTGGAACTAAACCCAAAAGATGATTAAACTGTTCATAACTTTTTCTCTAACAACATCACTACTAGTTCCATCCCCCAAAGAAATCATAGAAAATGAAAAAAAATGATTCATATATGAAATATATTTGTAATAGCTTTTTTTGTAGTGGCAAAGAATTAGAAACTGAGGGGTTGCCCATCAATTGGGAAATGTCTGAACAACTTATTGTATATAATTGCGATAGATTATTATTGTACTGTAGGAAATGGTTTTAGAAGAACCTCAGAAGAGGTATGAGTTGATGTAAAGTGAAGTAAGCAGAATCAGGGGAATAATGTGCACAACTGTGAAAGACATAGCAACTGTAATAAGCATAAAGATTCATAACAATTCTAAAAAACTCAATGAAAAATTCCATTTGCCCCAAGATAGAGAACTAAAGGACTTTGAGAATACACTAAAGCATATTATTGTCCCTCTCGGTCTTTTTTTTTTTTTTTTCACTACTGTAGAAATATTTTTTTCATGATTTCATATGTATAATGGGAATCAATTTTCTTGTCTTCTCACTGGGTTGGGGAGAGATTAAGGAAAAGAGAGAATTTGGAACATAAAATAAAATGAAAAATGATTACTTACTGATAATAAAATTATAAGGCTATATAGTTCTTTAAAAATATTTATAAAGTATGATCACTTTATAAAAATTATTTTCTACCAGTAAATTTTACCATAGAAGAAGATAAAAGCTGGAAACAAAGTGAATAGATCTTTGATAGGAAAATGGTTCAACAAATTTTCATATATAAATTTAACAGGCTATTATATATTATAAGAAATGACAAACATAAGAGAATGCTGTATAAGAATGACAACAATAAAGAAATATTAAATACTATAAGAAAAGACAAAGGAGGAATTTAGAAAATACTTGCATGGGGTTATATAGTATTTGAAGGAAACAGAGTCCTGATAACAATATATACGACTACCACAATGCAACGAAAACATCATTAAAAAGTAACTGAACTCCAATGAAAAGCAGTGAACAGTACTGGCTCCAGAAAACAGAAAATGTAATATACATCTTCTTTTTAGAAGAGTGAGGAGGATAGCATATATTGTCAAATAGGCTTAATTCTTTGGTTTTTTTTTTTTTATTAGCTGCTTTTTTCTTGGTTAAAGAGTGGGATTGCAAGGGTAAAACTAGGAGATATTTTGGGGGGAAATGATAGTATTAAAAACACAAATTTAAAAATTATGAAATCTAATTATGAAAGAAAAATGGCTAATAATCAAAAAGAGGGAAAAGCTCATAAGACCATATCTCTACTTTTAGTAGAATATCCATCTAAATTACTTTACAGATCTATACTATTTTAAAGGTCTTGTGTTTTTAAAGGTCAGAAATTTCCCTGAAGAAATATTTCATTCTGAAAATCAGAGGCTTAAAATATGCTGTTTTCAAATCTGGTTCCTAAAGCCTACAATGGGTTTGAAAGACACTGACTGATAAGAATCCTAGAATAGAAAATGAGAATCTGTTATATGAGACAATGCATATATAACAAATATATTTGTGTATATACATATAGATATATATGCAACTCACATAGATACATATCTATGCCACATAAATAGTACATGCTATATTATATAATTTCATGTATTTATCTTCACATATATGATGTGTGTATACTATATTACAGAGCTGAATATGACAATGAATCCTTGAGAAAGAGATGAATCATTCAAATTATCAGTATGAAGTAAAATATGCTATTGCCGATAATAGTGAAGGTCATAATGACAAAGCCTTTGAGGACAAGCTGAGGAGAGGCAGCAAAATGCTGAGAGAAATGATAGTGAAGGAAAAATTCGTTTCAGAGTCAAACCATTTAATTGTGCAAAGTATTTTCCTCCTGTGATTAAGGTCTTAATGTTCCAGCTTGCATTATGAAACTATTACATATAAATATATATGTACATAATATATATTTATATACATAGTTATACCATTAGATACATATGGAGTAAGTATGAAGACATCATACTTCAAATGCAAATTTTACTGGATTCTCAAGGGGAGTTTTATTTCTGCCTATCATGTTTTCTCTGTTGTCGTTTTTCTCCTATTACTTTTTAATCAAGCATCCGTCTTCATCCCTTTAATTTCTTTCTCTTCTTCCTTTTATATCCACTGTTTCTGTCTATTCCTACCCCCTCTTGTTTTTGCTATTTTTCTTTACTTCTCCCCTTTTCATTTTTTTTTTCATTTACATGGTAAATAATCTAACTTGAAATTGCCTATCTTCCTAACTCTCTGACTTTCTCTTCTAGAAGGAAGGAGCTGGAATAGTGATTGATTAAGCACTTATGTGCTTGGCATTGAGCTAAATGTTTTACAATTTATTTTTTTATTTGATAGTCATATACAAAACCCCTTTCAAAATTATTTTTGGAAAGAAGTTTATACTTTAAATAAAGTGTGTCATTTTGATATCATTGTAAGATTGGCTCTCATTAAAGCAGAAAGCAGTCTGTAAGCCTTAAAATGATGGTGCCATTAGCATTAGATATTAGATTATAACTTAATGTTTTAATTTTATCCTAATGCAATAAGAGTTTCACAGCATTTTATTAAATTTGTCATTTTTTATTATTTTCAAAAATATTTTACTTATTTCATTAACATAAAAGCTAAAATAGATGAACACAAATCAAGAGTCATGACTATGATACACATGCTTTGATAGTATGTAGTCTTAAAGATGTACTTCTTCCCTCCACTGTCATTCTTATACCTTCTCCAAATCAACAGAGGAGTTCCAAAGACAAATTTCTGGCAGCTTTCTATCTATATAATATATAGATTAGAAAATCAAGTCCATTATACTTGGACTTTTAAAATTAGCATAAACACAGAAAAAGCATTCTCAATTGAATGCACAGTTTAAATGTAGGAGTGTATGCTTTAAATGTAAAGCTGACTTTTAATTCCAGTTAGTTCATCCTACCTAGAGACCACTCATACCTATTTCCAAATATTATGACAAAATATTATCTAAAAGCTTTATTATACAAGGACTTTAATCAGTGCATATTATTAAGAATCTATTACATGAAAGGCACTTTTCTATGTGCTTTGTGCAATTCAAAGACATTTAAGACATAGCTCTTGCCTTCAAATGCTCAACAATATGGGTAGGAAAGATCATATACAAAATTGTAAAAAATGTTTAAAATATTTTTAAAATTTTGAAACTTTTCTTCATATCTTTATATTTTTCATTTCTTTTTAAGAGTTCAATTCAGCAGCTTTTTATTATGATAAATTATTAATAAATGCTATCTAATTTTTTCAATAGTATTTTATTTTTCCAAATACATGTAAAAATAAGTTTTCATTATTTGTGTTTCAAATTTTTCTCCCTACCTCCCTTACCTCCCTACTCCACAAGACAGCAACAATTTGTTACAGGTTAAGCATGTGTAATACTTTTAAATATATTTCCATATTTGTCATTCCAGGCAAGAAAAGTCAGACAAAAAGGAAAAAAAAATAAGAAAGAAAAACAAAACAAAAAAAGTGAAATTATTATGGTTCAATTCACATTCAGTCTCCATAAGTTTCTCTAAGGATGCAGATGACACTTTCCATTCCAAGTCTATTGGAATTAACTGATCTCAACAATGTGATGATTCAAGACAAGTCCACCACATAATGTTGTTTTTGTGTATAATGTTCTCCTGGTTCTTCTCACTTTACTTAGTATAAATTCATCTAAGTCTTTCCAGTTTTTTTTTTCTGAAATCGGCCTGCTCATTTCTTACAGAACAATAATATTCTATTACATCTATATATGATAATTTATTCATTCATACTCAATTTTCAGATTTTTGCCACCAAAAAAAGAGCTGCTATAAACATTTTTGTACACGTGTGTCCTTTTCACTCTTTCATGATTTCTTTGAAATACAGACCCAATAGTGGCATTGCTGGATCAAAGGCTATGCATAGTTTTATTAATTATCTCATTTTGAAGGAGATGAGAGAATAATTGACATAAGAATTTTCAGAGTTCAGGGATTGCTCCCACAGCAAGTAAGACTGCTACAAATTGGTTTGTCAAAAATATATTTTTTTGACTTGGATAAATAGGATAAATGTCAGCTAACAATATATAACTTCAATAACAACAAATTCATAAATAAAACCAACAAACTTGTGAGCCATTGTATCCAAGATGAAACTTTATGTGACTTATGACTAACAATCCAGATATTTTTATGTCTCTAGAGTATATTGTAGTAATTTAAAGAAAAAAATATTGTTACTAAATTATAAGATTAAGAAAAAATTTTCAGGGATAAGCATATATATATGAGAAAGAGAGAGAGAGAGAGAGAGAGAGAGAGAGAGAGAGAGAAGGAAAGAATGGGAGAGAGAAGAAGAACTAGACAAGTCAGAGTATTTGAAAATGAACCTGCATTGGATAGCACTACCAGCTGAAACTATATACATACACACACACAATCTATTTATACATATACATACACATACATACACACATATACATATACATATATGCATATATGTGTGTTTATTTATATGGGCAGCCAAGTGGCACAGTGTTGGATCTGAAGTCAGGTAAATTTTGAGTTCAAAACTGGCCTCAGACACTATGTCACCCTGGGTAAGTCACTTAACCCTATTTGCCTAAGTATTCTCATCTAAGCAATTAGAAACTTAGTATTTCTGCCAAGAAAACCCCTTACAAAAGGGTTATAAAGAGTCAGTCATGACTGAAACAACTAAACAACAACAATCTATATGTACACAAACATATATATATATGTACATATATATATATAAACAGTAATATGTAAATATTTTAAGACTTAATATGTAAGACTATTTAAGACTTTCAAGTGGAAATTGTTGAATACATTAACTTCTACTCAATAAGCTCTGAACATGTTTGAGAAAATGGCCACTACAATATGCTTGCAGATATTATCCTAATTATAGACTAATGAATCCCAGAAAAGAGACTAGATATTCTGTATTTTGGAAAAATTAATAGTATAACAGAATAATCATAATTTGTAAATAAATCGTAATCATAATTTGACTTAATAAAAAGTGGTGAAGAACTTAGAACAGATAGTTATGAGTATGATAAAAGTTCAATTAAAAAAAACAAGATTGAAGAACATAAAAATAAAACTAGTTTCAACCTACCTATAGTTTGAATTACTTACTTTGTCAGACACTATAGGAATTGAGTTGTTGTGATTTAATGAGAATCCCAAGACACAGGAAGATTTCTGGCCTAACAATATTATGATACATCTATTAAGCAAAGAATGTATAAACTAATAATGTAGGCATTCTGTCTCAAAACAAAGATTGTTGTTATTAAACTATTCAGTACTGTCTGATTCTTTGTGATCCCACAGAACATAAGACACTAGGTCCTTTTATTCTCCATTATCTCTTGAAGCCTGTCCAAGTTCATAATTGTTTCCATGACACTATTCATCTCATCATCTGCCATCCTTTTTTCCTTTTGTTTTCAATTTTTCCTAATAGCAAGGTCTTTTCCAAATGAGTCCTGTCTTTCAATATGCAATCTAAATATTTAAACTTCAGTTTAAGTATTTGTTCTTTCAATGAGTAGTCTGAATTATTTTTTTTAAAGTATTGATTGATTTGATCTCCTTGATGTCCAAGGGACCCTCAAAAGTCTTCTCTAGTATCATAACTGGAAAATGATGGTTTTTGTGGTACTCAGCTTTCCTTATAGTCCAAATCTCATAGCCATATATTGCTACTAGATAAAAAAAAATAGCTTTTATTATACAGGCCTTTATTTGTAAAGTAATGTCTTTGCTTTTTAGTATGCTGTCCAGATTTTTCATAGCTTTCCTTCCAAAGAATAAATGTCTTTTAATTTCATGGCTGCAGTCACCGTCGGCAGTGATCTTTGAGCTCAAGAATATAAAATTTGACACAGCTTCATTTTTTTTTCTCCTTCTATTGCCAGGAAGTAATGAGACCAGTCGCCAAGATTTTAGTTTTGTTGTTATAATTGTTTTGTTTTTTGAGGTTTTTTAATGTTAAACTTCAAGCTGGCTTTTACATTCTCCTCTTTACCCTCATCAAGAGGCTTCTTATTTCTTCTTCCCTTTCTATCATCAGAGCAGCAACATCTGCACATCTGAAATTAATATTACTCCCAGAAACCTTAATTTAGGCTTTTGATTTAATGTCTTTTTATCTAGTGAATGTTCATCCATATCCTTTATATGGGATCTACCAAAAACATCAGAATTCTTCCACTATATGTCTTATATAGTTTATGTGTAAATACTAGTATAACACAAATATTTTTCCATATGTTAATCCTCACTCACAATTCATTACCTAAATCCTTTTCACAATCATAAATTTTCTAAATGTTTTAATGCCAATTTTCACAAGCAAATTTTCTTTGATAATATGCTATTATAATCTACCCTTGAATCTCTTAGTTATTCTTTAGGTCCCTAACAATTTTGATTTTTCAGAAATCATATCATCATTAAGAGAATATTGCTTTCTGAATATGAATTTTTGTGTTGGGGAGCAGGTTGCTACAACAATTAATAATTATAAAGCATTAGGTAATTAAGGAGCGGAACCTCATAGTTCTACACAATATTAATTATAAAAAGAAGACTATCCAAATGAAAACAATATGCATTCAATGACAGAATCCAAAAGCAGTAGATAGAAGTTATTATTAAACCTTGCCTCTGACACAAAGCAAAGTGTGTGTGTGTGTGTGTGTGTGTGTGTGTGTGTGTGTGTGTTCCAAACTGTCCAGGTTGTTTGTGATATCATTTCAGCAAATAAATTTTTGTCCTAAAGGCAACAAAATGAAGTTTCAGCTATCTGCAGCTCCCTAGAAAAACATGATAAATTGGATTCACACTACTATTGCTGTGAATATTACCAGAATCACTGCAGGTCCGTAAAATACCAAGGGCATAGTTTGATGCCATTTAGCTTGAAGAAGTCTCCAACTGTCATTTGGTAAAAAGCTCCATTTCAGAGAGTACAAAGATAAAATAATGTGTCCTCTGTGCCCTCCATTATCAATAGAAACACCATGAGAGTTATTTATAAATGGTGGATTCTGCTTCTCTGGAAAAGTTAATGCTCTAGCTTAGGGAGTGATTTACTCCATCAAAGAATCAGGTTTGTTGACCCTGATCCTATCATTACATATTCAGTGCTACAGGTAGTTTACTGTCTTTAAAAGGAAAAGCTTTAAAAATCATCCATATAGGACTTATGTTCCTTATTAATTTTTCTAAGCTAAATGGGCATGAATCCAAGTAGCAGGAGGAAAAAGACAAGCCTCCTCCATAAATTCAGAGACTATAACAAGGAGATGGAGCTATCCTGAGCTAAGGTGAAAATCTGCTGTATGAAAGCATATTAGAAAAAATGATTTACTCAAATCTTATTTTTTAAATTTAAAATAGCATAAGGTGTTTCAGAGAAATGATGATGGAATCTACAATTCAGATTTTAACACATTTAAAAGCCTTTGATGGAGGGAGTAGGGAAGTTAATCATCCAACAAGTAGCAAATGTAAGAGAGAGAGATCCAAGGTAACGAGAACAGAAAAAAGTACATTGTGTTTGTCAAGAAAGAAAGAAATACTGGGAACACAGAAGAGTGAAATTTCAGAAAAATGAATGATGTCAAAGCAAGCCTGAAAGGAACTAAGAAGGAAAAGGATGCAGGAGAATTAGACTTCATTAAAAAACTATTCCTTCAAGAAATTTATCAGTGAAAAGAAGAACACAAATAGGACAGGAATTCTAAAGGCAGCAGAATTAAGTGATGTTTCTTTTCTTTTCTTTTTTTTTTTTATTAAAGCTTTTTATTTGTATAACATATGTATGGGTAGTTCCCCAGCATTGATCTTTACAAAGCTTTCCATTACAAATTTTACCCCCCAGTCCCCTCCCCTAGATGGCAGGAAGTCCACTACATGTTAATAATATTGAAATACTTGACAAGTTGCGCAAGAAAAATCCTATCTACAAGAAAAAAAATAAAATAAAATCAAAGAAAGGAAACACAATGCAAGCAAACCTCAATAAAGAGCATGAAAATGTTATGTTGTGGTTTATATTTCATAAGTGATGTTTCATAAGAAGAGAAAGACCTGTGATTGTCTGAAGGCCAAGAAGAAACAGGGAGATGAAAGCTGATAGAAAAGAAAGAGATATACAAGGCTTGGTAGAAGGAAGAGGTCCCTAAAGAATTGAATAGGGATATAGCATATAGATAAGTTTTAGAACGCAAAAGGGAAGCTTCCACTGACATAGAAAGGAAAAATTATATAATCTATGTAGATACTTAGAAGTATTCATCAAGGATGGGAGAGAATATATCAGAGTTTATACTCAATGACCTTTATCCTTTTTAGTAATGTTTAAATTCAAATCATCTTCTGAAAATGAAATAAGGGCACTGAAACTTAAGACTCTCATGATCTTTTTTTTTATAATAAGAACCTATTTATCTCTTATCTTCAACATTTCCCTATCATTGCAGTTTTTTTAGGTTCAGAAGTAGAATAAAATGAAATACTTGTTGGCCAACTTCAAATTAACAAAAAGTTTATTTAGTCATGTAGAAAAGATATTCAGCAGAGACCCAGCATCAGTTCACACGGATACAGTCTTCTTTCCTAAATATTGGTTTTTCTGATGAATGAATTGAAATTGTGTGAGAAGATTTGCTTACATCTCATACTTTCTGATTTTCATACTTAGGCCTCTAGGAAGATATATCAAACTTTAGCTTTAGTGGCATAGCTGCTTAAATCTTGAAAATGGTTTCAGTACCTTTTAAGGAAAAAAAGTAGCCCAGCATATATGACAAGGTCTTAGAAAAACTAAACTCAGCTTACATAGAAAGACTGATAGTGAACCCATTTCATGATTGAATATTGCTTTATGCTACCAGACATAGGTATGTTACAAGACTTAGAAAGTGTTCCATATATTGGTGAAAATTAATTGAAAGGGAAAAAGTATAGAGCATTTAAATAAGTTAGCCTTGATTGTTATTGTTTTGTTTTTGTTTTTAATTACTGTTGGTGGTAGTGGTAGTCCACATCTGTGATTTTATCATCTCAGAGTTGTCAATGTGTATATCACCTCCATTTATACAGATAAGTAATTTATCTACAAACACTAAGAGATTAGGTGACTTGCCTAGGTTGACACTGCAAGTATGTTTCAGAAGCTTGCCTTGACCCTGTGATTCTGTTCCCTGATCTATCTATCTATCTATCTATCTATCTATCTATCTATCTATATGTCTATATGTATATTTGTAAAACAACTGAATTTCGTAAATGATATCAGATATATGTCTATATGAATATTTGTAAAACAACTGAATTTCAGTAAATGATATCAGATTACTAAATTAACATATATATACATATATATGTTTTATATACATAAAACAACTGAATTTCAGTGAGATCAAATTACTAATTTAACATATGTTTCCTCTTTATTCTCTTATTAGGCTTCTAATTTGACAGTATTTCACATCTTTCCCCACATGTACATGACTTTCAAATATATTTTAAAAAATAGCTTATTGTATGTCACATGGTTGACATTTACAAAGGTAAAGATTTGAAACCTGAAATGTGCAAATTTAGATAACTAGTGACTACACAGGAAATGATAATACAGTGATTAAAATATACCATAATTGTTCCTTTCATAAATCACTTTTGTGACTGTCTACATAATGCAGTCAATGTTATGAAATTTAGGTTTATACTTTCACAGTCCCTTTTACCTTTGTATTCATACCACATTTTTCTAAGTTATACACATTATTATAAGTGTGGCATATGGCTCAACAGAATTCTGTTAGGTCAGGTCAATGTTGCAATAAAATGAGGTACTCCCAGTCACTGAATGTTTAACAAAGGTTTATTTTGCCCTAACATGGGAAAAATAAGAAACTTATTTTTCTGAATGGCCCTTTCCTCCCAGTCCTTTCATCTCCATCTGGAAATGCATCTGTTCAATATATAATCAAGGTTTGGAGACATGACTGGTTTTAGGCACCTACCTAGTAGCTCCAGGCTCCATGTTCCTGAGATTTTTAAAAATATATCTTTAATTTTTTTTTATTGCCAAAAGTTACCTTTATTTAAGAGAAGGGAGTACAGACAAAAGGAAGAGGTAAAATAGGCACCAGGAGTAGTAAATAGAAATAGATTCAGGAAAGCAGTAGAATTAGCAAGGAAAAGGGTTTGAACCATTAAAAGAATATGCCATGAGGTGTGAGAGTATGTCATTGACTGACAGGATAAATACATTGAGGAGTTTAGCAGACTAACCGGAGTTAGCTATAGAAGAAGAAAGACTCCATTAAAGGGAAGATACTATGAGGAAGGAGAGCGTATCTCAAAGCAGGCTTAGTCCTGAAAAGGATAACCATCCCTCAGACTTTCTACGCCCTTAGATGATGAAGAAGCTGCATCAGGAAAGCCAGGTGAATCAGGTACCAGAGGCAGATTTTCCTGGGCTTTTCCATTTTTGCTAAAGGGTTAAGGGAGGAAGACCTTTTTTGTTTGGCAGAAGCAAAAATTAACCTTTAATTCTTTTTATCCTTTCTCTACCTCAGTTTCATGTTTTTATCTCTGAGCCTCTCAGCAAACCAAACTGATTTCCAAGAAATTTGCAACAGCAAAACAATCTATTTTTAAAAAATAGTGATATTAGAGAAGGAAATGGCCATGATTAATAGTGTATGCATTCCAATTCCCCCAGTGGATTCAAAGTACCTTTCTATATTTGCTAATTCACTACTGAAAAGATAGGTAAGTCTTGTGATTCCCCACCAGCTCCCACAGGGTAGGTATGGAAGGATATCTGGTATGTATGCCAAGGATATCTGCCAGTGTCATGGAAAATGTCCAGTTTTCAGTACAAATCAAAGAGGGATTCTGTAGATGGCTGAATTCTCTAGTTACACCTTTCCCTGGATGATCTTGCAATTGCCATATGAAGCCCTAAAACATTGTTTCCTGAATAAGAAGCATAATTACTGAAAAATGAAAACATGACTATTCACAAAGAAAAACCCAAGTGGATGAAGAATGCTTGCTATCTAAAGTAATATGTATTTTGGTGGAGTTGTGAACTGATCCAACCATTCTGGATAGTAATTTAGAACTATGCCCAAAATGCTATCAAACTGTGTACACCTTTTCATCCAGCAGTATCTCCATTATTTGTATCCCAAAGAGATCATAAAAAGGGAAAAGGATCCTCATGTGCAAAAATCAATATAGCAGTCCTTTTTTGGGGTGGTAAGGAACTGGAAATTTAGATACTCACCAGTTGGGGAATAACAAGTTATGGGAATGTAATGGAATATTATTACTCTATAAGAAATGAAGAGCAGCCAAATCACTGTTGATCAGAGAAATTCAAATTAAGACAACTCTGAGATGCTATACACATCTATCAGATTGGCTAAAATGACAGGAAAAGATGATGACAAATGTTGGAGGGGATGTGGGAAAACTGGGACACTGATACATTGTTGGTGGAACTGGGAATGGGTCCAACCATTCTGGAAAGCAATTTGGAATTCAAAAAGTGATAAAACTGTGCATACCCTTTGACCCTGCACAGTGTTTCTATTGGGCCTATATCCCAAAGAGATCTTAAAGCAGGGAAAGGGACCCACATGAGCAAGAATGTTTGTGGCAGCCCTTTTTGTAGTGGCTAGAAACTGGAAACTGAATGGATGCCCATCAATTGGAGAGTGGCTGAATAAATTATGGTATATGACTGTTATGGAATATTATTTTTCTGTAAGAAACAACCAGCAGGATGATTTCAGATAGGCCTGAAGAGACTTGCATGAACCTGATGCTGAGTGAAATGAGCAGAACCAGGAGATCATTATACACGATAACAATAAGACTATATGATGATCAATTCTGATGGACATGGCTCTCTTCAACATGAAATGTTTCAAACCAGTTCCAGTTGTTTGGTGATAAAGAAAGCCATATACACTCAGGGAGAGGCCTGTGGGATCTGAGTATGGACCACAACGTAGCATTTTCACACTCTCTATTGATGTTTGCTTACATTATATTTTCCTTCTCAGGTTTTTTGTTTGTTTGTTTTTTTTTTTGTTTTGTTTTTTTGTTTTTTGGTTTTTTTTTTCTGTACAGTAAGACAACTGTATAAATATATATAGACAATAGTAGATCTGTCAAATATTTTAACAATTAACATGTATTAGATTTCCTGCCATCTAGGGGAGGAGGTGGGGGAGTAAGAGGGAAAAATTTGTAACAGAAAGCTTTGCAAGGGTCAATGCTGAAAAATTACCCATGCATATGTTTTTTTTTAATTTTTTATTTTTTATTAAAGCTTTTATTTGTATAACATATGTATGGGTAGTTCCCCAGCATTGAGCTTTACAAAGCTTTCCATTACAACTTTTACCCTCAGTCCCCTCCCCTCCCCTAGATGGCAGGAAGTCCACTACATGTTAATAATGTTGAAATACTTGACAAGTTGTGCAAGAAAAATCCTATCTACAAGAAAAACAAGAAAATCAGAGAAAGGCAACACAATTATGCATATGTTTTGCAAATAAAAAGCTTTAATAATAATAAAAAAAAGAAATGAAGAACAGGCTGATTTCAGAAAAGCCTGGAAAGACTTACATGAACTGATGCTGAGGGAAGTGAATAGAACCAGGAAAACTACATACTGTACACAGCAATAAGATTAAGTGATGATCAATTGTGATAGATTCAAGGCAATTCCAGAGCCTCCTGCAACCATAGAGAAAATTATGGAGACTGAATGTGGATCAAAGTGTAGTATTTTAACCTTTGTTGTTGTTTGCTTGCTATTTTTTCTTTCTAGTGTTTTTCCCCCTTTTGATCTGATTTATCTTGTGTAGCATGACAGAAATTTTTTTTTAAAAGAACTGCATGTGTTTAGCCTGTATTGGATTGCTTGATGTCTACAGGAGGGATAAAGAGAAGAGGGAGGGAGAAAAATCTGGGCACAAAGTTTTGCAAAGGTGAATGTTCAAAACTACCTTTGCATGAACTTAGAAAAATAAAAAGCTATAAAAAATAAACTAATATGTAATTCTATGGACGATCTATAAAACTTGTCCTTCATTGGGACTTTCATGGAAAATAAACTCAGTTCCAAAATTGAATAGGAAGTAAATAATTTGCTTTGAATGACTCTTAGACTGTCCTAGAAACAAAGACACATCTTCCTTCTTTAAAAAAAAAATTATATTTGGTTCTGAGTCATGTATTACAATAGTTTTTGAAGAATTAATGTTTCAAGTTATTCCAAATATTATGCAACATGTGGAGATATAAGTTAAGTGAGTAAATCGCAACATATTTACAAAAAAGAATTATTCAGAAGAGTGTTAAAATAATATAATCAGGGAGATATATAACCAGATAAGATAATGAACCAGACATATAGAACAAACAGAGATTAATCAATAGAGAACTTGAACTCTCCAGTAGCATTTATGCAACTTCAGTCTAGAGAAAGGAACCTAACATCCTGGATGAAGCCCCAGCAAAGAATGTATTGACATGAACAAAAGTTATATAGTATAAAAATATGTAAATATGTACCACTTCAGTCACTAAAGGGAACTTCTGCATTGATGAGATCACATAATCACAGAAATAAGGAAGAGAAGGCTGAGAGAAAGATACTAGAATAATGCCATTAATGTTGATAGCACAGATATGTGACTGTATCATGAAAAATAATATGAAAAATTGAACATGAAATATATAAAGTCCTTAAAGGTTAAAATAATATGGAGAATGAAATGAAAGTTTCTGTCATAGAGTCTGAGAAAATTCAATAAAAAACTAGGCAATATTGATCACCAAGAATTATTTTGCTATCTGATGCAAGGAATACCTAAAACACAGGAAGCCTTTGTGGAAAAAAATGAAAAAAGAAAGAAAGCTTTATTTAGAATGGAATCTGCCTTGCTTAAAACAAGATTATAGTCCTTAATGTGAAAGGAAATGACTAATTCTAGTGTCTAGGCCTTTTTTCAAACCTGGGTGACAAGAAAGAAACTCTGGGGAGGGGCAGAGGGAGACTCAGACAAGGAATCAGGAAATCTGAAGTTTTGTTTCAGCTCCACTGTGATGGTGACCAGTCATTTCACATTCCTAGTTTCTTCCTCTATTCCTCATTCCTCATTCTTATATGCAAAATAACAATGCTCTCATGTCATTTTCAGTTCTGAAATTCTGTGGTATGTTTCAGTGCTTATATTTAGTTAAGCAAATGAACTACATATTTTAAAAATAGCTATCTCAAATAGTACTCTATCTGCATTTTTCAAAAAGTGTTCCAAAAAGTTTTATCCTTGGGAGGAAAGTAAATTGTTTAAATGGCCTCTTGGATACAGAAAATTACCACCACTGCTTCAATGTATTAATATATCTTCTTTCATCCTCTTTCCCCCCACGTCAATATTTCCAAAAGTTTTAAGCTGTTCTTTCCCATACTCCCTTTCTCAATCTCATTAGATAGAAGAGCATATATTGTGAATCAAAACCAGAATCAATTTGGTCTGACCATCTCTTAAGAAATAGACACCAGTTCATTTATCATTGAAGTTTTATGCATCATATCCTACTCTTCACAAATCTATTTGGGCTTTTCTTGAAAAAAAAAATACTTGAATTGTCTATCATTTTCTTCTATCACTAATTTTACATATGAGGAAACTGAGGTAAACATAGTTAAGTAACTTGCCCATAGACCCACAGTCAGTAAGTATCTGAGGTTGAATTTTAAATCATAAAATGACTCCGGAGTCATCATTTTATCTGGTGTACCAGCAAGCAGTTCCAGTTCTTTTATCAATGAGAAAACAGAGATAGTTAGAATTTAAGTGAATAGGCCAGGGTAATAAACCTAGAAAATGTCTAACTTCGGATTTAATTTAGGTTTTTCTTAACACCAAGTGCAGCACTTCATATACTAGACCACATACAGACTTTTCTGTTACAACTCACAGAATGTCCCACTTCATTCAAGGCAAAACTCAAAACAAAGCTTTGCCTGGTCCATCCCCAATCATATTTCAACTGTTAATGCCCTCAGTCTACAACTCCCTTGAATTTAGATACTTTTTAATTTTATATTTATTCTATATATCCTTAAATGTGTACACTTCGTCCCTAGGCAACATGTAAATTCCATGTCAGTAGGGATTATTACATTCTTTGTATTCCTGTTCCCTGTCCCTAGGATAGTAATTCTCTATAGGAAAGGTATTTAATAAATGTTTGTTGATTATGGGTTTATATCTATATAAATTATAAGAAAGTATGTGATATTTAGGATCATTTAATTAAGCAAAGGTTTGAGGTGAGTTTTATTATTTAGATAATTTAAGATGTAATCTTCATGAAAATCTAGATAATGCCATGCTCATTCCTGCTTTCTCCTCCTCCTCTGGTTATACTGCCATAAATATGCAAATTTATTTAAGGATTGTAAACTCTTTGAGTTTCACATACATGTGAATATGTATGTCTAATAAACCCGTTTTCACATAATCTTGCAACACTGTGATTGCCTGTTGACAATGTCCAGCACATAAATAATTTTGTCATTTTTCTATTCCTCTCTTTTTTTAAAGCACAAAGTTAATGGAAAGTACTAAGCTTGGGAGTTTGAAAGCTTGGGTTCTTTTCCTAGCTCCAACACTTAGGAGCTAAAAACAAAACACTTAATCTTTCCTGAGACTTAAATTTTCTCATCTGTAAAATGATAATTGCAGTACTTGTATGAACTAGTTCACATACAAAGTATTTTACAAGCCTTATAGGAATATCAAATTAGTATAAGAAGTTGTGTTACCTACTACTCTGGGGACAGAAAGAAAGAAAGAAAAAAAGAAGGAAGAAAGAAAGAAGAAAAGAAAGAAAAGAAGGAAAAAAGGGAGGGAGAGAGTAAGGGAGGAAGGAAGGAAGGAAGGAAGGAAGAAAGAAAGGAAGGAAGGAAGGAGGAAAGAAGGAAAGAAGGAAAGAAAGAAGACTCAATGACCTCCAGGAATTTATATTCATATGAGGTGGTAACAATATGTAAACAGAAAATTACATCCCTGATTATTTTTTTTATTTTTATTTTTATTTTTTGCTTTTTGCTGAGGCAATTGGGGCTAAGTGACTTGCCCAGGGTCACACAGCTAGGATCCCTGATTATTTCAAATGGAGAGAGAACTAACTACTAGGAGGATGAGGAAAGTACTGATCACATAGGAGATAGCACATGTGCCAAGCTTGACAGGAACCAGAGGAGGTGAGGAGGGAGTACGTCCAAGGATGGTAAACAGCCTGTGAAAAGACATGGAGGGAAGAGATAGAATGCCAATTTCAGGAAACGAGTGGGCTTGTTTGGCTGAACATTGCAAGTGTGAAAGAGAGCGATATGCAATAAACCTGGAAAGACAAGCTGGTACTTTAAAAGGCAAGTTGAAGAGTTCATGTTCTTGGAAAACCTAGAGACCACAGGTTATTTATTGGAGAATATAGAGGTCAGACTTATGTTTTAGGAAGATTATTTTGGCATCTCTGTGAAAGATGGATTGTAAAGAAAAAATCTATACAGAGTAGAAGATCAGAAGGGAAAGATCAGAAACTAATTCAATTAAAGCATCAATATTTACAAATTTCCCACTGTGCTATATAGCACATTGAATTGTAGGGCTTGTAGACTACTGTTAAATAATTGTTAATTTGTTAATTGTTATATAATCACATAGGCAATTAACTATTGTTAAATAATTACATTTGTCTCTAACTATTGTTCAGTTCAACATTTAATTATTGTTAAATAATCACATCGTTAAAAATCAAATTATAAACAGTCTTGCATTATTATTTATTTAATTGTATGTAAATTTATTTAAAAAGAATGAAAATCAGGTGACTTAAGAGCTTTCAAGGACAGAAAAGTGTGACCAGACTATTCTCTCTATTCTGAAAGTAAAATAAGAAAAAATCAGTTCATGTTGCTAGGCAAGGTAGCTCAACTCCGAATTCCTTAGAAAGAAAGTTTATTGAATAGTGGAATAACCATGTGGAGAAAATATAAAATCTTCCCAAAATATCTAAACCATGATAGAGATTCTTCAATTCAACATTAAGACCTTTATTGCTCTAAAGATCTTTGCAAATCATCCCTTAATTTTCTTTTTTAATCCTATCAAATAAAACTGCATTTGCCATAACACATTTTGTCAACTTTTCTCACATAAGCAAGCTATTTCTCAAAAGGTGCCCCCCCCCCCCTCCCTCTCTCTCTTTCTCTCTCTCTCTCTCTTTGTCCTATAACAGCCCCTGGGACAAACTTTCTAACCAAAGTAAAATTTGTAGAATTGTAAAAGGGGAAAGGTCAAAAATGTTACACTTTGGAAATCTGCCCAATATACCAACAATACCAGTTTCACTTTGGATGTGACATTTGTCGTGCTCCATGTGTGGAGGATTTTAAATTCCACATCTGACCTTTTTAACAAGAGAAGGAAATGCCAAGAGAAAATTCAAAGCTCTTCATCATTTCTTTCAACTACTATAAAGGTGATTTTTCATGGTCCACAGATAGAAACTATGATAAAGCTGTCAATGGACATGAAACAAGCCATCAATATCTTAGTAGTTTTCTTTTCAAGGAAACATAAAAAACATTGACAGTGCTAAGCATGTTGAGGATTTTTATCCTTTTATATATTTTTTCTTTTCTTGTATATTCAATAATATTTCTCTGTATTCTACATTGGATCATCCAAGATAAAAATCAAATAAAATCTTAAAAAGATGTTTAACCAAAGTCATGTTGTATAGGTCAAGAAGATCTATTTAATTATCATTTTGTGAAAACATTTTATATTCAAAGCTCCTAAAAAAAAGCCAAAATTCTGCTTAAAAAAATGTTTACCCTGTACCCAAATCATAACAATTCAATCAACACCACTATATTCTATCTCATTATACTTTTAATATTCTTTGTCCTATGCTTTTACAAATTAATGTTGGATTTTTATGTATTTTAAATGAAGTAATATTATAATCACAGAATCAGAATTTTAGGAGGGATATCATAGTCATTTAGTCCAATACCCATTTCTATATCCATATCAGTATGTACACACACAAACACATAAGAGATCCACAATCTTTACTATATGTGTGTATGTATATGTATAAATGCATGTATGTATTTATGTAAATATGTATATATTGACCCAATCTGTTTGCTGACCTAACATCAGAGAGAATCTATTACTTTTAAACAGCCTCTTCTTTGATATGGCTCTATTTTTAGTAGTTTAAAAGTCTTTATTTCCTAAATTCAAAATGTTTTTTTGTGACTTCCCTCCATTACTCTAAGTTCTGCTGCCTGAGGCAGAATAATTGATCCTCTATTTCATAGCCCTTCATATACTTTTTTTTTTAAGCTTCATGTCATCTCTGAATCTTCTCTTTTCCAGGGTAAATATTCCCTTTCATTCAAATAATTTTCATATGGCATGGACTTAAGGTCCTTTATCATCCTGATATTTCTCCTTTGGAATCTCTTCAGCTTGTTAATTAGTTTTCTAAAACTGTTGTGGAAAGGATTGAATGAACATTTCAGATGTGGCACTATCATATATGTATATGAAACATTTCATAAAAATAAAACTCAGTAAATATGGAATATATAAGATCATATATGTGCAAAGACAAATATATATACATGCATATACATATGCACAATAAACACATAATACATCTATGCATACCTGTATGCATGTATATGTATATATACACATAAATAAATGTGTGTGTATAAATAAATGCTTTAGGTTATTTCTACTAAAATATCTTCTTCAGGCAAAACAATTTCTAATGCTTTGGTTCATCTTTGGGAATGCTGTACTTCATATTTAGTACTGGGGAAAAAGTTAATTTTCTTTTAACAACATAGGCTACCCATCTATAACTATTACATTTTGTCTTAGTTTCAGCTTAGTGCTCTCATCTGTCAAAATATTTTTGTATTCTCTGACACTGAATGTGTTAGCTACCACTCTTAGCTTTGTGTTCACAAATTTGGTTTGCCATCTCTGTCTTTATCCAACTCATTGATTTAAACATGTGTGTGTGTGTGTGTGTGTGTGTGTGTGTGTGTGTGTGTGTGTGTGTTAAAAGCACAAGGCTGAGGGCAGAACCATGGGACACTCCATTGTAGACTTCCTTCCTACCTGACATGGAATCATAATGATACTCTTTAGGTTTGATAGTTAACCGATTTTGAACCTATCTAATTTTATTATTATCCAATCTTCAACTGGACTTTTCCACAGAAATATCAATAGCTACTTAAAAATACTTTTGATCAAAATTAAACAAGTTATATCTCTTTACAAATTCACTTGATCAGTAACTTTATTAGGCTTGACTTGAGGAAAGAAAAAAAGAAAGGAAGGAAGGAAGAAAGGATAACCTCATATGTTCTGCTCTTGATGAAGCTATATTCTTTGAAATCCTTGTTTCTTAGTGATGGGTTGGGATTATGCATGGAACTGTCAAACCATTCCTATTAGCCCTCCTCACTCTACTACAGATTCATTGCCTAGAAGGATTTCCCAATATAAGCTCAACTTCTCTTCATTTAATCTTAAAAAAAAAAAAAAAAAGGAATTCTTATTGTGTGGTCAGAATTGAATATTACCATAAGTGCTTAAAAATTATTTTGTGTTCTAATAACTAGTATATCTTTTAAAATGACTTACATTGTCATCCTGTTCTAAGTACATAATAATTTCTAAAGGAAAGCTAACTGTATTGAAGACTGCATAATAATTTCTAAGAAGAAACTATGTTGGAAATTTCTATAGTAATATTTTAAGTTTTTTTCAAAGTTATAAACCAAACACTATAACTCTCTCAATCAATTTTTTCACTAAACCCTCAACCAGAGAACATACTAGTTACATGTCTCTCTCAAATTTATTTGTTTTCTCTGAAAATACTCTTGCCTGCCTCTTCCCAATTGAAATTCCCATAAACATACCCAGACCAGAAAAATCCTGTGGTCAATACTGCTTACAAAGACAAAGCAAATGAACAAACAAACAAATAGCTAATTAGTTAAATGAATAAGAAAGGTAATCAGATTTTCCCAGAAAGTTTCCAGGATTCCATAACAAAGTCCAAGAGGAAAGAGGATATTAAAAAAAAAAAAAAAAAAAAAAAAAAAAAAAAAAAAAAGCATCCTTGAAGTTTGTAGTGGGAGGAGAAGAGAAGTTACAATGTTCAGGAAAATTGCATTTGTCTTGACATTCCTCTTGCTCTGTTGGTCCATACAGCCTCATTCCAAGAATCTTGGCATCTTTCTTTAAACGGTTTCTGCCAAGCTTCTGTTATCACAGCATAACAGTATTCTAACTGAAGAGTAAAGACTATCAAGAAGCCCATCAGTGGAGACAGGGAGAGATAGAGAAATTACAAGAAACTGGAGAAAAGATGTATAGGAAGAATCATAGTGCTAGACTTCTTCCTGCTAGTCAAAACTACTATCTCTTTGAGTAAAGTGCTTTTAAAGTCTATGCTCTGTTCTAGACGGATTTTATCAGGAAGTGCATACACTGAGAAATACTTTTTTCAAAATACTTTAGCAACACTGGAAATGTTCAGTTCCAAGTTAGATATGCCAGTGGAAACTTTGGAAAATAGATAGTCACTATTGAAATAGGCTTCATTTTAGAAAAAGAGAACAGTCCAAGAAAGTATCAATCTGTTGTCCACAGCTTGTTTTTCTTAAGACTATAATGAAGATAATTGATGTATTTTAAAAAGAAATAATTTTTTTTATATTTTTACTAATATCTCCTAGAAATTCAATGCAGACAAGAACTAAAAGTTACCTGGTGATTATATTTTTTCCAATATACTATACCAGTTAGCAGTTCTTTCCTTTGTACAATCCTAACATTCCTTAAAGACATCTGTAGTCATCTTGGGACAGTTAAAATATTATTGACTAGATCTAGGATCCCTTAACCAATATATCCAAAGTCATCATTCAAAGTTTTCATGGATATAACCTAACATGTTTTGAGGACCATTGAGAATTTCTTAATAAAATCAATCTCTTCCTAGTACCATGGATAAAATCAATGACAGGATATTTCCCAAATCTTTTTCTTTCCTGGTGATCTGGAAAACTGAACAATCAGTGGGAAAAAGTATAGAGTTGATCTGTGTCTTTTGGTCAAGTTTGCCATCTCTGCTTTATTTGCCTTCTTAAGTACACATTTGCATACTACTCAAATCACAGGATCATATATTTTCAGCTAGAAAAATATAGAATTTATTGAGTCCAACCCCTTCATTTTAAGATTTAAAGCACAAAGAGGTTATATGCCCTTGCCCCAAGTGAATGATTTAGTTAGTCTTTTAGGCAGGATTTGAAATTACATCTTCTTGAGTCCACTTGCCCTAACAAAGCTATTTTCTTCCCCTTTTCAACTTCTTATCATCTATATACTTTAAGCAACTGCTTAGGTACAATAATATAAGGGAATTTGATATATTGGTCTCATGAAGTCAAACACATTTTTTCCTAAAAGAAAATATCTGCTATAAAAGATGGTATACATTAAAATTTTACTTAATGGTGAATATTTATAATAAAAAATGTTCTTCTCTTTTAAACCCTATTTTTGAATATTATTAATAAGTAATTTAATTTTTACATTTGTTTAGCTCTTACACCATGTAAAAAACTTTGTATACATTATCTCATTTGATTATCAAAACAGTCTTATGACATAATTACTTCAGTTACTATTAAACTCATAATAAGGATGAAATAACTGAGATTGAGGTTAAATTACTTGCCTAGAAAGAAGGGACTAGAAAACATCTGAGGTAATATTTGAACAGTCTTCTTTGTAACTACAAGTCCAGAACTCTCAAAATTACCATCTGGCTTATTTAACACATTATGGATACAAGTACTTTTATGCCTAAAGATAGATAAAGATACTTTCTCCTCATTGCTTTTCTTCCTAAATATCATAAATGACATATAAAAATGGATATTTATCACTGTATATCAATACTATAGTTCCCAAATTTGTATAAAATATATTGCTAGGAGAGTAAGTAGAAAGCTTCAATCTCAGAGGTAATATAGAGAATTGCTCTTTCTTTAAATCTCCAACGTATGACGACACTTACATCATGCTGCGTTGGGTTACATCATGCTAAATTCAGTGATGTAACCCGTCGCAATGCAATGCACACATCGCAATGTGCCAGTGACTTAAAGAAATAGCATTTTTATAATACTATTCAATTAGGCCCTATGGTTTTTACCTAAACTTGAAAAGTCTTTTAAAATCCTGGTCAATATATTCCTGATAGTGCAGTTTCAATGCCAAAAGTATGTAAAATTAAGAGGCATTATAAAATATATTACAGGAAGTACAATAAATGAGCAGTCCTTGGAAGCATGTTATTCACACAATTGAAAATTTCCTTAGCCCAATAAAAATGTAGTTTAAAATAAATTGAAATCATATTCTTTATATTATTTCTTACTAAATGTTATTTATAGTTAACACCTGTCATAATGGAAATATTCTAACAGACCCTTAAAATAAAACTGAAATTCTTTTTAACAAAGAAAGTACTTTAAGCAAAACTACAGATGGAAGGATAGGGACAACTGCTCACATTTTCATTTATAGTTTGCTCATTATATTCACTTTCAAATTAAAAGTTTTGAAATCTATTTAAGGAAGTGACAGAAACAGAGGAATACTCCTGGGTTAATTTTATGCTTGAGTAATGGTAGAGTGTGGAGCTTGAGGCATAAACCAAATAGAACGCAATGGGTATCTATGCTATTCTCCCCTTAGTTACTCTCCTTATCTGGATGCTCCATAGGAACCATCAATTTCTCAAATGCTATTAACAAGGGCAGCAGAATATCTGTAAGTAATAGACACTCTGGGCATGTCTCTCTGATCATGAACGTTCTCCATTACATTTAGAATTCAGGGTTTAATTAATGTGCATATTTTTCAATTGTCTAATTTTGCTACTTCACTCTGCTTCTGCCAATGTATCATGCCAATCCAAATTACTTTTGATCATTTCAGAAAGATACCTCAGAGCCTGGACTATCACCTGCTGCTAAAGAAAGAAAAAGACTTGCTACTTGGAATCAGGAACTGAATAAATTTGAGCCTAATACTAAAAGACGAACTGAGATTGCAATAGAGCTGATGCTATGTCTCAGAAAACATATCTAGTCTAGTCTAATAAAGATCTCAAAGCTTGCACTGCTAGCAGTTGCAAAAAAGTAGAAACACCCCATCCCTATAATCCATCCAAGGAAGAAAACCTGTAAAAAGCAAAGAAAAATTCCCCTCTAGCAGCGAAGTATAGAAGTTCAGAAAAAGAAGAGGCCTGAGTAGCATAATAATGGCCCCACCTACCTGTGAAATAGTGCAGATCATTTCTGAAGGGAATATAAGATATTAAAGTCCTATTTTCAGAATTATAAATTGTCCTGGGCACATGGAGGGTAAGTTAGGTGGCATGGTATATACAGTACCAGGGCTAGAGTCAGAAAGACTGATTTTCCTGGGTTCAAATCTGGCATCAGATACTAGCTGTGTGACCCTGTGCTAGTCATTTACCTTTATTTATTTCGCTTTCCTCATGTGTAAAATAAGCTGGAGAAAGAAATGGTAAATCACTCCAGTAACTGCAAGAAAATCTAAAATGCATCATGAAGAATTGGAAAAATTACTGAATAATAACTGGGAAGATGTATTGCCTACATACCTTCTTGGCCTAATTCTGTAACTCTATACCCATTCTTCCTAATAAAAACACTGCATGTATAGGTAGGCAAATGTGTCACTTGTTTACAGACAGAATGTCATGTTTTTATTTTTTCTTTTCCATTTAGTACAGAGCAAATGTTTCTGATAAAGGGTTAATAGTGTCATGTTGATTGATTTGTTAAATGGGAAACATTCCAGTGGGGGCTTAAAAACTATAATTATGGGCAGTAGAAGTCCAGCTTCTCAAATGAGTGTTACCCTCGGACCCTAAAAATGAAATATAATAATTTTGCCATCTGCTTTGCGTACCCTGACAGTATGTATTGAGTGAACAAGCCAGTTCAGATGGGGCGGGGGGAAGCAAAACCATGATGGGACTGGTACCATCCCCATTCTATACAAGGATTAAAAATACACATTTTATGCAGAAACTTAATGCACTTGTATTTTACTAGCCAAATATATCTTTTTTAATTACCTATACTGAATTGATCAATCCCTTGAGAAGAAAGGTAACTCAGTGGTTATCCAAATACAATTAAACTTAGACAACTCCTGTAGTAATTATAGCTTCTACTGTTCATAGGATTAGGTGAAGTATAAAGACTTCTAAACCTATCTATGTCTTCAATACCATGAGGCTCCAACTAAAGTTTGAGCAATAAAGTGATGGACAAGTAGAGGCAGTTATATGAGGAGACAGGAAATCTATCTATCTCAGCCTCTAAGGTCCAGGTTTCCAGTCTAAAATTTTATTCCAAGTAACTACAACAGTGACTGAAAATGTTATTCTTAAATGGTTAAGATTTTAGAAGTTCTCTATTGAAATGCAAACACTTCTAGTAATATTAACACTAGGATATTTCCATATCAATATGTAGTTGTTGAAAAGGAATGGGGCAAAGGGCAGCCACATTTTGAGATGGAAGAAAAAAATGGACTGGTTACAAAGGTTGTTTAAAAAGTCACTTAGGTAGAATATTGAAATACTTAGGAAATGGCAATCAGTGAACTCTTTAAGGGAATATAATGACCAAAAGAAAGATACAGAAATTGTTAATGAATGAGAGGGCTAGGAATTATTGCCTGGGGCTTTCCCTTTTGGCAGGATTCCAATCCCTATTTTCCAAATGATAAAAATCAGATTGTTGTGACCAATAAAATTATTACTATTAACAAAAGTTTTTTTCTTAATAAGGTCCTTAAAGAGCATCCAGTATACACCTACCTTTTACAGATGAGAACAAGGCAGCTACAGAAGTAACAGATTATATTTTAAATTTAGGTCTTCTTCAAGGCTGAAACTCTTTTCTATATTGTGGTTTTTGTTCACTGGATTCAGTCATGTCTAACTCTTCATGACCCCATTTGGAATTTTCTTGGCAAAATTCCTGGAGTGATTTGCCATTTCTTTTTCTAGTATATTTTATAGATGGGGAAACTGAGGCAAACAGCATTAAATGACCTCTTCTGGGTTATAAAGTTAATAAGTACCTGAGGCCAAATTTGAACTCAGGTCTTTCTGATTCCAGACTTTGTGCCCACTTAGCTGCCCTTTTCTATGTTGTCTCTGGATTAAATTAAAATCTTAAACTCTCAGAGTAGAAGGAACCTTATAGCTTATTTAATCTAGCATCCTCATATTTCAATTGAATAGACAGAAAAAAAAAAAGATAATTTGTCCATGGTTATATGGCTAGTTATAACAGGTCTCTAAACACTCAGGCTGGGGCTTTTTTTTTTTTCATTCCCCCTATTATTTGAATTAAACATACTACAAGTTTTATTCGCTCATCAAGATATATCTTTTAGCATGAAAGCTCTTACAGCTTCAACTACCTTTCTCACAGAGGGAAACAAATGATTAAGACAAATATATGGAAAAGCAAACTAAAAGACACTGGGCCAAATACAATACACAAAATTAATTGATTTTTATAATATCATGATATTCTCATCTTCTAGGATAGTTAAATTTTATTGTTAATATAGGATATTTTATGACTCCAAAATTATTTTAGATTATGACCTTTTTAAAGGTTAATATTTATTAACTTTATAGATAAAGGGCATCCTATTGTTACCCATTTGACTTTTTACAACATCCCTTTTTGTAATGTTTATTTAAAATGAACAAAAGTTAATTTTGTTTTGAGAATACCAAGATTCTACAATGATAACAGGAGTTTTTCTGCAGCACAGGTGTTAGGAATCTTTTTTGATAATTCATTAAATAGCATTACATTTTACCTTGATTTTAAAATGTGCTTATGGCTTTTCTTTGAGCATTATTTTAAGTACAAAGAGATTATGAGGTTGAGTTATTATAGATTATTCTTATTATAAAACTGCATGCCTAGTCACTTATAAAAGAGTAGAATCAATGTTGCTATTATATGGAAAATGTAATTAGAGCAATAGAATTTTATTTTATTAATCAACAGTGGTGGGAAGGTTCCACAGGCAAATAGAAAGGCCCTTCATGATAAATCAACCTGAATCTTCTAGTATATTAAAGGTCTTGTAAAAACTTCATACCTTACCTCCCTATGGCTCTATAAAATAAAACAAGAGGGCTCTTTTATAATAAATTCTGCCAAGTGTAGATAAGATAGGAGACCCATGTTTCTGTGTTTATTAATTTGACATTTTCATAAAATCCCTTCCTATTTCTTTTGTAACATGAGCCTAACTTCAAAAAAAATTTCACAAGCTACTTCACATTCTCTGCTCTTTCCCCCTCAAAACTAATTATCTCTTTCTGTATGTCTGTCGCCTGTCTGTGTGTCTCTCTCTCTCTCAAATCTGTTACTCTTTCTATATTCACAAAGATCTTTTAAAAGATTCATTTCTGAAAATGTGACATTAATAATGCAAAATTCCTTACTTAAAACTTTAAGTTCCACTGACAAAGCCATTATACAGTAAGACAGATGTATTCTTTTGTAGGAAAATGTCAGAGATAGCATCGTCAAAAGGGGAACTGTATGAACCTTTCCAATCTCCCTATGCAACTAGTCTGACCAGCTTTCTAAGCCCTATATCTGTGATGTCAATGACCCAAATTATTTTTACTACAGCTACTGGTACTACAGTAAGAAGAGAATATAGATCAAAACATTAGATTGTAATATCTGAAAGTAATAAATTAGGGAACAAAAAAATTCCAAACTACCAGTGATAATACTATTGACAAACAAACAAACAAAAAAAAAACAAACCAAATTTCGGTTTTTAGGGACTATAACCCAGTTATATGAAAGGGGGAATTTCCTTTCAAATTGAGTTCCTTATAACAATTAATTCAATCCAGTATCTATTTTGAGCCTTCATTATGACTAGGAAACAACATTTCTTGAGACCTCAATATTTCTGCATTTGTTTTCTCTATTCTGAGTGGGAAAAATAATTGACAACTCTAAGGTTGTCTATTTTAATTTTTATTAACATTAGAAACGGTAAAAAGGCTGTCCAGAACCTCTTTCCTACTACACACACAAAACATGAATAGAAAGAAGCTAACATAGAACATCAGTCTTAGACTGAAGAACTTGTGCTGAAATCCCACTTCCAACTCTGGCTCTGTAACATTTAGGAAGTCACTTTAAATTCAAGGAGCCTCGTATCTTTCTCTGTAAATAAGGGTATCGGATTTGATGATCTCTATAGATGTTTTCTAGCTCTAAATGTATAATTTATTAAATACTCCTTTAATTTCTTCACCCACCTCAGTATAGTGTATGAATTGTAGAAGTCTCAAATTTAACAAGGCTAAGATATAAAGAACTAATTACCTCTAGTTCTATGCTAATTTTTTTTCTTCTAAAAGACATCCTATTATCAGTTCCATGAAAAGGGCTAGAACAAAACATGGCATTGTAGAGAGCTGTGTTTTACAATCAGAAAGACCAGAATTCAAGTCCTACCTTTTGCAACTGTCTGTTTGTTTGAAATGGCATTTAATCACACAGTTCCCCAGACCACTCTAAGGCCTAAATTGAAGAGCAATTATCAAAGAGCACTGCTAGAGGAAGATTCTTCACTGGGAATTCCCTAGGTCAACAAAATCACATATCTAATCTGTACTTAAAACACCATGCTAGTGTACAAAGAAGATGGAAGTCACTCCCTTCAAAGAATTTATATTCCACTGGAATGGCAATTGTACAGATTTTTTTTTTCTGATGTAGTATTTACAAGGCTTCAGTTATTTAAATAATCCCATTTTATCACTGGCTAATGATATTTTGGGATTTGGGGGAAAATATAAGGGGACCTCACTTTGTTAAATAATATATGAGAAGCTGACTGGTAAATTTTGTGAGCCTCCACAAGAATGTACCTATCACGTTTTTTGAACTATGCTTAGTTTTTGTGGTTTACATACCATTATTTGATCTATGTAGGGATCATCTGAAAAAAAAAATGAGTAAAACTGAATTTAGAGTAATGTTGGAAGCATACAATGACAACATTTGAAAGAACTGGAATCATTGATCCCCTTCTCTTTAATACCCTATGGTTAAAAATTAACCTTGAACTTGTCATTCTTATTATGATGTTCTGGTACAATGTCTTCAAATCTCAGCATTTAATTTAATGGTACAATTTCGTGTTTAGTTTTGAAAAAGAATGCCTTTGTTTTCCCTTCAGCAGTCGAATGCCAATTTCAGAAAGGTCAACAATTGTGTATCATCATCTGAGGAATTTAAATCAAACAAGTTCGCTTGCTAGCAGCCTTTGGCAATGTTTGAAGTTTAAAAAAAAAATGAATGGAGACCATTCCTACATGAAGACAAAAATAAAATATTCTGAGGAAGAACAAGCAAACTAATATAAGCATAGGCATAATTTCTTTATGATGAAACAAGCAGTCTACACTGTTTCCCCTACCCTATGCAAAGTATTTTAGTACAATCTTTTTTTGATGTTTTGTCCTACAGATTTTTCTTTAGGAAGGTTTTCCAAAGCAAATAATTAATGACTAATAAGGATGGCTGAAATGGCCTATTAGTCATAAGCTCTATTTTTTAATATGCCTCCAAACTAGTGAATGGACTCTTTAATCACCAGCAAATGGCAATTGAATAATTTAAATTGCAGGTTTCTTTTTTTTTGTTTGTTTTGTTTTCCTTTAGTTTTCATTGCTTACCCTCCAAACTCATCCCTTCCAGAAAGCTACAAATAACACAGGGATATTTTACCTACATGTACCATATACATATCTATATATATACATATACATGTATATACATAAGTATCTATCATCATACACATATATTCATATACATCTATGCAAGACTATACTTTGCTTGTACTTTCTCAGAAGATGGGTAATCATAAATTCATGTCTTTCCATATTTTTCTAACTTCAACAACTCATTTCCTACACCACAAAAATTTCAACTTTATATTGTATAGTTATTTTAAAGTCTAAAACAATATTAATATGGCTGATATATAGAGTATTTCCCTATATTTCTCTTTTGATTAAATCTATTTTAGCTTTAAATTTGAAATCATGATTGCTACTTGACTTTTTTGCCTAATAAATTTTATTCCTGATCTTTATTTTATGTTTGTATCTCTTATTTCCTATCTCTCCTGACTCCTCTGCTTTTTTCTGACTGGCTAACTTGTCCTACTATTACTTAATCTACTGCTCTTCCAATTTATCCTCCTTTATCCTCTCCTCTTACCCTTTCCTCTTGCTCTTTTGTTTCTATCTGAATTTAAAAGACTTTTATAGCCTTTTAAATACATATGCTGTTTGCTTTTTATCCCATTCACATTAATCTGCACAACTCATCACATTCCTGTTAATTTATACACCTTTCTATATTCCCCATTCTATTCCTTCATTCTCTTACTTCTTTATAAATTTTGAAGACTTTTATTTCCCTCTAAATGTATATGTGATTCTTTCTTTAACCCTGATCTTAGTAGGGTTCCCTCTAAAAGTTCTTCCCTTATCCTTTCCTCACCCCCTATCCCCTTACATTCTTATTTTCTACTGAATTTAGAAGACTTTTATGTATAATATATATGCATATATATGTGTGTGTGTATGTGTTGTGTGTATATATATTTATATATGTAATCGTCTATGTATGTATTGTTCCCTCTTTAACCCACTCTCAATCCTCTCCTATCTAATTCCTTGTATCAGTTCTTTCTCCCTGACCTTACTTGTATAAGACAATTATTCTTTTGACCTTTTCCTGCAGAGTTTTGCTTTTTAGAATTATATCATATTCATCTCTACTCTAATTTTTCTTTCAAACTACCCAGGTAGTAATGAAAATCTTACACATATGGTTAACATTTTCATGTTTAAAATACATAAATGGTTCATCCTTTTTGAGTCCCTTGTAATTAGTCTTTGATGGTAACCAAAAATCTCAAATCCATCAATGAACAAGGGGGTTGTTTATCAGAAGCATATGAAGATATTCCTTGGTGAAATAGACAGATGAGAACAATTTGTTCCAATGGTCATGAAGGCAGCTGAAGTGGGCTCTGGGGAATGCTTAGAGTTTGGTTAGACATGGAAGATACTAAAGTCATTCACTGCATCCTAAACCATTATCATTCACCTTGTCTCTGTTATGCCTCTGGACAGTGATAACTCTGGAGTAGAGTGAAGCCAAAGACTCTGTGCAACTCTGGCTCACGTAAATCCATATACACAAATTATAAGATATCACACATGTCATTTTACCATTTCTACATATCTCAAAGTCTTGGGGTGATGAGCAAGTGATGAAGCAGCAGGTGCAGATACACTGGGAGCTGTAGTTACAACTCTGCACACAGGTAGCCCAAGTAATAGTTTTGCTTTCTCACTGGGAGCAGCAATGGGATTTGGCAGTCCCCTGGTTATCTGAGTGAAATGTATCAAGTTAGAAAATCAACTCCAAATTTTCATATGGATCATTTGTGTCCAACCTGTGGGAGAGGATTCCAAGCTGGTTATAACTTGACTCTAATAATGATAGCATTTTGGTCCTCTTCAACAATAGAGAATGACAACCAACCAAATTGTATCTCATAGGTCAAATTTTCCATTAATTAAAGTTCTTTTTGGCAATAAAATTCTGAAAGTTTGGAAATTCAATGAATATCCATTTTTGTTCATTAAGAATTATACTTAATTTTGCTGCATGGGATATTTCCCCAGTTATTTTACTCTTCAATAATAGTGTTCCAAGATCTTCAGCTTTTAATGAAACTGCTGTTAGGTTTTGTGAGATTCTAATCATGGCTCCACTAATTTGATGGTTTTTTATTTCTTATACTTAATTCAGAAAAGCAGACTTCATGACAAAGATCTATGAGAGCCTTCAGAAATATATATATAAGTATAAGAACAATTTGTTCCAATGGTCATGAAGGCAGCTGAAGTGGGCTCTGGGGAATGCTTAGAGTTTGGTTAGGAGCAATTTTATGCTTCTCATACACCTTGTAAGGTTGTATTCAAGTAGCTAAGAAAAGAAGTTAATGAAAGAAAGGGGAAATTCATTGTAGAAGTTACTAAACCTGAAAAACCAAAATAAAACTTAGGGCAGAGAAAGGTCAAGGAGATTGAAGAAAATTATCAATAGCATTAGGCTTTCCCTAGGTTCACTTCCAAGAATACTAATGTTTTGATATTAAAATTATTGACCTACATGTAGAAAGAATAGTTCTATCTTAGTGATGAAGGAACATCAGTGGCCAAATGGCAGAAATAAAAAAAAAGTCAGTAATAGAGAAAGAAAAAATCTTATTCATAGAATATATAAGGAAGAATAAATTGGATAACAAAAGCCAAAAGTAATACAAAAGATTCCTGAAGGTGACTGTCATCTGGTTTAAAATCAACAGTAAAAGGCTTTCTAATTAAATTAAATTCTTTGAGAGTAGGATTTTTTCTAACTTTGCCTTTACATATCCATGGGTTGACACATAATAGATGCTTAGTAAAGGTTCACAGATTGAAATAAAAATAATGATGAGTCATTTGGAGGCAACTCCATAATGCAACTTGCTAAAATAGACTATATTTATATATGTGCATATGTGAGTATATGTATATTTCGGGGTATATATTATAATGAAAATTCTGCAAATATTCAGAATTTAACTGAATGGCCTTGGGAATTCATTGCTTTCTGGCATTCAGAGATCTCATGTTTAAAGTGAGAAAATTTGGCTAAATTACTCCTAAGGTCTCAACTAGCTCTAAATATATGATCCTTTGTCTTATGAAAGAATTAAATATCAAACAAATGAGAGAATCATAATTTTCTTCTTACTCTGCTACACAAAATTTTAAAAAGAGCAATATTAGCAATTAAAAAAATATAATTTTAAGACTAATGACCAGAATACTAAATAATGAAACCAGGAACAAAAAAGATAAATTCTAGAAAAAGATTATTATCCCAATTCAAGTACTAAAGTTCAACAATAATCTTACAAAATGTTTTTCCCCATTGTTGATTATGTTATGTCCCAATGGATTTAGTCAAGTCTATGATAAATTATTAGTTTACTTTAATTTCACCTTTTCTGAAAAATCCATTCCAATTATATTAGAATACTCAATAATAATACCATGATATTATGTAAATCATAAGAAATATCATCTTTTTCAAAGGTGAACATATGTAGTAGATATAGATATACAGATGCACATTCATTTCTACATATATGTATGTATGGTATGTGTGTATGTGTATAAAAGAAAAACTAAAATATTCCTCAAATACTAAATATAATGTTTTCTATCTAATAAAAAAAACAGCCTCACTATTTTAGGGATCTTAAAGGTATTGGGGAAAAAAAACAGTATTTGTTCATTCAATTAACAGTTGTTAAGTGTCTACTGTGTGGGAGGCACTGTGCTAAGTGCCTGGGCTACAAAAAGAGACAAAAAAAACAATCCTTGCCTTCATGGAGCTTACAATATAATGGGAAAACAATTTATAAACAAATTTATACAAAGCTTGCTAAATACAGAATAAATAGAAAATAATTAACAGGAAAAAGTCATCTCCTGTAGGAGATGGAATTTTAGCTTATATTTAAAGCAAGTCAAAAAGGTACAGTTAGAGTGGAGAAGGGAGAGTATTCCAGGCATCAAATAACTAATTTCATTAAGATAACTTTTTTCCCATTATTATTTCCCATCCCTACATTGATTTACTAGATGTATTGTAATAACTTTTGCTATTTCGGTATGCAGGAAGATCTGATTTCATTGTTGAGTGTGATTCTACCAACAAGGAATACAAACATCACCACATACTTCATCTTGCAATGATTCTTGTTAGCATTTTCCCATGAATCTTCATACAGAATCTGTGAATAGCTAACATCTTGTAATCAGCCCCATATTTTGTCCATAACCTAGACTGTTGGATCTTGTTATCTCTGTGATGCTCTCGCTGAACAAGAGTCTATCCTCTAGAGGACTGAACTTTCAAAAGTCTGAAACTCTTATGCTGAGATTGGTATTCTCCTGATTGTTAAAGGTCATATAGTGACATTTAGATAGCCCCAGTCATGTTTCATATTCCATTTCGGTCATCCTCTTACCATTTGTTTTTCCACAAGGCACATACCAATCTTGTCCTCCCAATCTTTATATAGTCAAATACCATTCTTACTCCCAAAACGGTTTTGTCAAGCAATTCCCCACAGGCTCTACTAACTATTCACTATCTGTGTCAAACTAAAGACCTCTAATTGACCACTATATCCTATATATATGTAAGGTCACATAACCTCCGTTACTGTGTAATCTTCCTGAGCACAACAATTATGGTACTTTCATCTTTCTATCTTCTAGAACCTGGCTGTTGGTTGGTTGATTGGTTGTAGTCCCTTGTTCTTGAAGAGGACCAAAATGGCATCACTATTTTATAGTCAGTTAGAGTACCTGACTGTGGCTGATCTGACCAATATGGGCTCGGCCAAAAGCTAGAAACAAATAGTGCCTGTGAACATATGGGATGGATTCTCTAACTTTGCACATCTTGTGTTTCTTCTGAGCTAATTCAATTCTGCTTTGCAAATAGACCACAGCACCTTCTTTGATGAGGTCATAACATGCTGGGTGGTCCCGGGCCAGTGTCTCCCATGTCATACAATCAATTCTGAAGATCTGAAAAGAGATCTTTAGAGTGATCTTATATGGCCAACCCAATGGAGTTGAGTTTTCTGCAGCAGAGTTATGCTTGACAGTTTAATTCAAGAAAGGACTTAAATATCTAATATTTTATTGTACCAAGTGATCTTCAGGATCTTCCAAAGACAATTCAAATGGAAGTGATTCATTTTCCTGTCATGACACTAGTATATTGTCCAGATTTTACAAGCCTACAACAATGAACTAGGCACAATGGCTCTGAATCCCTTCAGTTTGGTAGTCAGTCTAATACCTCTGCCCTCCCATACTTTCCTTCAGACCCTCCCAAATAATTCTTGGAATTTAGAACAATGTTTGACACCTAGTGAGCCCTTAATAAATGTTATATACATTCAATAATCAAGCATTAATTAATAAATCAATTAATTTAACTATAAAAAATTACATCAAATCTTGTTCTTTTACCAATTCTGTCATAGTTCATTTGTTGTGTCTTATCCTCAACAGCAAACTGATATATCAACTTTTTCTCCTGCTGTACATTTTCATACTTCAGTCACTACAATTAAGTTAATTTGTGGCTATGGAAATAGAACTTTTGTTTATGTAGAGAGCTCAGAGGTCTTTCCAAGCAAAAAAAAAAAAAAGGTATCAAGTAATATTCTAATAATAGATTAGATACCTTAGACCAAATCTAGCTATGAGTGTGGAGGTTCACCAGATTACTGATCACCCCACTAACCAACAATGATTCCAAAAGACTGATGACAAAAATGGTGCCACCTCATTAAAAAAAGATGATGGAGCAAGATATAGAATAAGAAATGCATTACTGAATATGGCCAATGTTGCAATATGTTTTATGTCATTATCTTATATGATAAAAAGATTCTTTATTTCTTTCATAGTTTTTCTTTTTCTTATTTGCTCCCAAATGGGGGTGAGGAATAGATGACATGGAGAAAAAAAGCAAATGCCTGATGAAAAAAAAAGGAAAAAAAATGGAACATTGGCATCTTTTTAGAAACTTCAACTTAAAATAATGGAGAGATTGCCCATACCTATTAAATTGTAGAAAAGTTTCAAAAAGAAATAAATTTATCATAAAAAATAATAAGCTGTAAATCACTAATCAGAACTACCAGAGAGGTTTGGTAAGTAGGCTGTAATTACCAAGAGAAGGTTATAGATAGAAAAGAACAGATTTCTGTGGGCTGACCGTCTGTGTGATGTTTCAATGCCCCTAAAAGGGTACAAATCAGATATAGCATGTGTGATATTTTCTCATTTTCAATGTTCCCTTTTTTAGATTAAAATTCAGGTAATTACTTAACAACACCTTTATATTTAAACATTTGGAATAGTTAAACTTCAGGGGGGAAAAAGCTAAACTATTATAGAGAAAAATATGGAATATTTAATTACTATTTTTTCTTTATATTATATCAATCCAGAAGAGGAAAAGAATGAGTTGAAGATTATTTTGACTGGCCTTAGTCCAAACAATTCAGTCTAATGAAATTAATTCCTGGGTTCTAGTGAGAATCAAATGAAGAAAAGTATTCTGTAATAAAACGCACTAAGGAAAGATAATACAAAAAATGAATATATATATATATATTTAAATAATGAAAAAGAAATAAACTGAAGAAAGGTTAAATCATTTTGAGACTGGTTAGAAAGAATAAAATTATATTAAAGATAGGAAGGGATTGATAATACTACCAGATATATCAGGTAATCTGAGTTGGCAAAAGGGTTCATTTGGTCAAATGATCCTGAACCATTAAATTGGAGAAAAGAGAATATATTCATATTCTTGCATATCCATCCATTTGAAATTATCCTCTAACAATGTAGTCCTTTGGATTCATAGCATGTCCCCTATCATGAAAATGGAAAGTGTATAGAGAGAATATCAAGAATTGGCTAGAGGTAGTGAATGATAATAGTAGGATTGGAATACATCATGAAGCAATAATTCAAAAGAAGAAATTCAATTGTAGCAAGACAAATTACATTTTAAACAGAATGGAGGCAGTGAGGAACTTAAATCCAAAGTGGCTTTTTGGTTCCATGCTTCATCACCCACATAGGCCATTAAGGGAAATATTGCTTTGTTTTTGTTTTTTGTTTTTTTTTTTTTACCAACAAGAGTCACTTGAGAAAATCTCACTAGAAAATTATAGGTAGATCAGACTAAGAGGTCTTCTATAGTGTGGAAGTTCCTACATAAAGAGAAAACAAAGTTTGACAAACAAAGATAGAGCCAATCAAGTACAATAATGGTAGATTTTATTTTTGTTTGATTGTTTCCTAGAAACCAAAGAGTTAGAAGGAATTTCTCTATGTCTATTGCCAGTGATCAAATGTTAGGTACGCTATGTGATGACTGAGTTTGGGGAAAAGTAAAATGTTACTACCTATTCTAGATCTGAACTCTTATATTAGAAACTGCAGTTGGAGAAGTGAATGCCAAAAGATTGAAATATTAAGATCTTAGCAATAAAATATGAAACAAGACAAGAAAAATTGAACTGACACAATGGATAAAACCCAATAGAATGAGGCTGGCAAGAGAGAAGAAGAAATTCCAATTATTATTTGTGAGCCTTTGGACAATAATTTGACTGTTCTTCAGTTCAGTTTCTTCAACTATATAATGAGGGTGTTGTAATAACTGACCTCTAATTTTTTTTCTGACTCTAAATCTAGGATCCTACAATCTGAAAATGTAAGGAGTAGCATATATGTAAGTGTATAATCATATATTATGAAGCAGTGAATAGAGTGCTGAGCCTGAAGTCAACATCTCATAAGTTCAAATTTTAAGTAGTATACATTATGAAACCGTGGACAAAGTGTTCAACATCACTTATGTCTCTTTAGGTTCTGTCATATTCAACATTTTATGAATTTTAAAAATACTTTTAAAGATGAAATATAAGCTGGGGAGTCATCTTGTCACAAATTTAAAAAAAAAACAATGCAGTGACTGCAATCAAAAAATGTGGGTTCAGATTCTATCACTGATACTTAACTATCTTTGTGGCCTTGGGAAAATCCCTTATATTCCCTGAATCATAGAGTTCCCATATATAAAGTAAGGAAGTTGGATCAGATGATCCATATTATTCCTTCTAGTTCTGATTTTGGGCCTATGTATGATGCTAATTGATACAGATCATACTACTTGGGTTTAGGGGAGAGAAAAGAGATAATTTGGTCCAACATGCTCATTATGCAGATGAAGAAATTGAAAGCCAAGAGATTAATAGAGTCCCCTAAATTGCATGCAATACAGCTAAGATTCAAGCGCCAGATCTCCAGATCTCCAGTCCATCCTGCTCTTCACTATGTGGTAGTCTTTGATTTGGCTAATTACTAATGATTGCTATGTAAATAAAAGATGGGCCAAGGTCAGCAAAAGAAAGGGCAGGTATATTAAAAGAAAGGGAACACACACACAGACATTGTCCTTGTATTTTAGTAAATATCTTAGTATCAAGTGCTCTTAGCTGCTCTTCTTTTCCCCTCCTACCCTTTCCCCACACCATATCCACATAAACCTCTTTTCCTCATTCATATGCTCATTCCTGACTTGTCATTATATACAATAATCCTCCCTTGCTCAAATACCTTTTAAATGACAAAAGAAAATAACCAATAGCCATCAGAAAATGATTGATAGAAAAGTTAGAGCAATGAGGTGAAAATGAATGAGGTGAAGAGTACTGTAAATTATTTGGAAATGACAGATCAGC
This sequence comes from Myrmecobius fasciatus, assembly GCA_023553655.1. Lineage (NCBI taxonomy): Eukaryota > Metazoa > Chordata > Mammalia > Dasyuromorphia > Myrmecobiidae > Myrmecobius > Myrmecobius fasciatus. Next base: position 358,074 of record JAJPUD010000428.1, on the reverse strand, counting down.
TGAACAGAATCCTGGAGAAAGTGGAAATTAACAAATCACAAGTCCCTTCAAAACTGCCTGATCAAAATTTCCCCTACCACAAGTTGAACCCCTATGACCCTACAAAGTGAAGGGTATACACCTGAGACTATTTAAAATAGACCTACATATAACCTGTACCTTCCCTAATTGATAGCTCCACATTCATATTTACTATCTTCTACTCTCACCTGCAATCCTCTAAAACACTTTTTCAACAGAGTAACCTGCCTTTCATTCTCCAATTTTGTCCAGATTGCCGTACTTTGCCCGAGTTTGGGAAAAACCAGAAACATGATTGCCTTACATAAGTCTTATGTAAGCAATCTTTGTGTTATGCAGAATATTTTTCTTAGATGTCTAGTGGAACATGGGAGTAATATTCCTTAGAAAAATCAGCAGGTCAACTTTACTAATCTGTGGTGTCACCACACTTCAGCCTTACCACCACTCTGCCTGAATGTGAAATCATTAAAAGACTGATTTTTTTCTTCTTTCCCTTAATGCAGAAATCACTATAAACACTTTATGTGTATTCTAGCAATAGTGCAATTTCCTCCATCTTTGAATTGTACTAGAAGCCTTAACATAAACCCCTCTGCTACATCCTCCCAAATCAACTAGTTATTGACACTTCTCTCCTACAGGCCAAAACCTAATTCGTGATGAGAAATATAATTAGATGAAAAAAGGGCCTAAATCAACTTTTGAGATAGTTATCAAATTGACTAAAATAATAGAAGGGGAAAAAGAAAAAAATGTTGGAAAGATGTGGAAAAAATGGTGGAAATGTGAACAGATTCATCTATTTTGGAGAGCAATCTGGAATTATACCTAAAGAATTATAAAACTGTTTTTACCCTTTGAACCAGCAATACTAATATTAGGTCTATTTTCCAAAGTGATAAGAAAAAAAGAAAAAAAAAGAACCATTATGTTCTAAAATATTTAGTTGTTTTAGTGGTAGCAAAGAACTAGAAATTGAGCTGTCCATTAATTGAGAAATGGCTAAGCAACTTGCGATATATGATTGTGTTGCAATAACACTGTGGGGGAAGAAATTATGAGCAGGTTGATTTTAGTAAATCATGTAAAGGTTTACATGAATAATGAATAGTTAAATGCACAGAACCAAGAAAATATTGGGTATAGTTAACAGCAATATTGTTCCAAGAATACTGTGAATAACTAAATTATTCTGAGTGATATAAATATTCAGATAAACTAAAAAGATCTATGAAGGAAAATGCTATATGCCTCTAAACAAAGAATTGATAAATACACACTTGCACAGTATGGTTTTACATACATATATATTTCATACACACATACTGAAATACCAAATAGTGATCTCTAGTTCAGAGTGAAGAGGGAGGGGGGGGTAACTTAGAATTTAAGATAGAACAAAAAGAACCAAAATTAATATTAAAAAAGAATATGACATGGTTCATATTTATCACAGTTGTAACTAATGAAATCATAATAATCATTGTAACTTTTATATAGCACTCTATGATATACTGTTTTCTTTCCCCCAAAAAATGTGTTGAGATAGGCAATATAACATTATTGCTTTTCCTTCTTGTCAACAAAGTTCATAATTTCATGTGAGATAGAATCATTACCTAATACTCCTCAACTTCTTTCATTAAATATATTAATTGTCAAGTTTTACTTATTCTACATACAAATCAATCTAATCCAATCCCACCTTTCCCTCAATTTAAGCCTTTATCATGTTTCATCTGGATTACTGCAATAGCCTTCTGATGCTCTCACAGCTTCAAAATTTCTCTCTTCTATAATCTATCCTTCACACTATTGCCAAAATGATATTTTTAAGGCACAAGTTTGACCAAGACACTCCTTTGCTCAATAAACTTCAATGGCTCCCTATTACCACTGGGAATAAATATAAACTTATCTTTCTGGAATCCCAAATTTTTCTCAATCTGGCTCCAACTAATTTTTTTCAGTCTTATCATTTAATCCTCCCATTTAGGAACCCCTTAAATCCAGCTTTCTTGCTGTTTCACATCCATAACATTCCACAAGGCCATGCTCTATAACTTAACTGCATTCTGTAATTATTACTACCTCTTACAATCCCTAATTTCTTTTCATGGTTCATTTTAAATGTAATCTATTACCAAAATTACAAGGAAAACTGTCATCATTTATATAGCATTTTATGTTTTATGAAGACCTTACATATCATTCAATCTTAACAATGACTCTGTAAAGTAGGTACTATTATTATATATTTTAAAAGTTGAAACAAGTTGGGTCAAGATAGAATAATTGATTTGCCTGGAGTCACACAACTAGTAAGTACTTTTGTCCATATATGAACCCAGGTCTTCCTGGCTATAACTCCAACACTGTAATTTCAATAAAGTCATTCCTACAATATCTTCTAAAAAATTACTTTGATTTTGCTTTGAATCTAGTTGTTATTTCCGTAAATGAATACGTTATCTCCTTAAGCATAGGAGCTTTAGCATGTTTCATTTTTTAAAAGTTTTTTTATTTATTTTTATTATTAAAAATTTTTATTTGCAAAACATATGTATGGGAAATTCTTCAGCTTTTAACCCTTATAAAGCTTTCTGTTACAAATTTTTCCCCCCTACTCCCCACCCTTCTCCTAGATGGCAGGAAATACACTATATATTAATTATGTTAAAATCCTTGACAAATCGAATATATGTATACATATTTCCGCACATCATTGTTGTGCAAAAAAAAATTGTATCTACAAGAAAAAAAATCAGAGAAAGGAAACACAATGCAAGCAAACATCAATAGAGAACATGAAAATGTTATGTTGTGGTTTACATTTCATATCCCTCTCTCTGGGTGTATATGGCTTTCTTCACTGAACAATTGGAACTGGTTTGAAACATTTCATTTTTTAAGAGATCCATGTCCATCAGATTTGATCCTCATGTATTATTTTTGTTGCCGTGTATAATGATCTCCTGGTTCTGCTCATTTCACTCAGCATCAGTTCGTGCAAGTCTCTCCAGGCCTCTTTGAAATCATCCTGCTGGTCGTTTCTTATAAAACAATAATATTCCATAACATTCATATACCATAATTTGTTCAGCCATTCTCCAATTGATGGGCATCCATTCAGTTTCCAGTTTCTAGCCACTACAATAAGGGCTGCCACAAACATTCTTGCACATGTGGGGCCCTTTCCTTCCTTTAAGATTTCTTTGGGATATAAGCCCCACAGAAACACTAGCATGTTTCATTACTATGTGTATCACTAATATTGGGGGAAGTTCCTGGCATCTAATAGGATTTTTAATAAATGTTTGATGATATATAGTTGGATCCTTACTTTATATATGAAGAAACTGACTTAAAGTTGATTGCTTATGGTTAAATAGTTAATAAGTATTAGATATGGATTTCAAGCTGAATTCTTCTAATTCCAAGTCATCATGTACTATTTCCATTAAAAAGACTAATCAATCCCTGTAAAAATGAATGTATTTTGTGACATTATACATTAACACTTCCACTAGAGTCCTGTTCTGATGTCTTCCCATAGGGGAAAAAAAAGAAAAGAAAAATAATAGATTCTTCTTAAGTCATATATCAGGGAAAGTTTAAAATATAGTAAATCTTACCATGCTATATTTCTTTTTTCTGTTTTTGGGGGGTCAGTTGGATTTTATTATTTTATTATTATTATTATTATTTTTATTTTTAAATTAATTTATTTTTTGTTAAAGCTTTTTATTTGTAAAACATATGCATGAGTACTTTTTCATCATTGATCCTTGCAAAGCTTTCTGTTACAAATTTTGCCCTCCTTCCCTCTACCCACTTCCCTAGATAGCAGGAAGTCTAATACATGTTGATTATGTTAAAATACTTGAGAAATCAAATATATGTATACAGATTTATACAGTTATCTTGCTGTACCAAAAAAATCATATCTACAAGAATAAAAAAAGAAAAAAAACCAGAGGATAATAAAATGCAAGCAAACATCAACAGAAAACAAAAATGCTATGTGTGGTCCACATTCAGTTCCTACAGGCTTCTCTGGGTGTATATGGCTTTCTTCATCACTGAACAACTGAAACTAGTTTGAAAGATCTCATTGTTGAAGAGAACCATGTCCATGAGAATTGATCATCATATAGTCTTATTGTTGCTGTGTACAATTATCTCCTGGTTCTGCTCTTTTTTTTTTTTTTTTTTTTTTGCTTTTTGCTGAGACAATTGGGGTTAAGTGACTTGCCCAGAGTCACACAGCTAGGGAATGTTAAGTGTCTGAGACCAGATTTGAACACAGGTCCTCCTGACTTCAGGGCTACTGCTCTATCCACTGCACCATCTAGCTGCCCCTGGTTCTGCTCATTTCACCCAGCATCAGTTCATGTAGGTCTCTCCAGGCCTCTCTGAAATCATCTTGTTGGTTGTTTCTTACAGAACAATAATATTCCATTCATATACCATAATTTATTTAGCCATTCTCCAATTGATGGGCATCCATTCAGTTTCCAGTTTCTAGCCACTACAAAAAGGGCTACCACAAACATTTTTGCACATGTGAGTCCTTTTCCTTCCTTTAAGATCTCTGTGGGGTATAGGCCTAGTAGAAACACTGCTGGGTCAAAGGGTATGCACAATTTGATAACTTTTTGAGCATAGTTCCAAAATGCTTTCCAGAATGGTTGGATCCATTCACAATTCCACCAACAATGTATCAGTGTCCCAGTTTTCCCACATCCCCTACAACATTCATCATTATCTTTTCCTGTTGTCTTAGCCAATCTGAGAGGTGTGTAGTGGTACCTCAGAGTCGTTTTAATTTGCATTTCTCTGATCAATAGTGATTTGGAGCTTTTTTCCATATGACTAGAAATAGTTTCAATTTCATCATCTGAAAATTGTCTGTTCATATCCTTTGACCATTTATCAATTGGAGAGTGGCTTGAATTCTTATAAATATGAGACAATTCTCTACATATTTTAGAAATGAGGCCTTTATCAGAACCCTTAAATGTAAAGATGATTTCCCCAATTTATTGCTTCCCTTCTAATCTTGTCTGCATGAGTTTTGTTTGTACAAAACCTTTTTAACTTAATATAATCAAAAATATCTATCTGGTGTTCAATTACGAATTCCAGTTCTTCGGACACAAATTCCCTCCTTCTCCACGGTCTGAGAGGTAAACTATCCTATGTTCCTCTAATTTGCTTATAATATCACTCTTTAGATATAAATCATGAACCCATTTAGATCTTATCTTGGTAGTGGTGTTAGGTGTGAGTCAAGCCCTAGTTTCTTCCATACTAGTTTCAAATTTTCCCACCATGAAATGGATCATGTATCTATCATTTGCGAATCAGCTTATCTAAGTATGAAAACCCACAAAATCAGAAAGTCTGGCACTAGTTCAATTTGAAGAGCCAAAACAATTCATTAAAATCCCTGTGCTAATGTATTGAGTTGTATGTGCTCATATTTCAGTAGAGGTGATACTCTCACCAGTGCTAATTTGGTGCTTTTGAAAAGTAAATGAGGAGAAGGGCTTTAGATAATTATGGTAATGTATTAGCACTAAGAATTTTATTAGAGCCAACATAGGTCGATTCATTATTTTAAATACCTAGGCAGTATTGTCTGATCTGTTTTATTAAGGAAATTATTATTTTCCTAATTAGTGTTAACAGGAAAATTATCGTCTTACTATGTCATTTAATTTCACCAACAGCATTGAGAAATACTCCTTAATAGTTATATTTGCAGAGCTTCCTGTATTGGGGGAAAATAAAACCCAACAACTTATAAGCTAAACCTGGTTCAACTCAACAATTTTCCCTGACTTACCCAGCTAAAGATCTGTGCTTACCACTGTTTCATTATATTAAAGTATCTTCTGCCCTTCAAGGATAATTTTCTCAACTCCATTTCTCATTTTGAAGAAAATGGAACTTAATGAGATTGAATCACTTACCCAAATGACAAAACTACCAACTAAGATTTAAACTCAGAATGAAATGATGCTCTGTCCTTTATGAATCTCAAGCAGATTTAAAAATCTCTAAATATGCATGAAATGAGTTTACTATTTGTCTAACTGAAAACCAACAGGAAATATTTTTGATCCAAAAAAGTCCTGTCACTTTCTAACATTATAACACCTTGACATTTCAGTAAAAAAAAAAAAAAAAAAAAAGAATTTTGCTTTTACTTATGATGCTAACTAAACAAAGTCTGTTCTCTAAAAGCCTATGGCTAGTATTAATTAGTACTTTTACACAATGACATTGCAATCATAAATGATATTCATAATGATGAACAAGAAATATCATCAAAATAAAGTTCTCTGTTTAGTAATAGGGCTAAATGGATTTTGAATGAATTCTTTTAAAAATGGAATATCTAATAAACTCATTAATGAGGATTCTTAAATAGTTAAAAAAAATAACCTTTTCTATTTTGTATAGGACAACAAGGAATTCATGGCATTTAATTGTACCAAGGCTTTTGCACTGTACATTTTATCCTAGTCAAAGCCTTTAATGCTATCAATGAGTAGGGATGTGGTAGTTCAGGAAGTTACTAAGAAAGTTTGGCAACATGAAATGTCATTGAAGCTTCATTGGAATTGTTTCAAAATCCATCTCCAACAGCAGTGGAGTTAAGTCATTTTCTGGAACTGCTCCAAAAGAAAATTGTCTTTCAGTAGCCAGTGACCTACCCTGCCTATTGGACTTTTATGGGCAGTTATTATATTCCCAAACTGATCATTATGGAGGATATGGGGCTTCAGAGCACTTCAATAAGAAGCACTGGAAATGAATCCTATTAAAAAAAAAAAAAAGTCCAACCATAAAATATAGTTGCCCTTCCTCCTTTGTTGGGAGTCTAAGGAATTTCAAAACCACACTAGCATTCAATAGGCAGATCTCTAGTACTCTAAAGGCAAGAAAATACATAGAACCCTAAAGGAGTCAAATTTTGCTATGACAAGAGGGATCCATGCTTCCAGAACACTTCCCTACAAGTAGGAATAACTATTGGTATAAATTCATTTCTAACCAAGGTCTAACAAAAGAGAGAAAAACATGAGTGTAAAGGATATTTATGAGGATTTGCATCCAGTACTTGACTCCCCATGACCCCATTTGGGGGTTTTCTTGGAAGAAATACTGGAATGGTTTGCTATTTCCTTCTGCAACTCATTTTACAGATGAGGAAATTTAACAAAAGGAATTAAGTGACTTACCCAAGGTTCCACAGCTAGTAAGTATCTGAGGCCAGATTTGAATTCATGAAGATGAATCTTCCTATCTCCAGGACCAACACTCTATCCACTGTACCATCTAACTTCATTTTAAAAGATAAATGGTATCCCAAAAAATGGGAACTATGAAGCATAGAGGTGGAAATGGGGAACCATTTTTACTATGAATCTGACTTTACTTTTGACTCCTTATTTTTAATTAAGCTCAATCATGTGCTAAAAATACTTCTCATGTTCTTTACAGAAAATTTTCAAGATTCATTATTTATATCTACCCCTGCTAGATGTTTTTCTCTCTGTCATTTCTAGCAACATTGGAAAGTTTCTATAAAAAACAAGATGTGATAGTGAGGTAGAAAATCATGGTATTCCTGATAGAGTATATGTTATTAAAATCAGAAGGGCTTCTCCTATCCTCCTTTTAATTCTACTCTATCTCTATTACCATCATGTAATCATAAGATTTTGACTTTAAATGGATTTCTGGAGACATTTAGTCCAAATTACTCATTGTATAGATGAAGAAACTGATATTCAGAGAAATCACAGCCCAACATCAAAGGTAGTAAAACATATAAGTTGTTTTTCAAGGACAGGTTAAATGTGACTTATAAGGGCAGCTAAGTGGCACAGTGGACAGAGTACCAACCCTGATGTCAGGATGACCTGAGTTCAAATCTAATCTCACTTCCTAGCCCTGTGACTCTGGGCAAATTACTTAACCCCAATTACCTCAGGATAAAAAAAAGTGACATAAATTCATCACTCATTCTGTCACATTTCCAACTACATATAAATGAACAGGCATTTTAAAAAATACCTATTATATACTAAGCATTGTGAGGGATACAAAGACAAAAGCAAAATAGTTCCTTCCTTTAAAGTGTTAATAATACATAGATAAGAAATCTGGGGGAAATTAAATACAGAAGCAAAGTGGTACTGCTGAAATAGGGCTAATTTTGGAGTCAGAGGACTTGGATTCAAAACTCAGCTCTGCCACATTGCCATTATAACTTTAGGCAAGTTACTTAATTTTGTGGGATCTTAGCTTCTCAATTATAAAATAAGGGGTAAACACTATGTGTTCCCTAACATCTCATTCATCTCTAAAGCTATATAATGCATTGCCACACACTCTATTCAATGCATACAATTTGATTTTTTTTGTTTCTTCTACTAAAGAATGTAATTTGTCATTGAAATTAACAGAATACTTTCAAATTTAAGGTTTTTTCATTAAGGAAATTAAAAGAAACAGAAAAATAATTAATGATAACTACAAGAAAAGAGAGCTGCAAAAGCTTTTCATGTCAAAACTGAATGTCAGCAAGCAAATTAGAACTAAACATACTCTCTGGGAGACTTCAAACTTTCATCAAATTCTTCATTTAAAAAAAAGTTGGTTGTTTTTTACTTAACACTGATAAGAATAACCAAAGTTAAATTAAGCCATGGCTTATAATTGATGCGCAGGGAGCAGGGTATTTGGCTTACTTTTATGTGTAATATTTCTTTATGCCACAAACTAAATATATACATATATGTATATATATATATATGTATATATATATATTACTGCAAATATACAGTGATCACTTTGTGATTCAATTAAAAAGGTGCATTTTTAAAAAGGAGAACATAAATGAACTGATAAAAAGTAAAATCAACAAACCCATAAGAACAATATAAATAATGATTATAACAATGTAAGAGAGGTAGCAAAGTAAATAGAATGTTAGGCTTGGAATCAGGAAAATTCATCTTCCTGAATTCAAATCTGGCCAAAGATACCTCCTAATTGTAGGATCCTGTTTACTTCAGTTTCCTCATCTGTAAAAATGAGTTGAAGAAGGAAATGGCAAATCATTTCAGGATTTTTGTCAAGAAACCCCAAATAAATCACAAAGAGTCAAACACTAATGAAATGACTGGATAACAATTCAATAATGTAAGGCCACTGACAGGAAGATAAACTTTGAGTATCTAAAAAACACAACACAAAACAAACCACAATAATTGCCTTCAATAAGAGATCATGATGCAGAACTCTTTGCTCTTGCCTGAGAGTTCAGAAACTTCACAACTAGAATATTACATATATCATCAGAATTGGTTAAAATGTCAGATGTGTTTTTCTTTGTTATAAGAGAAAATGTAAGTTCAGTATGTGGGAAGCATAACCAGAAATTATTTGGATGTATGAATAAAAAATTTCAATAAAGCTTATTTTACAAGAAAAAAAAGATAACACAACACTGGCTATAAAGTCAGAGAACATGAAAGATTCCATCTCTAACTCTTACTTTACTTATGACTTTGGCCAAGAAGATTAATCTCTTTAAATCTCAATTTTTTAAACTATAAAGATGCTAAATTTGGACTAAATAATCACAGTTCTAGACTAAATATATATATATTTTATCTCTGGAACTTGTTTTCTTTATGATCCTAGATAATCACTTAATCTCAGAATACAGATTCACACATTTAGAATTGTAAAAGACATTAAAAATCATCTAGCTCAGTCCTTTCTTTTTTATAAATGGGGAAGTGAGGCCGAGAGAAATTAAGTGACTGGCATAGAGTGATAGGCCTAGGATATGAACTCAAGTCCTCTGGCTGTCAAATGGGCTTTTTCCATTATAACATACTTTCTCTTACATTCACGCATATTTGTAATACTATAATGCCAATAATATGTTTCCTGTCTACCTCAAAAGTCTATGGTAAGAATCAAATAAAATGATATAAATAAAAATATTTCATGAAATGTAGAGTGCTAAATTAATGTCATGTATCATTATAATTAATATGACTGGATAACATTAGCATCTTGTGTTTAATACTTTTAATAATGATTTGTAGTTTGCAATGTCTTCCAATTTATTCAGAATAACAACAACAAAAAATGTAAGATATATTACCCTAAGAGAGATGTAACTAAAAAAAAGCTTTTGTCTGATTACCAAAATTATTGGTAGTGAGAAATAATGGAATCTGATTTGTGTACTAGTACTTGTGAAATGTGTTACAAGAAGGCTTTCAACATGTTGAGACTACTAAAGCATTTATGAGGAAAAGAGAAAAGAATACTGTAGAATGAGAAAATCTAGGTCTGTAGCTAATGAATATCTATACCAGTCACAGTCTACTGAAATTTTTTTTTTTTTTTTTTTTTTGCTTTTTGCTGAGGCAATTGGGGTTAAGTGACTTGCCCAGGGTCACACAGCTAGGGAATATTAAGTGTCTGAGACCAGATTTGAACTCAGGTCTTCCTGACTTCAGGGCTGGTGCTCTAACCACTGCTCCACCTAGCTGCCCAACTGAAATTTTTAAATACCAGAGGCAGTATGTTAATTCTGAATATGGAGGCAAAAGGATCTGATTCGAGTTCAAATTCTCTCGTAGTTATTTAACAATTATGTAACCTGGTCAAATCATTCAATTTCCCTGGGTTTCCATTTTGTTTGTTAAATGAGGGAAGTGGATCTGTCAGTCTCTTAAGATTTCTTCCAGCTGTACAATTTTGTGATTCTCTAAATACTAAAGACTAGATTATTTTCCTATGCAAGTACACCTGAAAACATCACTGTTCAGAACAGCTAGCTGACATAGTGTATAAAACACTGGTCTTGGAGTCAGGAGGAACTGAGTTCAAATCTGGTCTCAAACATTTGACTATTACAAGCTGTGCAACTCTAGGCAAGTCATTTAACACTGGCTCCCTTGCAAAACACACACACACACACACACACACACACACACACACACACACACGTGACCAAAACTCATATAACAAGCATAATGCGTCTATGAAGCAGATCTTGTAAAACCAAATGCTAAGGGGTTGGCAGTCAAAACACAGCATTAAGTTACTAGAATCACAGTTTACTGAGGCTCTCTGGCATATCATGGTGAGTAAAGTCTTCAGTTTATAAAGTCCACCATTTTGTATTTCTGTTTAAATATTCTATTATGCTTTTATAAAGCTTGGTTACACAACTTCAAGCCCTTTTAGAAAGCAGATGAAATTGTACTTTGTAAATCAGAGCTAAAATTTTCCAAAGGGATATGTTAAATTACTAAGTATAAGTACTACAAATAAATTCCAAGCAACTATTTGATGAGAGGGAAAAGGTTTTTTGTTTAATTATTTTGTTATATTAACAAATGATAAATACAGACATTTGTATATATAGAACTCATGTATAAAGCATCATAATGCATACATGTGCATGTGTGCATAATAAGCATAATGTGGGATATAAATGCATATCTAATATATAATGCTTTATAACATATGTACTATATATATATATATAGCATACATTATGTAACAAAATTTTAAAAAGCATTATTCATTATATAATATATACACACACACACACACATACACATACACATATATATTCATTCCATGTTACCTAGTCAAAACATTCTAGATTATTTGTCTCAGTTGTTACCTAGTCTTAGTCATTGAATGGGTGTGGCCTCAGTCAAACTGAGACCTGTTGGAGACTTTAGCTTAAATTGGCCAGGGTCTCCCATTGCATCCAGCGCCATCTCCAATCATCTTGTTCTATATCTTGTATTGGACCCATATGGCTTTGGAGGGGTAAATGAGGCAGCTGACTTTGCTCACCTCTCTCTCACTTAAATACAATTCACTTTCATATCATGGTATCATTTCCCTGATATTGTAGTTCTCTTTGAGAAAAAAAGGAATGTGCCACACACCCATTTATAGAAAAAGTGAAATATATTAATCAAGAAATAATGGACACAGATAAAGACATAAATGCAAATATATAATCCCATGCTTAAAAAGTATGCAATAAAATGAGTGGGAACGCAAACATACAAGTAACAATGACTAAAGGCAATGAAATTCTAGGCAAAGTACAGTGAAAAATGAGAATAGTAAGTAGTGATTTTCCCACTGAAATATGAGGGAAGTTTTTCAGGGAAGGAGGGCTATAATCTGATCTTGGCTGTAGAAATAGAGAGACTTAACATAGAGTACAACAGGTACAAGAGTATGCTCCAAGATAGATAGTATCTCTTATTTTTTGTCCTTTGTTCTTGAAGAAGAGGATCATGACATAAGGGAAGTAATGCTGTGACATGCAAGTGAATTAGATTTAAGTGACAGAGCTGTGCAAGGTTACCTGCCTCAATTTTCCTTCAAGAGCCATCTGGATCCAGTGTCAAGATATAGATCAAGATGACTGGAGCCAGTCCTGGATGAAATGGGAAACCTTGGATTTTTTTAAACTAAGGTCTTAAATCAAAGTGAAAAGCATGAAAAGGAAAAGGAAAACAGTTTTTACTGCAAAGTAGAATATATTAAGGTGAAAAATATGTAATTAGGCTGGACAAGTATCATTCATGTTATTGTTGACTGACAGCCTATATTAATGACAAATATTATTTGATTGACAACCCTCTGGGAATTTTTTTTTTTTAAGGAAAATTTACTTGGGGCAGTGAGGTAGCACAGTGGATAGAGAACACTGTCCCTAAAGTCAGAAGAAGCTGAGTTCAAATGTGACCTCAGACACTCAACACTGTGTAACTCTAGGCAAGTCACTTGACCTCAACTGCTTTACAATTTTTAAAAAAGAAAGAAAGAAAAGGAAAATAAAATTAACCTAGAATTGATAGGAAGGTACTGGAAAGAGCTCTTGAATCACAATGTTTTCAGCTGAGGAAGCTGCAGTAATACTCTGAAAGAAGTACACACCTAAATGAGGCAAAGAATAATAACCATTTTCTAATTAACCTGAAATTAAGACAAAGAAAGATTATCCTGGCAAGAAACAATTAGGAGAATTTCCAGATCTCCAGTCAAAGACCTCATGTTTATTTTTTTATAAGTCTAGTTACAGTATCTCTGACAACAAAATAGAAAGCATGTATCTATATATAACCCCCATTCCACCCATATTTGCATTCTTAGCAGTTTCTCAAACCTAGCAAGTACTTGATAAATATTTTTTGAATGCATGAATGAATGTCTCCTTAAAGTAGCCAAACTTTATGGTAGGGTATGTTTTGGTGCTTTCTTTAAAGATTTTCCTTGTGCTCATACTTTTCTTATACATATACCTACATACAGATACATACATATAACTATGTGTACAGATATGCATATATGTATTATATTTGTACATGTGTAGGTATATATCCAAGAACAGACAGTACAAACTACTATGTAGACATTAACTCAGAGATACAGGATGCTGCACACAAGTGTGGAAGATTTTTGTTGCCCAGGTAAATATAAAGAAAGGCTCATATTTTTATCATGTAAAAGTAGGTGGCTGAGCAGAAAGGTGTGTTAATTTTTTTTTCTCTCAGTTAAACACACTTTGGGGAAACAGCTATTTAATCCACAAAAACATAACCAAGGCAATAGTACCACTAACTGCAAAGTATGGAGGTGGAAATAAACAGCCTCTAATGTACTGGTCTTACAAATTCAAACCTGTAAAGCCCCAGCAAATCCAACCATTACATTTTTCAGGGCAGCAGGGTACTATTTTGTTTATAATCAGTAGGATTTTAAATAAAGGAAATTTCAATGCTTTGTGTAGGCATGTAGTTTACCTAACTTTTACCCTCTCTTGGCTTGCTAGTCAGATAATTTAAAATGAACAAAATGGGTTCCCAGATAAACAATTGCATTAATCATCCTTTTGACAGTGTAATGAGAGAATTACATTTAGCCTATTGTTTCCTCTTTGGTACTTTATTTCTAAAAGAACCCCAAATCCATGGGGAGAATATTTCTAAAGGAATCATTTTTTCTAAGATCTAAGACATTGGTAATAATAATATCTTTCGAACATACAAATATATCATATTTTATGTATTTTATCGTTTCAGCACCCAACAGTGCTTTAGACACATCAGAAGTCAGTAGTTATTAAGTTAAATAAATACAATTATATTAAGTTGAATATAGCTATATTTATATAAACATAAATACACATTTTCTAAACATACATATTTTAAATACCATCATTATTTAAAGCTCTTTCTTTTGATATCTATTTGACCTTGGCTACATTACTTAACTTCCCAGGACTAAGATTCTCATTGTGGGATGGGAAAAAAAAATACTTTTAGGACTAATTTCACAGTGTGATTGGGAGAATAAGATAAAATGAGATTCATTGGTATGTTGTGTTTTTTAACCATAAGGCATAATATAAATGTGAGCTATTATTATTAGATATTAAGGGATACTGCATTAGCCTTTTAAGGCCATTTCTTTTAGATATTAACACAATAATTTGCTAAATGGAAACCTACAATCTTGAAATGTTCTTCAGCATCCTGAAGTAGCCAATTTATTTGCTCAATAAATGCTACTGGCCAGTGTTTCCCATATGTCAGCAATTTTCAGAGATTCTGTTTTCTGCCTCTCAAAATGACTTTAGAAATGTCTAATCCCAGTGACAAATACTGAAAGTTACACATTGTTCCTCATGATCCTCAATTTTAATTCCTTTGGCATTAAGTTCTACTTAGATTAAGGCTATCCATTAATGCACCTCTGACTTTTCTCTTTTGTGTGTCTGTCATGTGTTTTTAAAAGCTCAATAATAGGAATAAAATCTGATTTCATTTTTCATCCTAATCTCTGTATGAATGAAACAAAGATAAGAAATGGATCTGTGGTTTCACCGGGAGAGGGATGTTAACAAGAATTCTGTAATGACTATAGTAGCCTGTCAAAGTTACACAATAATTAACCAATCAGATTTCTTTCTCATATAACTCTGACAGATTAGAATAGTCATTATAGATCCCATGTCATCAAGGAACATTTAGATAAGGAATCTCCCTTTACTGTAACAGATCAGTATTTTCTATGAAATTTCAAATATTAGAGGGAATAATTAGAGGAGGATTCTTAAACTTTTTCTACTTGTGACCCTTTTTGCTTGAGAAATTTTTACATTGTCCTGGATATAAAGGTACGTAAAACAGATATAAAAATCAAGCATTTATTGATGATAAATCATAACATTTAGTTATAAGACCACATATGGAGTTATGATCAACAGTTTAAGAAGCTGGGAGTACCGAGAGCTTAACTCACATATAGACAATCTAATAAGTGTCAGAAATGGGACTTGAAACTGTCTTGAAGGCTTTGAAACCAGCTATCTACTATGTCATTGTATCTCTAGAAATAAGGCAATACCTAAAAATAGTTGCATTTTCATTGCTCAAAGATGATTAAAAAGTATTAGTATCAGCCTATTCCCTAAATCTTAATTTTGGGATGCTCTCTATAGCAAAATCATTATTCCTGGATTATGTATGTTTTTTAGAGATTATTTCCAATAAAAAATTAATGATAAAGTTCTTGTTGCTACTACTGTTTTCTAGAGAATGCCAACAAAAGATTTAAAACTTTATGGGTGATTTTGTAACACACAGAGAAAGTATGTTAAGTATTATGCAATAAAACTCAAGTTCTTTTTTTATTATTATTAAAGCTTTTTATTTGCAAAATATATGTATGAGTAGTTCTTCAACAATGACCCTTACAAAGCTTTCCATTACAAATTTCCCCCCCCCCGTCCCCTCCCCTCCCCTAGATGGCAGGAAGTTCACTACATGTTAATTATGTTAAACTACTTGACAAGTCAAATATATGTATACATATATCCACACTTATCTTGCTGTGCAAGAAAAATAGTACCTACAAGAAATAAAAATCTGAGAAAGGAAACCCAATACAAGCAAACATCAATAGAGAGCATGAAAATATTATGTTGTGGTCCACATTTCACATCCCTCTCTCTGGGTGCTTATGGCTTTCTTCACTGAACAATTGGAACTGGTTTGAGACATTTCATTGTTGAAGAGAGCCATGTCCATCAGAATTGGTTGTTGCCGTATATAATGATCTCCTGGTTCTGCTCATTTCGCTGAGCATCAGCTCATGCAAGTCTCTCCAGGCCTCTCTGAAATCATCCTGCTGGTCACTTCTTACAGAAAAATAATAATTCCATAACATTCATATACCCATAATTTATTCAGCCATTCTCCAATTGATGGACATCCATTCAGTTTCCAGTTTCTAGACATTACAAGAAGGGCTGCCACAAATATTCTTGCACATGTGAGTCCCTTTCCTTCCTTTAAGATCTTTTTGGGAAATAGGCCCAATAGAAACACTGCTGGGTCAAAGGGTATGTACAGTTTGATAACTTTTTGAGCATAGTTCCAAATTGCTCTCCAGAATGGTTGGATCTGTTCACAGTTCCACCAACAATGTATCAGTGTCCCAAAAACTCAAGTTATGAAATTATAAACCTGTATTTCATTGATAGAGTCCTGGATGTCAAATTGCAACATATTGCCCTCCATTAATAATCGCTTGTATTTCTAAAGTGCTTTCTTATTTTTATTTTATATTCAAAAAAACACTAAGTTGTTCCATTAATTCCATTTTACAAATAAGGAAACTATAGCAGAGATTAAATGACTTATCCAGGGCTACATAGCTATTAAATGTCTGAGGCCAGATTTTCAGGCATGTCTGAACCAAGGTCTAAAACACTATCTAGCTTCCTCTAACTTCATCTCTATACAACCAAAATATACATCAGCTCCAGCTTATAAAAAACATTCAGCAGTCTTTTTAAATCCTACTCCTACAGCAATGACATTTCAAGAAGATCTGCATTTTCATTATTTCCAAGTATCTGTCTTGTTCTTGGTCTTTTTTTTTAATTTTGTTTTGTTTTATTTTTCTGCTTATATGTGTATATTAACTTTTAAAATATATGTTAGGAAAGGAAACAGAACAAAAAGGAAAAAAAAAACACAAGACAGAAAATAAAAACAGCAAAAAGATGTGAACATAGCATGCATTGATTTACATTCAATCTCCATAATTCTTTTTCTGAGTGCAGATGGCATTTTCTATCCATAGTTTATTCAGATTGCCTTGGATCACTGAACCACTGAGAAGAACCTAGTCTTTCATGGTTGATCATCACACAATCTAACTGTTAGTATGTACAATAATAGTTCTTATTTTACTCAACATAAGTTTATATATATATATGTATATATATATATATATGTATATCTTTCCAGGATTTTCTAAAATCAGCTTGTTCATAATTTTTTACAGAAAAATTATATTCTATTACCTTCATATACTACAACTTATTCAACCATTCCCCAATTGATGGGCATCCACTCATTTTCCAATTCTTTATTACCATAAAAAGAGGGGCTACAAACATTTTTGTACATGAGGGTCCTTTTCCATCCCTTATGATTTTCTTGGGATACAGACCAAGTAGTGGCAATGATGGGTCAAAAGTTTTGAACAGTTTTATAGCCCTTTGAGCATAGTTCCAAATTGTTCTCCAGAATGGTAGGATCATTTCACAATTCCACCAAAAATGCATTAGTGTCCTAGTTTTCCCATATCCCCTCCAACAGTTATTGTTATCTTTTCCTCATCTTAACCAATCTGAGAGGTGTGAGGTAATACCTCAGATTTGTTTTAATTTGCATTTCTCTAATCAATAATAATTTAGACCATTTTTTCCTATGACTGTAGATGGCTTTAATTTCATCATCTGAAAAATTGTCTGCTCATATCCATTGACCATTTATCAACTGAGGAATGACTTGTATTACCATAAATTTGAAAGTTTTTTTATATATTTTAGAAATGAGACATCAGAAATACTGTAAACATTTTTCTCAGCTTTGTACTTTTTAAATCTTCTTTCTGTTGGTTTTGCTTGTGCAAAATCTTTTTTAATTTAATTTAATCAAAATTGTCCACTTTGCCTTTCATAATAATGTACTCTAGTTTTTCTTTGGTCATAAATTCCTCCTTCTCCAAAGATTTGATAGGTAAATTATCCTTTCCTCTCCTGATGTGCTTATGGTATCAGCCTTTATGCCCAAATCATGTACTCATTTTGACATTATTTTGGTATGGAATGTGAGATGTAGGTCTATGCTGAGTTTCTGATAAATAATTTTTCAGTTTTTCCAGTAATTTCTGTAAAATAATGAGGTCTTGTCCCAGAGGTTAGAGTTTGGGATCTTATCAAATATTAGATCACTATAGGCATTGATTATTGTGCCACGTATATCTAACCTATTTCACTGATCCACTACTCTATGTCTTAGCCCTAAAAAATGTTTTTGATGACTACTGCTTTGTAATACAAATTTTAGGTCTGGTACTGCTAAGCCAAAATCCTTTGTATTTTTTCTTTTTCATTGATTCCCTTGATATTCTTGACCTTTTGTTTTACTAGATTAATTTTGTTATTATTTTTTCTAGCTCTATATAATAATTTTTTTGCAGTTTGATTGGTATGGTATTGAACAAGTAAACCAATTTAGGTAGAATTGTCATTTTTATTATATTAGCCAGCCTATCCCTGAGCAAGTGATATTTCTCCAAAATCCTGTTCTTCCATTGTTTCAGGTTGTATCTATTCTTTGTGATCCCATTTGGGATTTTCTTGGCAAAGATACTGGGATGGTTTGCCATTTCCTTCTCCAGCTCATTTTACAGATGTTGAAACTGAGGCAAACTGGGTTAAATGATTTACACAGCTAGTATCTGAGACTGGATTTAAATTCAGGAAGCCATCTTCCCGATTCCAGATTTGTCACTTTATCCATTGTACCTCTTAGTTGCCCAGAAATAATAACTTGCATTTATATAATATGTTAAGATTTACAAAGTACATTACACAGAACAATCCTGGGTGACAGATGTTATTATCTGTATTTTACAGATGATGAAGCTGAGGTAGACAGTAGTTAAGTGGCTGTGTAGCCTTAGGCTGGATGCTGGATTTAAGGTAGATCTTATTGATTTCAGGTACAATGACCTTTATCCATAGCACTAACTTCCTCTAAAAGTATACTGAATGCCGAGTCAGTAGACCTGATCTGCTTCCAACTATTGACCTTACCTGCATAACCTTAATTAACTCATGTGGGCCCCAAATTTCTCATATGTGAAGTAAGGAATCTGGACTATCTACCTTCAGAAAGCCACCTCCGCATCTAAATCTATGATTTTTTTTCTTATAGAACTTTACTTGCATTGATAACATTAATAATAACAGTTGATACACTACTTTAATATTTATGAAATGCATTATATATTTTCTTATCAGTCTCCATGGATTTCAATGGATCACTGTCCTGATGATTTTCTAATCTATCTTTCATGTCCCAGTCTCACTGCTGATCACCAAACTCACATCTATAACTGTCTTTTTGATACCTCCAATCTGATATCCAAGAGACATCTTAATCTCAACATGCCAAAAACAGAACTTATTATCTTTGCTTCTAAATCCTCCACCTCTAAATGACAAGGGGGATTAAAAATGTTGCAAGATCTACATAAGCTGATTAAAAGTGAAGTGAGAAGAACCAGAATATCAATGTGCCCACTAATAGCAATGTTGTAATAGTGATGAACTGTGGCTCCACACTAGTCTAGGTCAATTCCAAAGAACCCATAATGGAAAAAAATGCTATTTATCCCTAGAGGGAGAATTGATGAACTCTGAATAAAACCTCAAGTATAATTTTTTTCTCACTTGCTTTTTTGCATCATGGCTAACATGAATATTTTGCTTTATTTTATATATGATTGATATCATGGTGTCTGCTTTCTAAGTGGGAGGAAGGAAAGAATTTGGAACTCAAAATTCAAAAAGAAAAGAATATTAAAAATAATCAAGATAAAAAATGAATAAATGAATATTTCACACCACCTCCACCCCCATCCAATAACTTTTTTTATTAATGTAGAAGGCAACACTATTTTTAAGTGCCCCAAGTTCACAATCTACCATTATTTCTCATTCTTCATATCCAAGTTTTTGCTTTGTTAACGATTGTTGATTTCACTTTTGCAACATTTTTGTTTTTAATTTTTGATAATAGTTTTTATTTTCAAAATATATGCAGAAATTGTTTTCAACATTCAGCCTTGCAAAACCTTATGCTTCAAATTTTTCTCCCTTCGTTCCTCCCACCCCTTCCCCTAGTCAGCGAGTAATTCAACATAGGTTAAACATGCATCATCTTTTAAATAGGTCTTCTCTCCTCAGCCAATGACACCACCATTCTGACACAAGCCTTCATCACCTCAGGACTTGATTATTGCAATAGCTTGTTAATGTGTCTGCCTCCCTCAAGTTTTTCCCCATTTGAATCCATTGTCTATTCAGTCAATGAGATGATTTTCTGATATTGCAGCTATGATCATGTCACACAAGGTCCCTTCTCAATAAACTCTAATAACCTCCTATTGCCTCCAGGAGCAAATGCAAAATTCTCTATTTGGCCTTCAAGTCCCTTACAACCTATCCTCCTCCTCTCTTTATATTCTTACATCTTAATCCCTAAAAGGTACTCATTGGTCCAATAACACTATTCTCCTGTCTGTGTCATGGACAAAACACTTCAATTCTTTGGCTCCAGGAATTTTCTCTGAATGTCTCCCAAGTCTGAAAAGCTCTCTCTCCTCAACTCTGACTATTGACCTCCCTGGCTTCCTTTAAGCCCTATCCACTTTCTACAGAAAGTCATCTTCCATCCCTCAATTCAAGTACTTTCCCTCTTTTCATTATTTCCTATTTATCCTGCAAAAAAACTATAGCTTGTTTGCTTTCATATTATCTATTCTATTAGGTCGTACACTCCTAGAGGGAAGGAGATATCTTTTTGCCTCTTTTTGTATCTCCAGAGTATGTCACACAACCTGACACATAACAGGAGCTTAAATGTTTATTGACTGATCCACTGACCAATTTTAGCCTTATAATAATGCTATGAGAGTTACATATAATAGTGGAAGAACTCCATTCAAATCCTGCCCCTGCCACTTATTTCTTCCTTTCTATAGGTGAAGAAATTAAGTCTTATAGATGATAACTACCCAAGATCATCTATATAATAAGTGGCAAGAGCAGGATTTGAATGGACTTCTTCCTTCTAAATACAATACTTGACCCACTGTGCCATGTTGCCCCTTTATTTCCATGAACATTTTTCTAATCATGTTCTTTTTGCATTAACATTTTCATCAGTTATTAGGGGGACAATTCTAATTTGATGAAATCATTAATTTAAATCTGGCTAGTAATAGAAATTATTTTTTAAAATATGTTTTCCAGTATCAAAGTACATTTAAAAAAAAAGTCATTAGAAAATCTAGATGAAAACCAAACATTTCCCAATTTTATTCTTATACTTAAAATGTTCATATTTATTCTTGAAAAATTAGAGAAAGCAAGTCTTTAGATAACATAAGGTTATAGACTATTGCAGAGAGAATATTTTCTTTGTAATTTATTCCCATCAAATCTGACAAAATTTTTATTAGTTTTCTTCTAGTATAAGCTTCTTCTAGTTAAAAAATTCAAAGTATCTAAGTGCTCTAATCTGTTAATTCACTAATTACTGAACAATTCACAGTGTATATTTCTGTTTTGGCATCTGTCCTTTTGTGAAGTCTTCTGGCTTTTCTTCTTCTATTATATAATGTTTAAAAAATGAAAGCAATCCATTAACTCAGTTGTGTTGTTAGTTTCTTTGCAGGTATATCTCAAATATAGGAAGAGATGTTCTATTAGAAGCAGAATTCCCAAAATGCCATCATTCTCCTTATTAAAAAAAAAAAAAAACAAAAAAAACAAAAAAAAAAAAAAAAAATCTCATTCCTTTTTCAGAAATCTGCTCATAAAGCCCTCCCTCTTCAACTAACCAGAGACAATCTCCTTAATTTAGAACTAATCTCTAGTTGAAAGAAAAAACTGGGGAAAGGAGGGAAACACATCACTAGAATGAAAGATATGTGTGTGAAAGAATAGGTGAAATCACCTCTCAGAAAATTGGGTATCTTGTAATGTCATGGGGATGGCTAAATGACAGACAACAACATCAACTTAGAACAATAAATGAGGGTAGAAAGAAACTAGTAATGATGAGGATAATGTCTCACACATTTTATAATAGTTTACGCAGTAAATTCCCAATTCCTACAAATTTACTTCCTTCCTACAATAAGCTATTATGAACCCCAAAGAGAAACTTCTTGTTTAGAAGAGTTCTTTAGAATATGACTAATGCCATAGTTATTTACTTTTCCAAAAGAAAGGCCTATTATTCACATACTTGACAACTGATTCAACAATTTGAGAGATAAATAAAACATCTCTGAAAATCTGTATGACAGATAATGAATATTCCAACGACAATATAAATTTATTATCTTCAAATGACATAATTTCTTTTTTAGAAAACATAAGTATTATTGTGAACCTTTACATTAATAGAAAAGTACATCGCAGTGGTATAAATTGTTAGCTTCTTAATTGCTGAACAATTCAAGATGTGTATTTTTAGTCTGGCATTTTTCCCTCTGTGAAACCCTCTGGCTTTTCCTCCTTATTTCATTTAAAAATTTTACATGTTCTTGTTTGAAATTTCCTTCCCGTAAATCTAGTGATATAACTCCTTTTCTCCAAATCATTCCATATTTTCCTTTGAGAAACCACAAAATTCTTTTAATAATTGCTTAACTTCTCAGTAAAATAAAGGGCTATCCTTTTAAAGCAGCATTTTCTTTATTGGAATGTTGGAGATCTGAGAATCATGGAACTGTATCTCTCCTCAAAAAAATAAATAAACCTTCTCCCTCAAAAAAATACAATGAAGGAACATGTATTCAGCATGATTAGGATAAAATCATTACTGATAAGATATTTTTAAAGAGAATAAATGTCATTTAAAAAAAAAAGTTTTCAATTTGGAAAACCCGAGTTCTCACATTACTAATGTCACTACCATTTCCTTTATGTTTTCAGTTTTACTGGCTTTTAATCTGACATAATAGCACCTGATAATTATCCTTATTTCCTTAATATTTGCTGAATTTACCATACTCTGATTTTTTTAAATTATCAAAATTTTATTGTTTTATTGATTTTGTATGTCTTTAAAATAACTATTTCTCAGACAAGTGTTTTCAAAGTTATTTATTTCTTTTTTTATTAAAAAACAGTTTGTTGCTTTATTATTTTTAAAATTGAACATGTAGTTAATTAGTCCTCTTTATAACAGCAAGTAGCTAGAGATAAATAATGTGCCTAACAATTTGGGTGTTACTAAAAACTTGTGGTATGAATGTAATTGAATATTATTATAATTCAAAATATGAATTATAAGAAATGTAGAAAAGCTTTGTTCGTTGATGCAAAGGTAGATGCTAAAAAAAATGCTATATAAAATAACTACAGTAGTATATGAAGACATTAAAAGGTAACAAAAGCCAAATGCAAAAAATAATGTTGTTCCCAAAAAATACTGTGGTTGAATCTATATAAGCTTAGTTTTTGAGTACTAATAAGAATATCAATCTCATAGTTCCATGCCTATGTAAGGATATTAGTCATGCATAATCACTTATTATCCCAAAGAATTATTCAATCTAAAAAGATTTAGATAATTATGATACTTTATATAATTCAAATTTTAGAAACATAACTCAAAAGTAGAATATTTATATATTCAATGCTTATGTTTATTTAAACTATATGAAAGTGCAATTATTGCTGTTGTTCAGTCATTTTCCAGCCATTTCCTACTCTTCATGATTCCATTCTGGATTTTATTGGCAAAGAATACACCATTCATTTTACAGATGAAAAAACTGAGGCATATCGGGCAAGTTAGTGGCCCAGAGTGACACAGAGAGGAAAGAAATGTCTGAGGCCAAATTTGAATTCAGAAGAAAAATTTTCCTGCCACTAGACCTAGCATTTTATCCAGTGGGCCACCCAGCTATCCTTTATTTTAGGAGCAGGAACATCCTAATTAAAAGAAGGATACTGCTACTTTTCTTTGTCTGTGACCAGAATGAATTATTCTTCAGGATGTTCCAACATTTGTTTTGTTTTGCTTGATGAATCAAATTGTTGAATCAGTTGTCAATTTAGGTGGCACTAAAGCCATAAAGTAATTTTCTTAAAATGCAATTCTTATTATGTCCTTCCCCAATACCACCCAAATAAACTTCAGTGGCTTCCTATTGCCCACAGAAGCAAATACAAAATGCTTTTCGGGATTCTTAAAACCCTTTATAAACTAGCCCCCCTCTTAAGTTTCTAGTGTTCTCATACATTATTTCCTCAAAATCCAGTGACCCTAGTCTACTGACAGAATACTCTCTTTGTTATAGGTATTTCTATGGTTGTCTCTCCTGCCTAAAAGATTTTCCCTACTCCTATAGACTACTGACTGTTCTGGCTGGTCTCCTTGAATTCTGAATTAATATCTCAGCTTCTAAAAGAATCCTTCACTAAACCCCTCTAAATTCCAGTGCTTTCCCTCTTAAAATTATTTCTTATTTATCCTGTTCACAATTTGCACCTCATGTATTTATTTACATATTGCCTCTCTACTTAGACTGTGAACTCCTGAGCAGTGTCTTATGCCTCATTCTATGTCCCCAGTGCTTAGCACAATGCTTGACACAGAGTAGGTTTACGTAATAATGTACTTATATAAACATATTTCTGTGTAAAAATCAATTATAAGAACAAAAAACTTAAACATGACCACAATGTAGATTTGAACTTATGAAGAAAGCATATTGTGACAATGAGGAATACAAGAATAGATAAAAAATGAATAAACTGGGAATATTTTAAGAAAATTTAACAATGTGGACAGAAATAAAGATTAAATTCATAAATATAATTACCACCTAGCACTCAATATATTACTAAAACTGAGCAAACTATTAACACATGAACAAAAGTGTGATACATTTTGGTTAGAGAGGTATCTCCCTGCCTACAAAACTCATCTACAAGAAAACAGAAAATGACAGGAAAAAAAAATTATGCTCTAAAGAACAGATGCTTTATTAATGGGAAGGTTCTGAAGGAATTTAGATAGCTTATATTTTTCTTATTTTATACATACTTCTAAAAGCATAGCTTTCTCATTTCTAAGACATTAATAAATTATTATTAACCAATTAGGAGGGAAAACAAGTTCTGTCTTTTATTCCTCATAGTCATATTTTCATCTCATTCACAAGGAGTTAGGGATTATATATAAGTAGGGACATTGATAACATAAGAGAAATCAGAGTAGAAATTCATCATAACAATGAAAAACTAAAGAAAAAGAAAACCCAGTCCTCTTAACATGTGTATATATAATTCCCCTCCTCTCAAATATGACAATAGGAAGTCATTTAGTATAGGGCCAAAAAAGTCCTATATAACTCAGTAGGCTCAGGGAATATGATTACAAAAATGAATTCATTATTAGAGCTCACCAACTAGAATACTTAAATTACATTATTCATCTCTAAGAATGCACAGAAGCTCATGATCAACTTTAGAACAACTTCCATTAAGAATAATTTAAATGAAAATGTGTCTCTCCTTAAAAGAGTAATCCTCAGCCATCAGACAAACTTTCCTACCCAGAATGACTTATTCACTTAGGATTTCATATAATAAGTGAAAGCCAGAGAAGGAAAAAAATCAGAATTACTCTTTCTACAATAACAAAAAATACAGATATTCCTAATAATTAATTATTTGTGAGAAATAAAATATGGTACTTATAAAGGCATTTTTCAAATTTTGATAAAATAGTTGGGATTCCTCAAAATACCATTTCATGCTAGAAATATGGCTGTGGGAAGAGGAAACAAATACCAATATAATAATAGATAAAACTCCAATAGTAGTAAAGGCCAGATATATTCCAGGAATAATCAGTAAAACCAAAGGATATTCTAAGAACAATCTACTGGCTCCTTTTATTGCTATCTAAAACATATTTAGATTGATCTTATGCTTGGAAAAAATATTGACCTTGTTTTCTATTTTTTTTTATTAAAGCTTTTTATTTGTATAACATATGTATGGGTAGTTCCCCAGCATTGATCATTACAAAGTTTTCCATTACAACTTTTACCCCCAGTCCTTTCCCCTCCCCTAGATGGCAGGAAGTCCACTACATGTTAATAATGTTGAAATACTTGACAAGTTGTGCAAGAAAAATCCTATCTACAAGAAAAAAAAAAATCAGAAAAAGGAAACACAATGCAAGCAAATCTCAATAGAGAGCATGAAAATGTTATGTTGTGGTCCATATTTCATATCCCTCTCTCTGAATGTATCTTTTTTCTTCACTGAACAATTGGAACTGGTTTGAGACAATTCTTTGTTGCAGAGAGCCATGTCCATCAGAATTGATCATCATGTAACATTGTTGTTGCTGTGTATAATGATTTCCTGGTTCTGCTCGTTTCACTCAGCATCAGTTCATGCAAGTCTCTCCAGGCCTCTCTGAAATCGTCCTGCTGATCGTTTACACAGCAATAATATTCCATAACATTCATATACCATAATTTATTCAGCCACTCTCCAATTGATGGGCATCCATTCAGTTTCCAGTTTCTAGCCACCACAATAAGGGCTGCCACAAACATTCTTGTACATGTGGGGCCCTTTCCCTACTCTAAGATCTCTTTGGGATATAGGCCCAATAGAAACACTGATGGGTCAAAGGGTATGCACAGTTTGATAACTTTTTGAGCGTAACTCCAAATTGCTCTCCAGAGTGGTTTGATCCATTCACAGTTCCACCAACAATGTATCAGTGTCCCAGTTTTCCCACATCCCCTCCAACATTCATCATTATCTTTTCCTATCATTTTAGCCAATCTGATAGGTGTGTAGTGGTACCTCAGACTTGTTTTAATTTGCATTTCTCTGATCAATAGTGATTTGGAGCAACTTTTCATATGACTAGAGATGGTTTTAACTTCATCATCTAAAAATTGGCTGTTCATATCCCTTGACCACTTATCTATTGAAGAGTGGCTTGAATTCTTATATATATGAGACAATTCTCCATATATTTTAGAAATGAGGCCTTTATCAGAACCCTTAAATGTAAAGATGATTTCCCAATTTATTGCTTCCCTCCTAATCTTGTCTGCATTAGTTTTGTTTGTACAGAAACTTTTTAACTTAATATAATCAAAATTATCCATCTGGTGTTCAATTAGGAGTTCCAGGTCTTCTTTGGACATAAATTTATTCCATCTCCACAGGTCTGAGAGATAAACTATATTACGTTCCTCTAACTTGCTTACAAAGTCCCTCTTTATATCTAGATCATGAACCCATTTAGACCTTATCTTGGTATGTGGTGTTAGGTATGGGTCAAGCCCTAATTTCTTCTACACTAGTTTCCAATTTTCCCAGCAGTTTTTGTCAAATAATGAGTACTTATCCCAAAACCTGGGGTCTTTGGGTTTATCAAACACTAAATTGTTAAGGTTATTGCCTAGATTGTCCTGATAACCTATCCTATGCCACTGATCAACTGCTCTATTTCTTAGCCAGTACCAAACGGTTTTGATGACTGCTGCTTTATAATATAGTTTTAGATCTGGTACAGCAAGGCCACCTTCATCTGCCTTTTTTTTTTCATTAATCCCCTTGAAATCCTTGGCCATTTGTTCTTCCAAATGAACTTTGCTACTATGTTTTCTAGATCTGTAAAATAATTTCTTGGGAGTTTGATTGGTATGGCACTAAATAAGTAGATTAGTTTGGGTAGTATTGTCATTTTTATTATGTTTGCTCTGCCTACCCATGAGCACTTAATATTTTTCCAATTGATTAGGTCTGATTTTATTTGTGTGGAAAGTGTTTTGTAGTTTAGTTCGTATAGTTTCTGACTTTTCCTTGGCAGATAGATTCCCAAATATTTTATGCTATCATCCGTTATTTGAAATGGAATTTCTTTTTGTATCTCTTGCTGCTGAACTTTGTTGGTAATATATAAAAATGCTGATAATTTATGTGGATTAATTTTGAATCCTGCAATTTTGCTAAAGTTGTGAATTGTTTCTAGTAGTTTTTTAGTTGAGTCTCTAGGGTTCTCTAAATATACCATCATGTCATCTGCAAAGAGTGATAATTTGGTTTCTTCATTACCTATTCTAATTCATTTTATCTCTTTTTCTTCTCTTATTGCCAAAGCTAACATTTCTTTTTCATATTATCAGAGTAATATCTAGTTAATTATACCCCCAAACTTTAAGTATCCCCATAGTAGAAATAAAGTTCTCCAGAGTCCTTTCCTTTTTACCTTTTTATGCTTCTTTTGAGTTCTGTGTTTGGATGTCGAATTTTTTGTTCAGATCTGGTCTTTTCATTAGAAATAGGTGAAATATACCTATATCATTGAATGACCATCTTCTTCCCTGGAGGATGATGCTCATTCTTGCTGGATAGGTTATTCTTGGCTGTAATCCAAGTTCCTTTGTCTTTTGGAATATCTGGTTCCAGGCCCTTCGATCCTTCAATGTGGAGACTGACAGATCATGTGTGATTCTAATTATTGGTCCTTGGTATTTGAATTGTTTCTTTCTAGCTGCTAGCAGAATCTTTTCCTTGGTGCGACAGTCCTGAAATTTAGCTACGATATTCCTTGGGGTTTTAATTTTGGGGTCTCTTTCAGGAGGTGATCGGTGAATTCTTTCAATGGTGATTTTGCCTTCTAATTCTACAATCTCAGGGCAGTTTTCTTTCAGGATTTCCTGGAAGATAGTGTTTAGATTCTTTTTTACATCATGGCTTTCAGGAAGTCCAATAATCCTTAGATGTCTCTCCTAGATCTATTTTCCAAATCAGTTGTTTTTCCTAGGAGATCTTTCATATTTTCTTTTAATTTTTCATTTTTTTTTGTTTTTGTTTGACTGATTCTTGAAGTCTTATTGAGTCATTCACTTGAATTTGTTCAATTCTTATTTTTAAAGTGTTGTTTTCTTCAGTTACCTTTTTAAGTTCCTTTTGTAACTGACCAATTGAATATTTTGTTTATTGCACTCTTTTTCCACTACACTAATTTTATTTTTCAATAAATTGGTGTCTTTTTCATATCTCTTTTGCAGGGCATCATATCCTTCTTACAAGATATTGTATCCTTCTTGCACTGATTTCAATTTATTTCCCCATTTATCCTCCAGCTCTTTTATGAGGTTCTTTAAGCAATCTTCCAGAAAGGCCTTTTGAAAAGGGAACCAGTGATGGTCCTTAATAACTTCCTCTGGGGTTTTGTCTAAAGGAACCTCAGGATCTGGGGTCATCACTTCTTTCTCTTGATAAAAGCTGTCTATGGTGAGAGCTCTCTTTTGCTTCTTTATTTTTTTAGACAGTGTGGATGTCTCTTTAAGGCTCAGAAAAAAACGGTGGCTGAAGTTCTTTACCCTGGGGCAATTCGTCGAATTAACTTAAGGTGCTGGGCCAGTGGGGGCTAGGACTAAGTCCGAATTACTCCTTAAACAAGGCAAGTCTGCCAGAACACCTGCCTTCAATCAGGGCAGAGTGTCCCGAGTGCCTCAGATAATCTCCAGGTGTTTGGAGTTTGGAGTTTGGAGTTTCTGCCATGATGAGCTGAGTCCCACCCTCATTTCTGGCCTACACCTAGTAACCTGTTTATCCCTCTGTCCAAGTTAAACAAACCTGATATGAAGTTCTTCAGAAAGCAGTGTCCAAATATTTCTGGATTTTTTGACTTGAAGATCAGTTCAGAAGCTTATTTTATTGTTGGTTTGAGAGAAGATCGGAGGAGGACGCAGAGAGTCAAGTTTTCACTCTGCCATCTTGGCTCCACCTTTGTTTTCTTTTATCACTTTTTCTCCTACCTCTCATTCATTGCTTAACTTCTGGAAAAGTAGTCCACACTGATTTTCTCCAGTTCCACACCATCCACTTTTTCCTGAACCCCTGAAATCTGACTTTCATTCCTACCATTCTCTTGGAACTGTTCTCTTAAAAAGTCACAATTGATGTGCTCTTTAACTGTATGTTTTCTTCATTTTTATCTTTCTTGATTTTTTCTTCTTTAGGGTTTGATCCACCAGACCACGCCTGAGGACTAGATTTTCTCCCTTCCCTTTGCTTTTATAATATTGTTTTTTCTTGATTTTCTTAATTTCTTAAAATAATTCTTCTTAGTCATCTTTGCAGCTTGATGTTCATCTTTCCATCCCACTTTGGCCTTCTCCTCACCTTTATTTTATTCTTTCCCTCAAAGAAATCTCTACACTCTCAAGACTTCAATTCTCATCAGTATGAAGATAATTACTAATCCATTTTCCAACAGCTACCTAACTGGCTTCCCAGCACCCACTCTCTTACTTATCCAACCTATCCACTGTGAAACTGCTAAATTATATTCCCATGGTCAAGGATCTTCAATTGTTCCCCACTGCATGAATAAATAAACCACAGACTCTTCTGATTAGCATTTAAAAGACATTACAATCTGATTCAAAACTGTGTTTCTAGACTGATTTACATAGTATTTACCCTCATCATTTGACATTCCAACACAAATGGACTACTTTCTGATTCCCCTTTCATGTACACACAATATCATTTTCTATCACCATCATTTTACCTCCTCTTTGCATAGTATCTCAATGCCTGGAATATTTTCTTCTCCTGTTCCTTCTAGGATTGAAGGTTCACATAAAGTGCCAGTTCCAGAGCCTTATCTTCATTTAATTACTTCTTAGTGTACCTCTTCATCTCCAAATCATTTTGAATTCATTTTGCATATCTAATATATTTCCTGATCTGTGAATTAGATTTAAGATTCTGTTTACACTGAACAAGGTTAGGCTGTTTCTTCCTTACCTCTTAATTACTGGAAGCTACAGACTAAGACCACAATGGTTTTTTGGCAATCACATCATTCTTCCCCCTCACAATATATATGTTTCTTGAAGCCAGAGACTATTTTGCTTTATGTTTCAATTTTGAGACCTAGCAGAATCCTTTG
The DNA here is from genome assembly GCA_023553655.1 of Myrmecobius fasciatus. NCBI lineage: Eukaryota > Metazoa > Chordata > Mammalia > Dasyuromorphia > Myrmecobiidae > Myrmecobius > Myrmecobius fasciatus. The sequence continues at coordinate 326,854 of JAJPUD010000428.1, read as the reverse complement.
ATACTAAATATTTAATAAATGCTTGTTGAATCAAATTGAACTGAACCGATACTCACAGAGCTCTCCTACAAGAGCCATAATCTCTCATATTACCACCTTTCATTAGAATATTCACACCTGGATGTCTCATTAAAAAAAACAATTTTCTTGACTGTTGACTTTCTGTGACCTTATTTGGGATTTTCTTGACAAAGATACTGGAGTGGACTTCCCCTATTTTCCTTCCTCTCATTTTACAGATAAATAAACCAAGACAAATAAGATTAAATTTTGCTCAGGAATGAGTAGATGACCATCAATTGGGAAATGGCTGAATAAATTGTAGCATATAATTGTAATGGAATATTATTGTTCTATACAAATGATGAATAAGTTGATGTAGAAAGACCTGGAAAGATTTAATCAAACTGATGCTCAGCAAAACAAGCAGAAGCAGGAATACACCATACACAATAACATCAAGATTGGGTAGTGATCAACTATGATAGACTTGGTTCTTCTCAATGATTCAGTGATCCAAGACAATCCCAATAGACTTTGAATAGAAAATGTCATCTACATCCAGAAAAAGAACTATGGAGTTTGAATGCAAATGAACACATGCTAATTACACTTTTTTTTTCTCTCCCATGGTTTTTCCCATGATTTTTCTTTCCCAATATGATTTATAAAGCAATTAAAAAATAAACAAATAAAATTTTAAAAAATAAAGAAGAAAACCATTTTATGTGATTCAAAAAAAAATTGCAGATTCACTATCAAAGATGTTTTGCTTAGGGTCACACAGTTAATAAGCATCTGAGAATGGATTTGAACTCAGGTCTTCCTTAGCTCAGGTCTTGTGCTATGGGCACCATTACCTTTTATTCCTGGAAGCCATAGACTAAAATCTGAACAGCTTTTTAGGCTATCATGTCACTCTTTCAATTCATAAGGATGTTTCAACCTACTAATCTATATATTAGATGGACTGTTAAGAACATCAGATATAAGGTACTGGTCAAATTACTGTTATTTTTAACACAAAAAGAAAACTTTCAATTTTCCAAAATTATTTGGTTCAATATTATATGATACTACTAAATGATACCGTATATAAGAGGGCTGAGCCTGGATTCATGAAGACTTCAGATCAATTCTGACTTGAGAATTTTACTACCTGTGTGAACTTGGATAAGTTTTTTAACCTCCATTTGTCTTATTTTCCTCAATATTAAAATGGAAAGAACAACATAGTAGATGCTATATAAGTGCTTGCCACCTTCAAATTCCCCTCAAAATAAATCTTTTTGCACCTAGATGTTGAAACCCAATGTTTTAGATATCTCTGCTTTGTGTAATATGCCAGACTGATAGATACGACATCTATTCAGTTACCGAAGTTATTTACAAAAATGTTATATGATATCAAGCATAGATCTGTTGTATCCCTAATCTAGGATCTCTTTTCCAGTTGATTTGAATCATTTATAAAACTCTGGTCTGGATATTAAACCAGTTACAAAACCATCTGTTTGAAGTTCATACCTTACTATATTTTTCACAAGAATCAGTATGAGATAATTTTTCATATATGTTGTTAAAATATAAGTAAAACTATACTTTTGGTATTCTGATTTACCAGAGAGACAGAGAGAGAGAGAGAGAGAGAGAGAGAGAGAGAGAGAGAGAGAGAGAGGAAGGAATAGAAAGAAAGGAAAAAAGGAAGGAAATGAGGTTAGTTTAGCATGATCTGTTTATAGTGAAGCTGTCCTAGCTCTTTATGATTATGACTTTTTTTAAAAAAGACATTTAGCAACCACCTTTTTAACAAGATACTCTTGAATTTTGCCAAGAATCAAAGACAGATTTACAGACTCATTCCATTTTCTTCTTAAAGAAAAATTCAGGACAATTGTTATCCAATTTTTCAGTTCTTACTATGTTCTCCAAACTCAAATAATCATTAACAGTAACAATATCCACCCGTTCATTTAGCAAAAGGAGAATTTGATCCATATCAAATAAGAGTCAAGAGCATCTGCTAAGATGTTATTCTTGTTGGCCATGGGGAATTGGATACTTGGTGACATTCATTCAACCTTTTGACATTAAGTTTGTTAATTTTTTAGCCCATCATGAAAAAAAATCTTTTCAAATAGAGCTGTTATTGTAATATAATTTTAAGAAAATTATATTGTTTCTGTTTTATACTTTGGTAATATCTTTAACCCTCTGAATCCTAGTCACATCTATTGTATTTTGTAAAGCCTGCAAAAATTAATTATTATATAGTCCTAAATATAAGATTCTTTAAAATATGTGTGTGTGTATATCTATATATGTACTTACATGCATCTATATATATGAAGAGATCTCTTTCTCTCTCTCTCTCTTTCTCTCTCTCTCTCTCTCTCTATATATATATATATATATACACAAAACAAAAGGATATAGTACACATCTATCTATACATATATATTATATTTTTTGTCTGAAAGATCATGTCACAGAAAGGACAAAAAGCTGGTCTAAGAGTCAGAAACTGTTAGCTTTTAATTATGCCTCTGATATATAATGGCTGTCAGTCAATCAATAAACATTAATTAAGAGTCTATAATGTCCTAAAAACTCTCTAAGTTGTCTGATTTTGGAAAAATTCCTAAAATTCTTAGTACCCCAGGCAATTTCTAAAATTATCATCTGAAAAAGAGCTGTTTAAAAAAAAAGGGGGGGGGCAGGGAGAAAAAGCTTTTGATCTACTAAGGGAATTTTTTTCTCCAAAATTTCCCCATAGCAATGAAACCAAAATTCATTTTTTTGGTAAGCATACTAACTAAAACATTTTGCAAACCTTAAAGTGCCATATAAATGTGTTGTTGTTTTTGTTAATATTATTATTATTGTCATATATAATACTAATTACAACCTAAATCAAGTTTTATAGCATTAACATGTGACATGAAAGCACTATAGCCTACATATGGACAAATGCAGTAGTTTTCTCACAAATAGAAAGACCCCAAAACTAAAATCTGATCAATGTAGAAAACTTAAAAACAATTCCATGAACATTAAGAGAGCAAAAGGTAGAAAGACAGAACCTGTGTGTGATTTTTGTTCAAAAATTAATTCATTTATTCCTAAATCTTTTCTAAGGCAAGAACACATTTAACATTATTTGTCATTATTAAAAATTTTTGTGCTTTAACTATTTAATATACAAAGGAGTGTAGCTATTAGTATTAGTTCAGTTTCATGGGTTAATAATAAATTATCTAAAAAAACATTCTCTCTCTTTTTTTTTTTTTGGAAAAGTTAGAAGCAGAGATGTTAATTGTGCATGAAAATTATATTAAAACTGTAAATCATTCCTATTTTCAGGAAGGATATGAGAAACAAACAGGAAGGGTTAAATCAATTGTTTTTTCTTTTGTATTTGGCTAGAATCCACTGATTTAAGAGATCAAAATTACAGCTTTATTTCACAAATTAAACATTGTCTTTTGGTACTTTAATCAAGAACATACAAAATGTATTACAGCATCTCATGTTAATGGTGAAATGCCTAATGAAGTTAAAAGTAGACAGAAGTGTTATAACTTTTTGGTCGATCTTTTTAATTTGTCTTGTTTTTTAATTTCCTTTATTTCCAGGCAACTATGTGCCAATTATTTGTGAAAAGACCAGAAAGGTTTTTCACAAAGATTTTTCTTCTATTCATGAATGAGATGCAGAGAGAAAAGCAGGTTGGGAACAGTTTGTTCCTATCTAATAACTTCAAGCTGAACTAAAATTCCATATCCCATATAACAAGGCATAGAATTTTTCTCAGAGGAAGAAAATTTGACCTTTCATTTTAAAAACTCCTCTCCTGGGTGCCTCATCTGAATTCCAATTTAACAATCAGCCACAAATAGTGGTGAATATGATTATTTGATGTTCTAACATCATAATCTAGTTTGGTTAGCAACAATAACAACAGAAGATGATGTCTATATATAATTTTTTTTACAATCTGGGCTAATTTTGGAAAGAATTAGAAGTAGTCAAGATTTGTTATTTTCTCCCCTTTATAAGCCTTTTCCTCCACTTCGAAGTATTTTATTTGCTATCTTAATACCAATCATTCTGTCCTCCTCATATTTGTCCTCCTTGGCTATTCAGACCCTTTGTTTAAATCACTACCACACGATCCAATCCAGGATCAGCTCAAGTCCTGTATTTTTTCCCTTGCTCTTTTCAACCATCAAAACTTAATTCTAAATTATTTTCTTCAGTGAGGGGTAGATGCAGTTAGAGTAAGAAGTGAAAGGTTGAGAGGAGCATCTCCCCAAGGTGCCAGGATCCTGAAAGTCTTGTAGGAATATACTTTCAGAGCCCCCAAATCCAAGAAAGGTCAAAAGAACAGAAATATGAGCCAAGTGGTCAGATAGTGAGAAGAGTCTTCCAGATAAGTCAGATTAATAATACTAGGATACCTAATATCCTTATGCTCAGACAAGGAGCATGTGGTATGATACAGGACCTGGCAATGAGAACTCAGCATACAGGGCCCAAGCCTGGAATTGTGGATTTAGCCTCCCACTCAGGAAAATAGCATGAGGTTGAAGTAGTATCCTAAGGATGTGATAGCTAGGTTAGAAATTCCATGTAGATTGTTGGGGAAATGAGCAAAAAAGAAAAAAAAAAGGATAAAGTATGAAGGCAGTTATGCCAGATGGGGAAAAAAAAGAATAATTCCAAAATACCTGAAAGAAAAGCCACAGCTTGACTACAAAATCAATTAAAATTTCTAGAGGAAATGATGTAAATAAAATACTTTAAATGCTATCATAAAATAAATGAGAACTATGGAGAAGAATTTGGAACTTTTGTGCACCTTAATGGATGAATTCAACATGTTGTTAATATAACTGCATGACATAATCTGAGTAATAAGCATCCATTTGTTTTTTTTTCCAAATGGTTAAGTCAAACTCTTGAGTACTTAGGAATCTCTTCTTCAAGAAGGCTGTGCAATCTTCTTAAGCTTAATGGAACCAACACAATATTAATATATATATATATATATATAAGATTATAAAAATAAAAAGGAAATTAAAAGGAGTAAGGAAATGGATTTTATTCCCTATTTGTGTACTGAGGATTGCAAGCAAAAGTCTAATTAGTACAATCTTAGTACACTAGAGAATATATAATAAAATTACTCCCTCCAAATTTTGTACCTCAAATTTCAATTAGTATTTTTGTTTTGTTTTTTGGTGGCAGGGTGGATATGTCATATGGTACTGTTAACTCATAGATCTTCCACATAATTTTTATGATTATATAAATTTCTCAAATAATGTATTTTAAATGGATATATATATAAAAAACAGCACACAACTACATTTATTAGAGAATTCTCAGGATAATGATAATGGTCTTGATTATCTTTATTGTTAATTCTAATTCTTGGTATTCAATGACCTATATGTGAACATAAGAGCAAAAAAGCTCCCAACTTAATAGCTGTCTTTGGACTTCTGATCAACCTCAAATGTTTTAAAAAAAAATCTAGTCCAAGGGAAGGAAACATATTTGTTAAGCATCTACTTCATGCTAAATATTTTACAAATATTATCTTATTTGATAATCCCAACAACCATGGGCATTAGGTACTACTATTCTCTGCATTTTATAGATGAGGACATTGAGACAGAAATGAAGGGGCATGAACAGGGTGTCACAACTATCAAGTGTATGAATCAAGTGTGATCTCATGTCTCACTGAAGCCAGATACAGCAGTTTATCCACTGCACCAAATAACCATCTACTACATTAACTACTTCTACCTCACTGCCATTTTTTTTCTTTTGCAGGCACTACCCTTAAGTGAATCGCTTTGAAATCTGAGAGGCAGAATGGTATGTGGCAAGGAGCCTAAATTTGAAGTCTTCAGAAAACTTGCATTTGAATTTCGGCTGTGCAGCTTATTATGTCTATAACTCTAAGAAAGCAATTTCATTTCTCTGGACGTCAGCTTCCTCATCTACAAAATGATGGGGCTGTATTAATTATATCCAAACTCCCTTCTGGCGTTAGCCCAATCTGCAATTTAACAGTGTAGGACTGGAAGACAGTATTGTTTCTAAATCTAAAACTGGCAAGCTCCATATTTGGAGGATAAAAGAAGATAACAAATGGTAAAGCCATTTGAAAATTCTATGTCCTAAAGAAATGTAAGATATTGATCTAGAGATTTTACAAGCCAAGTTAGATGTTCTTGTTCTCATGAATAATCTGAATTAGAAAAAGACATTTGTGCATAAGAATACACATTCAAACCACATAGCAAATTGGGACAATGACTTGGTGACAATCAGAAGAAAGAACTGACTTTAATTTCCAGTTCAATTACTTATAAACTATCCAACTTTGAGTAAATCAATTAGCTTCTCTTGGCCTCAGTTTACTTCATTTCTAGTATGAGGGTGGTACATTAAATAATTTCTCAAGTCACTTTTCCATATCTTTGGTAATTTAAGAAACTAATTTAAAAATACTAATAGTTAATGAAGTTTTACAGTGTTATCTTACTAATTTACTTAAATTTTTGAAAGTGAGCTGTAAGAGAATAATAAATAAACTCTATTGACAGACATGCCCAAAACTGTGTTCAAGTAAGTTTCAAAATCTGGGCAATTTGTGTACTTAACTGTGGCAAAGTAATATTTCATGGCACACCTATTCAATGGGCTGAGACATAATCATAAAAATTAAAAGTTCTTTTTGCATTCATTCATTCAACAAAGAATTAATTGTCTCATTTGTACAAAACACTGCCATGAACAGGAGGAGATACAGAAATGAATAAGATGAAATTCTTAATTCTAAAGAAGCTCACAAACTTGTTTCCTTTACTTTCTCATTACAGATAGTGCAAGGTTAAAAATTCATATGTTTGCCATGTAAATGGCTTGTATATTGTCAATTCTATCCCTACGTCTCAATGTAAATGAGATAAAAGCTAAAAGGTGATTGGAAGTGAACTTGAAACCCCCATCACTATGCTTCAACCTATGACTTTGAATTTTGAAATTCTCTTCTCTGAAAATAATTTCTTGTCCTTATTATACTTTCTCTTTTATGCTCCCTTCATTTCAACATTTCCTTCCTCCTCCAGCTCATGCAGACCTTTCCCTTCACTCTGGTCTTATTCTATTCACAGTCTTGACCTTATAGCTAGCCAAATTAACTATTCACTCTCCAATACTTTTTAATTCCTTGTCCAATCACTTTTCATACCTATGCAACACTCACCCATGAGTCACATTCCTATAATTTGTTGTTCCTGCTCCTATTCCAGTGCCATGACTGGACTAAAATTTTGGATACCACAACCGTTAAAAATCATCCATCTCTTCATAAAAGAGCTGAAGTCATTATTAAGCATGCCCATAATAAGAAAAATATAAATCCTTAAAGTATTGAAATATATAAGAAGTGTTACTGTAGTAATCACCAAAAGTAGCTAACGGGTTTATTGAAGTTAGCAAAGCATGTTAAAAATCTTCTGGTTTAATGTTTTCATATTGTTTCTAAGTCAGTAGTGTAGGAAAAGTCCATATGTGAAGCATATATTGGTTTCATCTTAATATTTGCCAAAGTTTGTTCATGGTATCCTTGTGGATGAGAGAATTAAATATAGGTTGGATTATCATATTGTTGGGTAGTATTCTGGCTGATTGATCTACACTAAGGACATTACTCCACATCATTGCAGAAAAACTATGATTGAAGTACTTTAAGTAATCTCTGACCTTCACTAAACTCTAACAAAAAAAAAAAAAAAAAACAAAACAAAAAACCAAACTCCCATGCTTTCAATGAAAATCAATATTGTCAATTTCCCCAAAGACCCAAAGGTGAAAGAATAGATAATTTAATGGATTACAGAACAAAGATTTTAAAAAATAGATCAAATTAAAATTTCTTGACAAAAATGGATAAATACTATGCTTCAGGTTTAAACATCAATTTTCTAGGTACCAGATGGAGAGATCTAATTTGACAGCAATTACTTTCAAATTTCAGTGTTTTGGGTGATCACAAAATCAATATGTGCCAATAATATATTGGCTCTTAAAGGTAAAATAATCTTCTGCGGGATAAAAAGACATACTGTTAAGAGAAAGACTATTTGGCTCTATCATATTTAGAGCACCTCTGAAGTAGTGCTGAATCCTGGGCATAACAGTTTAAGAAGTTCATCAATAAGCCTGGAGGAAAATAACCATTAAACATCCATAACCTCAGAGATATGAAAATCATATCATATATAGATGATTAAAGAAACTAATAACTTTTTGCTCAGGGAAACAAAAGGCAAATCAGAATAACCATCTTGAAATATTCAAGAGATATTTATGTAGAGGAGGAAAAAAAGGTTTTACAATTTGGTTCAGTGGATGGAAATGGATACTGTGGCAGATTTAAACTCAAAAAAAATGAAGAAAAATGAACATGTATATTGAAGAAAGGTTTTAGTTGTACAAATTGTATTAAATTCTATTGAAGTTTGTAGAAACTTCTAGCTTTTCTATTCTTGCTTTTCTATATTTAATAGGTTGATTGCTTATTAACCATATACCCTGCCCCTACCTCACTCCCTTTGATCTATGACCCTTTAGAATTCTCTTCCCTCTCCCCCTCATAAAATATGTAACCTATTCCAGCCTAGATACTTCCAATTATGTATTTTATTGTTCCTCCCTGTTTGAAAACTCAAGGATTGAGAAACCAGTCAGACTGACCTAAACAGGAACTTTTCCTCTCTCTGTAACTCCAAAAACCATGATCCAAACTAAACAAGCTTCTTTTGACTTGTAACTTCATACACTGCCTTAAAATTGGACTCTAGAATCTTAAATTATTATAGATTATTTGTTGCCTTGGCCTGAGTATCATTTTGCCCAAAGCTCCCTGGCAAGATTCCTGTTTGAATCCTTTCCCTGTTCCTTCCCATTTTTTGCTGTGTACGTGTTTGTCCTGGCCCCAGAGCAAGAGGTATGAGAGGTTATCAAAATTTGCCAACCTTGACCTCAAAGGATATAATGTATCTTTTATTTATTTTATTTATCCTCTCATTTCCTTATATGCCTATAGATAAATTAACAACATCTTCATTCTTGAATCTTCCTTACCAAATTAAAGACCAAATAAAGGACCTGCAGCTTTCAGCACTGATTGGCTCCTTACATTCTTCTGTAAATCTCCATAAGTCCCATTACTGAAACTTGAAAACTTATAAGAAATTTTAGACATAAAACAATTAACAAAAAACATCTAATATCCCAATCCACTACTTTTTCTTATGCATTATTGTATGTTCTCATAAATTTTTAAATTTTGTATGTAACAAAAAGTTTATTTTTTAAACAAATTATTTTTTTTTATTTTTTTTTGCTTTTTGCTAAGGCAATTGGGGTTAAGTGACTTGCCCAGGGTCACACAGCTAGGAAATGTCTGAGACCAGATTTGAACTCAGGTCCTCCTGACTTCAGGGCTGGTGCTCTATCCACTGTGCCACCTAGCTGCCCCTAAAGAAATTATTTTTAAAATAATATTTTCTATGTCAAGTATGATAATAAACTCACCTTTTTCACATTTATGAAAGTTTAACCTTCCATTCTCCTCTGATACTTAAGGTATGACTTTATTTTTAGAATATTTATTGTGACATAAGATGATGGACAAAGCTTATTTTCTGCCAAACTGTTATTAAGAAGATTATGTTGGCAACTATGTAAAAGGCAAATTGGATACCAGGAAAAATGGAAATAGAGAGCACAATTCAACATTCACAATAGTCCAAATAAGAACTGATTAATTCTTGAAGTAGAGGAATAGACTCAGGAAAACAGGGGATAGATCTGATAAATGTTATAAATGGAGAGCTGTCAAGACTTGGCAATTTATTAGATATGATAGTTGGGAAAGGGAGCTAATAAAATCCCTAAACTTGGTGGAAAGAAGGCTGGTAACTTCAATGGGGAGGAAAGGGTTAGAAAAAAGAACTTATATAGCACCTACACTGTGCAAGGTACTATACTAAGCACTTTACAATTATTATTTGATTTATGCAATAACTCTAAGAGATTGATGCTTTTATTAGTTACATTTTACAGCTGAGGAAACTGTTAAGTGGCTTACTCAGACACCAACTGTCATTATGTGTCTGAATCTAGATTTGAACTCAGGGCTTACTGACTCCAGGACTAGAACTCTATCCACAATTCTATCTCTCTATCTAGGGCAAGTTAATTAGCTGCCTGGTGATATACTGAACCTTCATTACTAATGCTATACAATCAGAGCTCAAGGAAGCTCTACTAAGTATTTCATTTGTTGAGAGCAAACTCTTCAAACCCTAGAATCCCAATTTAAGACCATATAATTCTACCTCAAGGTCCCTCTCAATAAAATGGAGATATTGGGAAAAAAATGAGTTCTAAATTCCCATCCAGTCCTAAACTCTATGACTTTGACCAATCTTGGTAACTGGAATGTATAATACTATGAAAAAGGAAGATATTTTAAAAAGTAGACAATTTGAGGTCATCAGTTTCCTTCTGATAGTATCTTGAAAGGTAGGTTAAGACTGAGATAAACTGTTGATTTGAAAACAATTCAAGTCATAGTAAGTAGAAGAAACATAACAGCATTCTTTTCCCTTTAGGTTGACATGCATTAGTAAATTACACTTCAGGGACTATTTGGAGTAAGGTTTTACTTAAAGTTGAGGTTCAGGTGATGGCGTTTTCTAAGGTATGATTATATGGGTGCATGTAAAAAGTGATCTTACCCTTTCAAAATAGCATCTTAAATCAGTTTCATTTCATGATTTCCCCATATCTGGCAATGGTGTCATGCTAACATTTTTGGCTTGAAGATTAGAATCATCTTTGACATTTTTCATTTCTCCTTTCTCTGTACAATCTGACACTAATTATTATAGGTTTATTATTATTATTTACTAAACTTTGGTTTTTATAAAGATATAAAATAAAAATTATGCTTTTAAAAATTTACCTTCCTCATTCATTAAAAAACTCATTAATTTTGTTCAAAATCTTTGGGAAAATAATTCCATTTTCCCTATTTGCATTGCTATCAGTGAAAATATGATATTTAAAATCTCTCACTAAAAATATAACAACTTTCTCACTAATTGCCTAACCCCAAAACTTTTCAATCTCTACCTTCCATTCTCACCTGTACAATTTGTTCAGAATTCTGTTACCAGACTACTCTTGCTAAAAATACTGCTTTTTCTTTATCATTGTTCTACTCAAAAAATACTATAATGACAGCTTCCAGTGACATAAAATTTACTTCTCTTTTTGCCTTCCAATGCTGTCAAAAATTCACTCAGATCCAAATGCATTACACTTTATTTTCCATGTTGTATTTTCTTCTTAGATATATCAGTTCCTAAATATGGAAAATTCTTTTTTCATTGCTGTTTCCCAACCAGACAAAAATCAACCCCTATAATGCCTTGTACTTTTCTCTCTATTTATCCAAATACTGAAAGGCCAAGTTCATATCTCATACTCTACACAAAGGCATACTTGACTTCTTCAGCCCTCAATGACCTTTTCTTAAATTCTTATAGCCCCCATGTTTAAATTCCATCTCAGTGAGGTAGTGTGTTACTTTGGACAAGTCATTTTTATCTCTCTGAATAGCCAGTTTTCTCATATGCCAAGTGGGAGGGAGTGAACCAATAATGTTCTTTATAATTCTAGATCCCATATGCACTATACAACATACACTCACTACTATTTTATCTGTGGTATATCTCTAATTCCATTGATAACAAACACTTAAAGACTACTATTTCTAGTGCACTGAAGATATCTATTATGAAAGTATTTTCAAGGAAGTCTTTTGACAACTGCAGTAACTTCTTGACAGAAGCAACAACAAAAACAACTCTTTCTTTTGTTTTCCTCTTAGAATGTTAAACTGTCACACACATATCAAGTATTTAATTCTTGTTGGTTAATTGAATTTTCATTGAAACATAAAACTCTAAAAAATTATAAAGCCACAAAAGTCAAATTCGCCCTACTCTAAATTAACTCTCTGGAAGAGTACTTGTCTTTTTCCAAAACTATATGTTACTAAAACTAAGAATATTATTATGCTCTTCTCTCTCTCTCTCTCTCTCTCTCTCTCTCTCTCTCTCTCTCTCTCTAAGAAATAAGAATATAAAAACTTCTTTCACTCTTTACAAAACTACCAAATGCATGTAATAATTTTGTTATATTTGGTGAATCATTACTTAACCTTAATTCTAATTTTTTTCAATGGTGGTACTTTATTCAACCATGGAAAATGCTTCCAATCCATACTTCCTATTCTGTGTCTTATATGCATTTCTTCCTATAAATTTCAAACAAAATTCTTATCTCTCTGTAATCTATCTATCCATCTATAATCTTATGCTGTGTTTGTATGTTTATTCATAATATTTAAGGCCAGAAGGAAACAAAGAAAGGCACTTACAAATACAAAGAAGTACTCCTGAATGGACACATAAAAAACATAATGAACTGCTATGGGAGGTAATGAAAAAGAAATATTCATTGAAGTACCCTGGTGTTACCTAATTAATCAATCAACTATCACAGGGTAGTTAAATGGCAAAGTTGACAAAGTGCTGTGCCTGGAGTCAGGGAAGACTGAGTTTAAATCCCACCTCAGATATTTAACTAGCTGTGTAACTTGACACATAATTTAATCTGTTTGCTTCAGTTTCCTCATCTATAAAACAGAAATAGCACCTATTTCCCAGAGTTGTTGTGAATATAAAATAAAATAATAATTGTAAAGTGCTTAAGGCACAGTATGATATAAATGTTTACGATAACTTATTATTATTATTATTAAATACCCACTATGTGCCAGGCACTGTGCTAAATATTATGTGTGATGAACCATGAGATGGCCCAGAATGCTACTTATAGGTCAGATATTTATTTATTTTAAACTCCTTTCAAAATTAAATGGGTACCAAAAACTCTAATCAATTAAAAAGAAAAATAAGGATTATGATCCTATTATGCTAAAAGAAAACACTAAAAGGGAGCCATATGGATTTTTTTTTAAAAAATCTATTCAATGGAGATACCATTTTAAACACCAACATTAAAATCTATCAAAATGATTCAATAACCTTAAAATATGCAACACACACACATGCCACACACCCCTTGACTTCATGATATTATTTACAGAACAAGGAAAACAGTTAAATTACATTCTCAAGCATAGTAGTTAGAAATTGCTGGCATATCTTGAGTGCCATAATTTAAAAGGAAACTTAACAAACTGGAAAATGCACAATCATCTTGAGAAAGTGAAAGTTCTGGAAATGATTCCCTTTGAGGAGAACCTAAAGGATTTGAGGACATTTAATATAAAGTAGGAAAAATGCTTAAGAGGGAATATAGCAGTATTCAAATATTTCAAGGATTACCACGGGAAGAGTTAGGAGACCAGACATAAAACTGAGTGAAAATTACAAAGACACAATTTGTGATTCAACACAACGAAAATCTTCCTAAACATTACAGATTTCTGAAAAGGAATAGGATGTCTTCTAAAACAAACTATATGACAGTCATGTGCCTGGAGTTTTATGGAAAGATTCCCACAATTGGAAGGAAATAAAACTATATGACCCTTAAGGTTGCCTCCCTGTCTTAGTCTCTATCCTTCTTTGATTAAAAGTACATTAGTCCCTTTAACTTTAAGAAGTATTTTACTTGATATAACAAAGTCCAAGGGTATGAAAAGAAAAAAAAAAAGAAGAGGGAAAAAAAAACAGTTTAAGCTGTACTGTATAGCATTTAAACTTTATTACCATAACATTTCTGAAGAAAAAACAGTTGGCATGTAAAACACCTAGCCAGTCTTAATGCCATGGGGATTGTACCACTATTTACTTTCTAGAGGAGGTCTTGCTCTTTTCTTCCCTTCCTTAAGGTTACTATCCTATTCCATTTAAAAAGTATTATTATTATTGAATATTTATATCAAATGAGGTAAAAACAATACCAAAGTACTTATGTAAATATACTATTTTATAAAATGATTTTTTTGATTTATAAGTTGCCTGTGATTAAAACTTTTTTTTTTAATTTAGAATTTTAAATGATACTCTAGGTGAGATACTCTAGGTGATACTATAGGTGAGAACATTTTTGTTTCGAAGATCTTGGGTCAGTGATATAAAAAAAAACCTAAAAACAAGATATATATGAGATAAAAGAGAATTGTTTAATACTCATTTGACTGTTAAACATATTTTGGGAAAATATTAGAGAACCATAAAATGTTATTCCTGAAAATAACTTTGTTGATAACATCGTCTTAAGATATTAATATTAAAGATAAAAAAGATGAGATTTAAAAAGATTCAATGACTTGCCAAAATTATAAAACTTTTTAAAAATATGTATACTATTTCAATTTTTTTCATTAATTTATGAACATTCTTTTCTTTTTAAATTTGAGTTTCAAATTTTCTCCCACCTAATAAATCCTTTACCTACTCAATGAGAAGGTAAGCATTATGATATCAATTATATGTAAAATCATGCAAGACATCTTTCCATATTCAATATTTTTCAAAAGCAAAGCAAGGAAAATTAAGAGCATGAGAAAATTATATTTCAGAGTTCCTCAGTTCTCTTTCTGGAGGTTGATAGCATTTTTTTCATAATGAGTTTTTTGTAATTGTCTTTTATCACTGTATTGATGTCACCAGATCTTTCACAATTGATCATTATTACAACATTTCTGTTACTGTGAACAATAATTTCATGGTTCTTACTTCACTTTACATCAGTTCATATAAATTTTGCCATGTTTTCCTGAAGTTCCCCCTACCGCCATCATTTCTTTTAGTACAGCAATACTTCATCATAGTCATATGCTATGATTGTTCAGCCATACTCCAATTAAAGAGCATACCCTTGATTTCCATTCTTTGCCACTAAAAAAAGAGCTGCTATAAATATTTTTGTTCATATAGGTACTTCCCTTTCCAGATTATTTTTAGGATAGAAACCTAGTAATGGAATTGCTGGATCAAAAGATATACACAGTATGATAACCCAGTTCTTGGGCTTAGGTCTAAAACTTTCTCCAGAATAGTTAGAGCAATTCACTACTCTAGAAGATTTCATTAGTGTAACTATTTTTACCTTGACCTCATTTATGTTAAGTGTGATTTGGTATCTGAAAGCTGATTTAATTTGCATTTCTTTAATGGTAATTTAGAGCCTTTTTAATAGGACAATTGACAGCTTTGATTTTTTCTTCTGGAATATCTATCCATATCTTTTGATCATTTATCAACTAGAGAATATTATTTTTATGAAATTGACTCAATTCTCCATATATTTGAGAAATGAGATCTCAATAAGAGAAAATAGCTATAAATTTTTTTATTACTTCATTTTTATAGTACTTTAGGTGAAATATAATTTTTCTCATCCTTTTTAATTAGTTGTGTTTTTGCCTTTGTGTTGTGTGAGATCATGATCAAGGTTATTGCCTTTTTCAAAATTCATCTGAAGCATATTAGATTCTGCTTCAGCTCTTTATTTTAACTCTGTGTATATCTTTTTCTTTTAATTGTGTCTCTTGTAAAAACATATTGTTGAATTCTATTTTCCAATTCATTCTATTATCTGCATCTATTCTATGGAGTAGCTCATTCCATTTCCAATATCATTACAATTATTTATTGTGTATTTTCCTCCATCCTATCTTTCTTGTTTCTCTCTTTCTATGTCCCTCCACCCTTTTTATACTGTTCATTCCCAAAAGGTATTTTGCTTCTAACTGTGTGTCCTTTAACCCTCCCTTTTATCACTTCCCATGATCCCATCTTGCTTTCTCTTATTCCTTTCCATCATTTACTCACTGGTCAAGTTACATCTTTTTTATTTGTTTCTTGTTTTCTTTATTTTTCTGATTATACATGTACATGATTTTTTTTAAATACACATTTCTTTTTCTTCCCCTTTTTGCTGAGGCAATTGGGGTTAAGTGACTTGCTCAAGGTCATACAGCTAGGACATGTTAAGTGTCTGAGACCACATTTGAACTCAGGTCTTCCTGACTTCAGGGCTGGTGCTCTATCCACTGTGCCACCTAGCTGCCCCTAAAATACGCATTTTTTTATAAATCATATTGGGAGAGAAAAAGCAGAACAAAAAGGAAAAATCATGAGAGAAAAAAAAAACCAAGAAAGAGAGAAAAAAAAAAACCAAGAAAAAGGGGAAAAAAAAAGGAATATAACATATGTTGATTTACATTCATTCTCCATAGTTCTCACTCTGGATGCAAATAGCATTATCTATCCAAGTTCTTGGGATTGCCTTGGATCACTGAACTGCTGAAAAGAACCAAATCTTTTATACTTGGTCATCACACAATCTTATTATTACTGTGTACACTGTATGCCTGGTTCTATTTATTTTGTTTAGCATCAGTTTAATTAAATCTCCCTAGGCTTTTCTAAAATCATTTTGTTCATCATTTTTTAATAGAACAATAATATTTCATTATTTTCATATATCATGATTCATTCAGCCATTCCCAATTAATGGACATCTACTCATTTTCTAATTCTTTGCCACCACAAAAAGAGCCACTACAAACATTTTTGCATATGTGGGAACTTTTCTTTCCTTTATGATTTCCTTGGGATACAGACACAGTAGTAGCACTGTTGGATCAAAGAGTATGCAGTTTCACAGCACTTTGGGCATAGTTGCAGATTGCTTTGCAGAATGTTTGAATCATTTTGCATTTCTACCAACAATACATTAGTGTCCCAGTTTTCCCATATTCCCTCCAACATTTATCATTATCTTTTTATGTCATCTTAGCCAATCTGAGAGGTGTGAGATGGTATCTCAGAGTTATTTTGATTAGCATTTCTCTAATCAATAGTGATTTAGAGCATCTTTTCATACGACTATAGATAACTTTTATTTCATCACCTGAAAATTATCTGTTCATCTCCTCTGACCATTTATCATTTGGAGAATGACATGTATTCCTATAAATTTGACTCAGTACTTTATATATTTTAAAAATGAGACCTTTATCAGAAACATAATTTTTCCTAGCTTTGTACTTACCTTTTAATCCTGTTTCTGTTGGTTTTATTTATGCAGAAACTTTTTAATTTAATATAATCAAAGTTGTTTATTTTTCATTTCATAATGTTTCTAGTTCTCTTTTGGTCACAGATTCCCCCCTTCTCCAAAGATCTGATAGGTAAACTATCCCTCGCTCTCCTAATTTGCTTATGGTATTATCATTTATGCCCAAATCATATACCCATTTTGATCTTATTTTGGTATTGGATATGAGATATAGGTCTATGCTTAGTTTTTGACATATTATTTTCTAGTTTTCTCTGCAATTTTTGTGAAATTGAGTTCTGATCCCAGAAGCTGGAGTTTGGGGTTTATCAAATACTAGACTACTATTGTCATTGATTATTATGTCATGTGTATCTAACCTATTCCACTGGTCAACCACTCTATTTCTTAGCCAGTGCCAAATGGTTTTTGATGACTATTGCTATATAATATAGTTTTAAGTTTGGTGATGCTAGGCCTTCATCCTCTAATTTTATTCCATTAATTCCCTTGATCTTCTTGTCTCAATATTTTGTTCTTCCAGAAAAATTTTGTTACATTTTTTTCCTAGATCAATACAATAACTTTTGGCACTTTGACTGGTAAGGCATTGAACAAGTAGACCAATTTAGGTAGAATTGTCTATTTTATTATATTAGCTCAGCCTACTCGTGAGCAATTGATAATTTTCCTATTTTTTCAGTTGTTTAAATTAGTTGCACTTCTATACAAAACTGAATGTGTGTTTGCATTTTCTTTCATCTTCAAATTCCAATGATTGAGGTTGAAGCATTACCTACCAACTCCTTCATATCTCTTTTATTCTAAAAGCTCTTTCTTGCATGACTCCTCTAAGTGAGAAAAATTTCCCTCTCTTTATCCCAGAGCATCCCCTTCATGTTTTTTGATCATTTAAAAATAACTGACTCAAATCCATGCCTTCTATGTAAAATGCCTAAGTTTATTGAGATTTATGATTACTCTTTCATGTTTACCTTATTTTGCTTCTGTGTTTGAATTTTCCATTCAACTCTTTCGATCAAGAATGCTTGAAAGCCCTTTATTTTAGTAAATATCTACCCATCACCCCCCAAAAAGGATTATATTCAGATTTGCTGGGTAGGTAATTCTTGATTTTAATCCAAGCTCTTTTACCTTCAAGAATATCCTATTTTAAATCCTCTTCTCCATTTTTGTTGAAGCTAGTAAATTTTTTTTGTGATCCTGACTATGACTCCACAATATTTAAATAAGTTCTTTCTATCTGAAATATCTTAACTTTTAACTGGGAACTCTGAAATCTGGCTATACTATTCCTAGGAATTTTCACTGTGGTATCTTTTTTCAGGTTTTGATTGGTAGATTATCTCAAGGAATACATCAAAATGACCACTGGAAGTTAGATGAGAACCCCAATCCCAGAGACTTAATGGAAGGTGACAATCAATCTATCCATCCATCAAAAAGTATTTATTGACACACTACTATATTGTTTTTTGATAATTATGTGAAATTTTAAACTATATCAATTAAATTAAACTATATTAATAAAGTACTGCATGCTAGGAGCTAGAAATATGAAGTCAAAGGTAAATTAACACATGCCATTCAAGAGTTTACATTTTCTCTGGGGAGGACAACATGTACATAATAGATATATGCAAAATACTAGCAAGGTGATATCTGGATCCAGGAACTAGCAGTTGGGACAATCTGAAAAAGTTTCACAGAAAAGACAGCCCTTGAACTAAGCCTTGAAGAAAACTAGGTTTTTGAAGAGAGGATCATATGGAACAAGCACATTGCAAGCATAGGAGAAAGTCAATGAAAAGGGTAAGATATTGGAAACAGACTATTGTTTATGAAGCATTGCAAAAAGGCTACTTTGGTTATATAAAAGAGTACAGGAAATAAAATTATAATGAGTAATGAGAGTGGAAGGATAGATTGGAGCCACGCTACAAGGAACTTCAAATCCAAGGGGACAATAATGAAGAAATCACACACAGCAGGAAGAATAGAAAAAAATGAATAGGGAAATTATTCTAAGAGATAGATCATCTTTCCGGGGATGGATATCAAGGTGTTGACATTGGACCATAAAAGGCCATGTCTGGAAGAAACTAAGTAACTGAGATTTACATTTTCTGATACCATGCATCCTCACTTGCATTGTAGCCATTTTCTACACCTATCAACCCTTGCATTTTCCCTCTTCCTCTGTGAAGTATAAAAATATCATCACTAACTTTGCAGTATTGCCTCTGGAAAGCATGTGATTTGGGGCTGCTCTATTGATTCACTAGAAATTTTTGTGACTTCCCAAATCATAACTCCTTTCCCTGGACACCACTCCTCTCTAAATTTTAGTTCATACCCCTATTAGAATATAAACTCTTTGGAACAAAAATTGTCTTGATTTTGTAAGTATATCTCTAGAACTTAGGAAAGTGTTTAGCACATAATAATTAAATGTGTAATGAATATTTTTCATTCATTCCTTATTGAGAAAAAGGCAGAAAAAGGTAGAGAAAAAAGGTAGAAAATCAAAGAGAGGAGTATAGTTCAACTATCTTGCTTAATTCTTTGAGTGAAGTCACATTTCACTTTGCTGAAGAAAGAATAGGATATTGCATCTTTATGTACTAAACAAATCCTAGCACTCTGTTTGGAACTGATGTGGGGACAACTAGATGGCTCAGTAGATAGAACACTGGCCCTGAAGTCCTGAGGAACTAATGTGGCCACCTCCCTTCAAGAACTGTTTCTGTAATGCTGACTGAACTATGTTGTTGACTTCAGGCTATGGTTAGAGCTGTCATAGGTTAAATCAAAGAAAACTGAAGATGATAAATGTTGTGTATATAAATGATAGTTTTAGGGGCAAATCTCTGATGTAATGCTATATGCTACCTATAACATTCAGGACCCACAGGCAAAGATGGATTCAAATCATTTTCTTCGGAGACTTACTACAAAATCACTGCCAACTGCAGCCAATTTGGAATCATTTGGAGAAAGAATTATAATGATAATATTAGCATATTATATAACACTGAGGCTTATAAAGTGCTTTACAAATATTAGTTTAATATATCCTAAGTATAATCCTGGGAAATAAAGGCTATTATTATCATACCCATTTTAAAGATGAGGAAATTGAGTTTGGGAGAGGTCAAATAACTTTTCTAAAGTCACACAGTTAATTAAGTATTTGAGGATAGATTTGAAGTCAGGTCTCAGTCTGTCCAACTCTAACACTATCCAAGGAGCCACACAGAATCCATCTACTTCTGATGTCAAATGTAGATGATTCTTAAAAAGAGGACAATAGCAATATCATAACAGAAAAGACATGTCCAGACTCTAAATCCAAGAAATATGGGAAGGAGATTGAAGAGAAAAAAAATGATTCTGAAAATGTAGCTGTGACAGAAGAAAAACTCTGAAATCTAAGAAACTAAGTACATCCCAAAATGCTGTTAAAGAACTTTAAAAAGGCAGTTTGTCAACATAATTTTCTAATTAAAAATATAGCTACTTTTTTAGTTATAGTAAATGGTTATTTGTTAAATTTTGAGTATTAAAAGAAGAGGCAGAGAACAAGAGGATGTGTAAGAAGAGCTATTTATAAGTACAATCTGAATAATCAATGCTCAATAAACATTCATTAAGCTCCTATAATGTGCCAGATATTTTGCTAAATACTGAAAAAATAAAAATAAACAACCAAAGACAATCCATATTCTCGAGCTCACAATCTAATGGGGAAAGACAGCACACAAAGGCAAAATGAATATTATAAGTGAGGAAGCAGTATAGTACTTAAGTACTAGAACATGATGAAGAACCCAATGAATCCAAAATAAATACAGACAGGTGAGAAGCGAAATATCTACTCCTCTCTCCCATTTTCAAGTGGAGGAGATTTTGGCTCCATCTTTCAATCAGAGATAGTAGATACAGCTCAGAAGTAGAACAAGGCTAATTAGATCCTGTAAAAAAATAAGATTTCCCAATGATGCTTTAATTGGAAAGGAGGGAGGTATGGAAAAATGATGAAGCCAAAAAAGTTAAAAATAAGTGCAGCTAAGTTGAAAATAAGGAAAAAACCCAGCGTTCCATTCTAGATTCCTGAACTAGCCCTACTTCTATATCTCAGACAATAATTGAAATATATTAACAGTCCATATTAATGCTTCATTCTTTCTGATCCAGAATTCCAAATAATCTATCTTCCATAAGTAATTTGCTTTTTTTTTTCTTTTGCTGAGGCAATTGAGGTTAAGTGACTTGCCCAGGGTCATACAGCTAGGAATGTTAAGTGTCTGAGACCAGATTTGAACTCAGGTCCTCCTGACTTCATGGCTGGTGCTCTATCCACTGTGCCACCTAGCTGAGCCTCGATAAGTAATTTGAATGTAGTCTTACACACAAATACAACCCACAACCCAATCACTGTTTGTTTATAGCAAGTCAAATGCTATTGATTAACCATCTGTGATAAGATCAATATAGGAGCGTTGCATTTGGAGTAAATGACTGATAAATGCTAGTTTAGAAAAAGACATTATCCAAAAAAAGAAAAATAACTTTCTTTATATTGACTCAGGTATCTTTATTCTATTAACATGTCATGCATGTAATACTTGTTTATATATCATATAGTAACATGTATCTAACAAGGATGCAACATAAGGGAATAATGGTGGCAATATCACCCTTTTGTTCACTTTAGGCATAATGTAACATTGTTGTATCACATAATGTTAAATTAAGTTTTTCAAAAATTACAAAGCTAAATAAAGTATATCATTCCTATTATTTTTTTTTGGTTTAATGTGAGCAAAAGAAGATTATGAATCATTATGTGAAATAAAAATGTATCAAAAATGTGTATTTCCTTACTGTATCATCTTTCACAAAAATTTTGAAGTTTCTAATGTATATAATATATCAGACATTAGTACATTTATACAGATTAGATATCAGTGTGTGTGTATACATGTATATAATATATACATATATGTCATATATGTATATATTATGTTATATATTATATAATGTAAGTAGTTAAATTGATAATAAAGGGAAAATGTTTTTTTATTTTATTGCTTTACTTTGCTAGATACTGAGGGGAAAAACACTATATTTTTTAATTATAGGTAAACATTTTTTTTTTTATTAAAGAGATGCCTGATTTAAAAGTTTGGTGACTACCTCTCTATTTTATCAAGATCTTTTTGTACCTTGGCACCATTATCTACCCTTCTCAAATTTCTATCATCTACAGATTTGTTAAGGATGTTCTGTATACCTTTATGAATAAAACAACATTGATTTTCTCTTCTGTCCTCAAGGACTAACTCCTACAGTCAATAATAGAAAATGTAACTTTATTTTATACTCAGAATTTAAATAGATCTTATGGAACTTTGCAGAGGTATTTATGACAGTTTTAAAGGTGGCTGAAACCTCAGCTATGAAGCCTTCCTTAGCTATATTAGTTTACCATTTTCCCTCTGAAATGCTGTTACACCTAATTTTCACTTTTGCCTTATTTTGTAAATTCTTCTCAAAGAATTTGTTGTTCATATGATAATATGGGACCTTCCAAAGGTAGAGCCAAGATGACAAAAAAAAGTCAGGGAGCTGCTCCAGCTTTCCCAGTTTCCCTCAAAAAACACATGAAACCAAGCCTCTGAACAGAGTCTGATGAAATGAAACCATTTTCCAGCTCAAGATAGAATAGAAAAACTTCAGGAAAGGTCAGTCTCACTGGGGTTGAAAAGGGTGTTCAGCCCAGATCAAAAAGACACTGAGAACATGGGTGAGTGGATCTTAATCACAATCTGCAACTAAGACTCTCAGTACTGACTCAGTAAAGGAGCAAATCAATGGGGCAGCTTCCAATTCCAGCTCAGAGGTAAAACTCTGGGAAACAATGCTGTTTCCTGAACAGAACAGGCAAAGCTACCACCTATAAAAAAAAGGGGCCCCTATGTTTAAAGTCAAGGCTCAGAGCTGTACAAGAAGTTTGGGGAAGTGTCTCTTTTATCTAAGTTGCAGAGATCAACTTTAAAATTTTTTTTTAAAAAAATGGAAATACCAAAAGAAAAGGAAAGGAAATGAACAAGAAACAGAAAAGAACCTTGATCATAGAAAGCTACTATGGTGACAGGGCAGATGAAAATGCAAATTCAGATAAGTACAGAACATCCACAGGAGAAATCTCAAAAAGTAGTATAAATTGGTTTCAATCCCAGAGGTTTCTTAGAAATGCTAATAAAAGGCATGAAAAGGCAAATTAAGGGGGGGGGGGGGGCAGAGCCAAGATGGCGGAATGAAGACACAACTCTCTATGACCTCCTCTGACCTTCTCGCAAATCAATACCAAATTAAGCCTCCAAACTGGGTCTGGAATGAAAGCTCTGACAAATATTAGGATCACAACACATTCCTAGAAGAATCTACCATGGCAAAGCTCTGGAGTAAGTGTGTTTCAGGCAGACAGGGGGTCAGGCAGTTTGCCACACTCAGGCACAGCTCTGGGAAACAGAGCAAGAAACTGAGCCAGACTTACTGTGGCAGATTCTGAGCACCTGGGGAGTTCCTGTGAGACTCTTGGGACACTTGTCTGGTGCTTTCAGAGATCTGTCTTTTGTAAAAGATAGATTGTAAACCACTAAGACAATAGGACCTAGCCCAAATGACCCAGCACCAAAAGTCAATCAATCGAATTGCCCTAGGACAAATTAAAGCAGCTGCCTCTCCTCTGCTTTAAACAGACCTCAAGTTTTATAAAAAATGAATTAAAAAAAAAAACAGAAAAGAACTCTCACTATAGGCAGCTTTTATGCAGAGTGAGAACAGACCCCAGAACCTGAGGTTCATAAAGGTAAAGCAACTCCAGAGGAAGCCAAAAAGGGAGACATGAGCTGGTCCCCATTTCACAAGGCTTTCCTGGAAAACTGCATAAAGTATCTCAAAAGAAAGTTAAAATAAAAATGGGGAAATGAAATGAGATCATTGCAAGAAAGATATAATGCCCTACAAAAGAAATATGAAAAAGATACCAATTCACTGAAAAACAAAATTGGTGAAATAGAAAAAAAAAAACTGCAATGAACAAAAAAATTCAATTGGCCAGTTACAAAAGGAACTAAAAAAGGTAACTGAAGAAAAGAATACATTAAAAATTAGAATTGAACAAATGGAAGTGAATGACTCAATAATACTTCAAGAATCAGTCAAACAAAAACAAAACAAAAAAATATACAAGAAAATATGACATATCTCCTAGGAAAAACAACTGACCTGGAAAATATATCTAAGGGAGACAAACTAAGGATTATTGGACTTCCTGAAAGCCATGATGATAAAAAGAAACTAGACATTATGTTCCAGGAAATCATGAAAGAAAACTACCCTGATGTTGTAGAATCAGAAGGTAAAATCGCCATCGAAAGAATTCACCAATCACCTCCTGAAAGAGACCTCAAAATTAAAACCCCAAAGAATATTGTAGCTAAATTTCAGGACTATTATACCAAGGAAAAGATATTGCAGTCAGCTAGAAAGAAAGAATTCAAATAACGAGGAACTGTAATTAGAATCACACAAGATCTGTCATCCTCCACATTAAAGGATCGAAGGACTTGAAATCAAATATTCCAAAAGGCAAAGGAACTTGGATTACAGCCAAGAATAAGCTATCCAGCTAGAATGAGCATTATCTTCCAGGAAAGAAGATGGATATTTAATGATATAGGTGAATTTCACCTATTTCAAATGAAAAAACAGATCTGAACAAAAAATTTGACCTCCAAACACAGAACTCAAGAGAAGAATAAAAAGGTAAAAAGGAAAAAAAAAAAACTCTTAAGAACTATATTTCTACTACGTAAAGAATGGGGATATAATTTGATTTTACTTTGGTAATATGAAAAAGAAACCAGAGGTGGAAGGGCTATCATAGTGGGAAAAAGAGGGAAAAGGCGGTAAAATAAGGTTTAAAAAAAAGGAGGTTAAAAATAAGGTAAAATCTCATGAAGAGGCAAAGAAAACTTAATATAATTGAGAGAAAGAAGGGAGGGGGATGAACATTGTGTGAATCTTACTCTTATCAGATTGAGCTTTAAAAAAATATATCAGACATATTTGGTTTCACAGAGAAACTTGTCCCTCCATATAGGGAAGTGAGAGGTAAAGGAGGAAAAGAAAGGGAAAGACTAATAAAAGGGAAAATAGAAGAATTAGTGGAAAGGTGTAAAAAAGGCGGAAGGGCTCTAGGGAGGGGAGGATTGTTTGAGAAAGATGTTCATCAAAAGCAAAATACTGGGGAAGGGGGAAGAGAGAATGGGGAAAGGAGGACAGGAGAAAGGGGAAAGGAAAGAGAAAATCATAACTTTGGGTAAATACGATGGCAGGAAATACAGAATTAGTTATTTTAACTGTCAATGTAAATAGGATGAACTATCCCATAAAATGGAAGCAGATAGCAGACTGGATTAAAAGCTAGAATCCAACAAAATGTTGTTTACAAGAAATACATCTAAAGCATAGAGATATATATTTAGTGAAGTTAAAGGGCTAGAGCAGAATCTATTATGCTTCAGGTGAACAATAAAAGCAGGGGTAGCAATCCTGATCTCAGATCAAATAAAAGCAAAGATAGAGCTAATTAAAAGACATAAGGAAGGAAAGTATATTTTACTAAAGGGTACCATAGATAATGAAATAATATCAATACTAAACATATATGCACTAAGTGGTATAGCATCCAAATTCCTAGAGGAGAAGTTAAGAAAGATGCAAGAAGAAATAGACAGCAAAACGCTACTAGTGAGGGATCTCAACCTTGCTCTCTCTGAATTAAATAAATCAAACAACAAAATAAATAAGAAAGAAGTTAGGGAGGTAAACAAAATGTTAGAAAAAGTTAGATATGATAGATCTTTGGAGAAAATTGAATGGAGACAGAAGGGAGTTTACTTTTTTCTCTGTGGTTCATAGAATTTATACAAAAATTGACCATGTGTTAGGACATAAAAACCTCAAAATCAAATGCAGAAAGACAGAAATAGTAAATGCATCTTTTTCAGACCATGATGCAATAAAAACCACATGCAATATAAGGCCAGATGAAAATAGAACAAAATTTAATTGGAAATTAAATAATCTAATCCTAAAGAATGAATGGTTGAAGGAGCAAATCATAGACACAATCAATAATTTCAACCAGGAGAATGACAATAATGAGACAACATATCAAAATTTGTGGGATATAGCCAAAGTGGTTATAAAGGGATAATTTTATGTCTCTAAATGCTTACTTGCATAAAATAGAGAAAGAGAAGATCAACGAATTGGGCTTACTATTAAAAAAAAAACTAGAAAAACAACAAATTAAAAACCCTCAATTAAATACCAAATTAAAAATTCTGAAAATAAAAGAAAGATTAATAAAATTGAAAATAAGAAAACTATTAATTAATAAATAAAGCTGAGTTGGTTTTATGAAAAAAAACAACAAAATAGATAAACCTTTATTTAATTTGATTAGAAAAAGGAAAGAGGAAAATCAAATTGTTAGGCTCCAAAATGAAAAGGGAGAACTTTCTACAAATGCAGAGGAAATTAGAACAAAAATTAGTAGTTACTTTGCCCAACTTTATGCCAACAAATTTGATAATATAAATGAAATGGAGGAATACCTACAAAAACATAGACTGCCCAGGTTAACAGAAGAGGAAATAAATTATTTAAATAGCCCCATATCAGAAAAAGAAATAGAACAAGCTGTTAATCAACTCCCTAAGAAAAAATTTCCAGGACCAGGTGGATTTACCTGTGAATTCTACCAAACTTTCAAAGAACAATTAATTCCAATACTATATAAACTATTTGACAAAATAGGGAAAGAAGGTGAACTATCAAATTCCTTCTATGACACAGATATGGTGCTGATAGCTAAACCAGGTAGGGAGAAAACTGAGAAAGAAAACTATAGACCAATTTCCCTAATGAATATTGATGCAAAAATTTTAAATAAGATTTTAGCAATGAGATTACAGAACGTTATCCCCAGGATAATACACAATGACCAAGTATGATTTATACTAGAAATGCAGAGCTAGTTCAATATTAGGAAAACTATCAGCATAATCAATTATATCAATAACCAAACTAAAAAAACCATATGATTATCTCAATAGATGCAGAAAAAGCATTTGATAAAATCCAATACCCATTCCTATTAAAAACACTAGAAAGTATAGGAATAAATGGACTTTTCCTTAAAAAGATCAGTAGCATCTATTTAAAACCATCAGCAAGCACCATATGTAATAGGGACAAACTAAACCCATTCCCAATAAGATCAGGAGTGAAACAAGGATGCCCATTGTCACTATTACTATGTAATATTGTATTAGAAATGTTAGCTTTGGCAGCAAGAGAAGAAAAAAGAGAATTAGAGTAGGGAATGAGGAAACCAAATTATCACTCCTTGCAGATGACATGATGGTATACTTTTTTTTTTTTTTTGCTTTTTCCTGAGGCAATTGGGGTTAAGTGACTTGCCCAGGGTCACACAGCTAGGAAGTGTCTGAGACCAGATTTGAACTCAGGTCCTCCTGACTTCAGGGCTGGTGCTCTAACCACTGTGCCACCTAGCTGCCCCCCATGATGGTATACTTAGAGAACCCTAGAGACTCAACTAAAAAATTGCTAGAAAGAATTTACAACTTTAGCAAAGTTGCAGGATACAAAATAAATCCACATAATCATCAGCATTTTTATGTATTACCAACAAAGTTCAGCTGCAATAGATAACAAAAAAAATTCCATTCAAAATAATTGTTGATAGTATACAATATTTGGGAATCTATCTGCCAAGGAACAGTCATGAACTATATGAACCAAACTACAAAACACTTTCCACACAAATAAAGTCACACCTAATCAGTTGGAAAAACATCAAGTGCTTATGGATAGGACAAGCGAATATAATAAAAATGACAGTACTACTCAAACTAATTTACTTATTTAGTGCCAAAGCAATCAAATGCCCAAGAAATTATTTTACAGATAGAGGAAAAAATAGTAGCAGAGTTCATTTGGAAGAACAAAAGGTCAAGAATTTCAAGGGAATTAATGAAAAAAAAAAGTCTGATGAAGGTGGCCTTGCTGTGCCAGATCTAAAACTATATTATATTATATTAATTATGTTATATTATGTTATATCATGTTATGTTATGTTACGTTATGTTACGCTATATTATATTATATTATATTATATTATATTATATTATATTATATTATATTATATTATCATCAAAACCATTTGGGACTGACTACGAATAGAGTAGTTGATCAGTGGAATAGAATAGGATCACAGGACAAACCAGGCAATAACTATAGCAATTTAGTGTTTGATTAACCTAAAGACCCCAGTTTTGGGGATAAGTACTCACTATTTGACAAAAACTTCTGGGAAAATTGGAAACTAGTATGGAAGAAATTAGGGCTTAACCCACACCTAACACCACATACCAACGTAAGATCTAAATGGGTTCATGATTTAGATATAAAGAGTGATATTATAAGCAAATTAGAGGAACATAGGATAGTTTACCTCTCAGACTTGTGGAGTAGGAAGGGATTTGCATCCAAAGAAGAAGTGGAACTCTTAATTGAACACCAGATAGATAATTTTGATTATATTAAATTATACATTTTTTGTACAAATAAAACTAATGCAGACAAGATTAGGAGGGAAGCAATAAATTTGGAAATCATCCTTACATTTAAGGGTTCTGATAAAGGCCTCATTTTTTTTTCATTTTATTTTTTAAAATTTTATTTGCATAACATATGTGTGGGTAATTCTTCAACAATAACCTTTACATAGCTTTCCGTTACAAATTTTTCCCCCAACTCCCCACCCCTCCCCTAGATGGCAGGATATCCACTACATGTTAATTATGTTAAAATATTGGTAAATCGAATGTATGTATACATATTTCCAAACTTGTCATTGTTGTGCAAGAAAAATCTTGTCTACACAAACGATATATCAGATAAAGGAAACACAATGTAAGCAAACATCAATCAAGGAGTATGAGAATGATATGTTGTGGTCCATATTTCATATCCCTCTCTCTGAATGTATCTTTTTTCTTCACTGAACAATTGGAACTGGTTTGAGACAATTCTTTGTTGCAGAGAGCCATGTCCATCAGAAGTGATCATCATGTAATACTGTTGTTGCTGTGTATGATGATGTCCTGGTTCTGCTCGTTTCACTCAGCATCAGTTCATGCAAGTCTCTCCAGGCCTCTCTGAAATCATCTTGCTGGTCATTTCTCACAGAACAATAATATTCCATAATATTCATATACCATAATTTATTCAGCCATTCTCCAATTGAAGGGCATCTATTCAATTTCCAGTTTCTAGCCACCACAAAAAGGGCTGCCACAAACATTCTTGCACATGTGGGGATAAAGGCCTCATTTTTAAAATAAAGAGAAAATTGTCTCATATTTATAAGAATTCAAGCCACTCTCCAATTGATAAGTGGTCAAAGCATATGAACAGACAATTTTCAGATGATGAAATTAAAATTATTTCTAGACATATGAAAAGGTGCTCCAAATCACTATTTATCAGAGAAATGCAAATTACAACAACTCTGAGATACCACTTACACACCTGTCAGATTGGCTAAGATGATAGGAAAAGATAATGACTAATGTTGGAGCGGATGTGGGAGAACTGGGACACATACATATTTGGTGGAATTGTGAATGGATCCAACCATTCTGGAGAGCGATTTGAAACTATGCTCAAAAAGTTATCAAACTGTGCATACCCTTTGACCCAGCAGTGTTTCAATTGGGCCTATATCCCAAAGAGATCTTAAAGGAAGGCTAGGGATCCACATATGCAAAAATATTTGTGGCAGCCCTTTTTGTAGTGCCAAGAAACTGGAAACCGAATGGATGTCCATCAATTGGAGAATGGCTGAATAAATTATGGTATATGAATGTCATGGAATATTAAACAACCAGCAGGATGATTTCAGAGAGGTCTGGAGAGACTAGCATGAACTGATGCCAAGTGAAATGAGCGGAACCAGGAGATCACTGTACACAGCAGATGATCAATTCTGAAGGACGTGGTTCTCTTCAACAATGATATGTTTCAAATCAGTTTCAGTTGTTCAGTGATGAAGAAAGCCATATACACCCAAGGAGAGGCCTGCGGGATCTCAGTCTAGCCCACAACATAGCATTTTCACACTCCCTATTAATGTTTGCTTGCATTATGTTTTCCTTCTCAGGTTTTTTTCCCCCTTATACAGCAAGATAACTATAAATATGTATACACATATTTGAACTGTCAGATATTTTAACATATTTAATATGTATTAGACTTCCTGCCATCTAGGAGAGCGTATGGGGAATAGGAGGGAAAAATTTGCAAGGGTCAATGTTGAAAAATTACCTATGCATATATTTTTCAAATAAAAAGCTTTAATAATAAACAAAGGCAAATAAGAGAGGTAAAAGAAAACATGGGAAAGGAAATGAGAGGTGTTCATAAGAGAGTCAATAGTTTGGAAAAGGAAAGAAAAAATCATCTAAAGAAAAAAAAACTATTTAACAGTAGAATAAACCAAGTGGCAAAAGAGATATAAAAGATAACAGGAAAAAATCACACATTAAAAACTACAACAGGGCAAATGGAAGCTAATGACTTTGCGAGCAAGAATAGTCAAACAAACTTAAAAGAATGCAAAAAATGGACGAAAATGTGGAATACCTCATAGTCAAAACAACCAACCTGGAAAATAGATCCAGAAAAGATAATTTTAAAATTATCAGCCTACTTTGAAAGCTAGAACCAAAAAAAAAAAAAAAGAGCCTGGACAGCATTCTATGAGAAATCATTAAGCAAAATTGCCCCAATACTATAGAAACAGAGGGGGAAATACTCATTGAAAAATCCACTGATCACCCCTGGAAAGAGATCCCACAAGGAAAACTGGAAGGAACATTGCTGTGAAACTCCAAAACTATAATTTCAAGGCAACAATATTGCAAGGTGCCAGACAAAAATAATTCAAATATCAAGGAGCAATAGTCAGGATTATCCAGGATCCAGCAGCTTCTACAAAAAAGGAGCAGAAGGCCTGGAATATCATATCCCAGAAAGTAGAGGACTTGAAGTTACAACCAAGAATTAACTACCCAGCTAGACTCATCTGCATCTTTTAGGGGAGAAAATGGAGCTTCAATGAAGTAAGAAACTTTCAATCATTTCTATTAAAAAAAAAAAAACAACTAAACAGAAAATGTAATCTACAAAAACAGGACTCAAAAGAACCATAGACGGGGCGGAGCCAAGATGGCGGAGTGAAAAGGTGACTTTCTGCCTCTCCTCCGATCTTCTCTCAAATCAACAATAAAATAAGCCTCCGAACTGATCTTCAAGTCAACGAACTCAGAAATATTTGGGCACAGCTCTCTGGATAACTTCATATCAGGTTAGTCGGACTCGGACAGAGAGATAAATAGACGACAACTTCGCAGGCCGGAAGTGAGGGTGGGACTCAGCTCAGCTCATCGTGGAAGAAATTCCAAACTCCAAACTCCAAATTCCAAACACCTGGAGTTTATTTGAGGCACTCAGGACACTCTGCCCTGATTGGGGTCAGGTGTTCTGGCAGACTTGCCTTGTTTAAGGAGTAATTCGGACTTAGTCCTAGCCCCCACCGGCCCAGCACCTTAAGTCAACTCGCCGAAGTGCCCCAGGGCAAAGCTTTTTGCAGCCGCCGCTTTTTTTTTTCCCTACCTTAAAGAGATATCCACACTGTCTAAAAAAAAAAAAAAAAAAAATATGATGAAGAAGCAAAAGAGAGCTCTCACCATAGACAGCTTTTATCAAGGCAAAGAAACGACCCCAGAGCCAGAGGTTCCTTTAGACAAAAATCCAGAGAACATCAGCCAGGACCATCACTGGTCCCCTTTTCAAAAGGCCTTTCTGGAAGACTGCATAAAGAACCTTAAAAGAGAGCTGGAGGATAAATGGGAAAATAAACTGAAATCAGTGCAAGAAGGATATGATGCCCTGCGAAAGAGATATGAAAAAGACACCAATTTATTAAAAAATAAAATTAGTGAAAAGAACCATAGAAAGACAAACAGGTGAAAATATATATATTATTTAAAGGTTAAACTATTTACATTCCTTGATGGGAAAACAATAACTAACTCTTGAGAACTGTAT
The DNA here is from genome assembly GCA_023553655.1 of Myrmecobius fasciatus. Classification (NCBI taxonomy): domain Eukaryota; kingdom Metazoa; phylum Chordata; class Mammalia; order Dasyuromorphia; family Myrmecobiidae; genus Myrmecobius; species Myrmecobius fasciatus. Next base: position 294,358 of record JAJPUD010000428.1, on the reverse strand, counting down.
CTATCACTGGGGCAAAGGAGGGCATTACTTAGACTGAGGGTATGGTTGTGAATTGTCCCTGATGTGATGACATCAAAGAAAAAAGATATTAAGGAATGGGGAAAGTCTGTACTGGAAAAAGAGGAAAGGGGAGGCATAATGGGACAATTAATTCACATTGAGAAATTGGAAAGACCCCAGATCAGCAGAGGCAATAGCTGGAGCAGCCCGTGCCCTTTTCTCCTCACCTACTCACCCTCCTACCCCCTTCCACCCACCACAGGATCTCTTGCCACTTCCTCCTCCGTCTACCAGTGGATGTCCCCTAGCCTTCCCACCCATCCCTATTGTTCCACCCCTGGTATCCTGCCCTTCCCTTTCCCTCCTGCTTCCCCTTTTCCCTTCACTCCCAAAGTTATTGGCTCCCACTCCCACCAGTGACCAAAGACTTGATCACTTTACAAAATCCAAATCCCCAGAACACTGCTCAACATGGACACAGGTGTGATTGAAGGTGGATTAAATGTCATTCTCACCATACAGCTACTTATGCATGGAAAGGAAGTTGAAAGCATTATTGGAAAGAAAGGAGATGTGTGAAGAGAGTGGTGTGCATATCAACATCTCAGAAGGGAAATGTCCTGAGAGAATAATTACTCTGGCTGGACCCACCAATGTCATCTTTAAGGCTTTTGCTATGATCATTGACAAACTGGAAGAGGACATCAGCAGTTCTATGACCAATAGTACAGCCGCCAGTAGAACCCCAGTCACCCTGAGACTTGTGGTCCCTGCTAGCCAGTGTGGCTCTCTCATTGGAAAAGGAGGATGCAAGATCAAAGAAATAAGAGAGTGTACAGGGGCTCAGGTCCAGGTGGCAAGGGATATGCTACCAAACTCAATTGAGCAGGCCATCACTATTGCTGGCATCCAGCAGTCTATCATTGAGTGTGTCAAACAGATCTGTGTGGTCATGTGGGAGTCTCCCCTGAATGGCATAACCATCCTGAACCGGCCCAAGCCATCTAGTTCTCCAGTTCTCCAGCCTTTTTTTTTTTTTTTTGCTGAGGCAATTGGGGTTGTGACTTGCCCAGGGTCACACAGCTAGGAAGTGTTGAGTATCTGAGACCAGATTTGAACTTAGGTCCTCCTGACTTCAGGGCTGGTGCTCTACCCACTGCGCCACCTAGTTGTCCCACTCTCCAGTCATCTTTGCAGGTCATCAGGCCAGGTACAGCACAGGCAGCCACAGTGCAAGCTTTCCCCACACCACCCCATCAGTGTGCCTCAACCTTGACCTGGAGGGACCACCTCTAGAGGCCTATACTATTCAAGGACAGTATGCCATTCCACAATCAGATTTGACCAAGCTGTACCAGTTGGCACTGCAACAATCTCACTTTCCCATGAGTCATGGCAACATCAGATTCAGTGGCATTGAATCCAGCTCTCCAGAGGCTATTAGGCAGGTTTGGATGCATCTTCTCATCATTCCAAATGACTTAATTGACTGCATAATCAGCATCAAGGCATCAAAATCAATGAGATTTGTCAGATGTCTGGGGCTCAGATCAAAATTGCCAATTCAGGGGAAGGATCTACCGATAGGCAGGTTACCATCACTGGATTTTCTGTCAGCATTAGCTTGGTCCAGTATCTAATCAATATCTGGCTTTCCTCCTAGATGGGTGGCATAGGGAGCAGCTAGAACAATGTAGACTCACATATAACCCCCTTCTGCTGTTCACTACCCATGATCCATCTGTGTAGTTTCTGAACAGTCAGCAATTCCAGGTTTTCAATAGTTTGTAAATTTTCAGTTTCTATACAACTTTATCATCCACTCGTGCTTTTTTAAATTACAGTGTTAATTCCTTTCTCTGTTCAGCCATTAACACTGAGACTCATATTTAGTTTTATAAGCTTCTCCCTGTTTTGTTTTTGTTTTTTAATTTTTTTGGGGGGGGTCTCATGGTTTTTTTTTCTGTTTTTGTCATTGGAATGTAAGAGTGGAATATTAATACATTTCAGTTTAATTCTGTAATGTCAGGAATTTTTAAAAAAAATGAAAAGATGGACTGGAGCTTTTTCCTTGTGAATAGAAAAAAAAAGAAATTCAAAAGACCTATTACAATGGAGGGGGAGGAGGATGAGCATTGTCATCAGTTTTGACGCTAAGAGGGAATAATGTAATCATTCAGTTGGGTACAGAAATTTATCTAACTCTATAAAGAAGGAGAAGGAGAAAAAGGAAAAGAAAAGGAAAGGACATAATAGAAGGGAGGACAGAGACAATAGGGAAGAAGGTAAGAGAAGTGGGGAAGGGTTGATAGAAGATAAGGTAGTGAATGGAATGGGTAAAAAAAAAACACAACTAAGAGAAGGGGGAGGGGTGATAGGAGACGAGGTAGTGAGTGAAGTAAGTAAAAAACAGTAGTGAGAAAAGAGGGTGGGGAGATAGGAGAAAAAGTAGAGGGTAGTATGGGTAAAAAAAAAATATGACTAAGGACAGAGTGGAAAGAGAGAACAAAAGTATGTACAGGGGAGAAAATAGGATGGAGGGAAATTCAGAGCTGGTAATCATAGCTGTGAATGTGAGTGGAATGAATTTGCCCATAAAACGGAAATGGATAGAATGGATTAAAAAACAGAATCCTATAATATGTTGTTTACAAATACATTTGACAAAGAAACACATACAGAGTTAAGGTAAAAGCCTGAAGCAGAATTTATTATGCTTCAGCTGAAGTGAAACAAAGCAGGGGTAGCGATTCTGATCTCAGATAAAATACAAGTAAAAATAAATTTTAATAAAAGAGATAAGGAAAGAAAGTACATCTTAATAAAGGTTACCGCAAATAATGAAGTAATAATGATGTGAAACGTGTATGCACTTAAAGAAGATTTTAAGTCATTTACTAGAAGAAATAAACAGCAAAACTATTCTAGTGGGAGACCTCAACCTTCTCCTCTCAAAATCAGCCAAATCTAGCCACAAAATAAACAAGAAAGAAACTAGAGAGTTAATAGGATCCTAGAAAACCTAGATATGATAGACCTCTAGAGAAAATTGAATAGGGAGAGAAAACAATACATATTTTTCTCAGCAGTACTTGGCACCTACACAAAAACTGACCATGTATTAGGGTATAAAATCCTCACAATCAAATGCAGAAAGGCAGAAATAATAAATCTTTCCTTTTTAGAGCACAATGCAACAAAAATTATATTCAATAAAAGGCCAGGGAAAGACAGACAAAAGCAATTGGAAATTAAACAATCTAATTCTAAAGAATGAGCAGTTCAAACAACAAATCAAAGAAATAATCCACATTTTCATATAAGAAAATGACACTAATGAGACAACATACCAAAACTTATGGGATGCATCCAAAGTAATTCTTAAAGGAAATTTTACATCTCTAAATAGCTACATAAATGAATTAGAGAAAAGGGAGATCAACTAAATAGGCACACATCTAAAAAAAGTTAGAAAAAGAATAAATAAAAAATCCTCAATTAAATACCAAATTAGAAATTTTGAAACTCAAGAGAAAGATTAATAAAATAAGAAAAAATAAGAAAATTATTAAAGTAATAAAACTGAGTTGGTGTTACGGAAAAAAAAACTAAAAAAATAGATAAACATTTGGCTATTTTTATCAGAAAAAGGAAAGAAAAAAACCAAATCACCAGCATCAAAAATTAAAAGGGTGAATTTAGCACTGATGAAATAGAAATTATAGCAATAACTAGGAGCTATTTTGCCCAACTCTATGAAAGCAACTCTGACAATCTAACCAAAATGCATATGATAATATGAATCCGAGAAAAAAAAAAAAAAACTACTTGAAACTCATGGCTTTAGCAAAGTCGCAGGATATAAAATAAATCCATATAAACATCAACATTTCTATATATTTCTGACAAAGCCCATAACCAAAAGATAGAAAGCTACATTCCATTTAAAATAACTTTAGACAAAATAAAATATTTGGGGTCTACCTGCGGAGACTAATCCAAGAACTATATGAATACAATTTACAAAACACTTCTCACATAAATAAAGTTGAATTCAAACATTAGAAAAATATTGTTTTTTCATTCCTAGGCCAAGCTAATAATAAAAATAACAACTCTGCCTAAATTGGTCTACTTGTTCAGTGCCACACCAGTATTTTATTTTTAAAATATTATTTTATAGAACTAGAAAAAATAATAACAAAATTCATCTAGAAGAACAAAAGGTCAAGGATATCTAGGGAATTCCAAACCTAAAACTATATTATAAAGTATCAGTCATCAAAATCATTTGCTACTGGCTAAGAAATAGATTGGTGGATCAGTGGAACAGATTATATACACACAACACAATAATTAAGGCCTATTGCAATCTAGTATCTGATAAATCTCCAAACTCCAACTTCAGGGATAAGAATTCATTATTTGACAAAAATTGCTGGGAAATTGGAAAATATGTCAGAAATTCTGCATAGACCCACATCTCACATATCATATCAAAATAAGGTCAAAATGGGTACATGATTTTGACATAAAGGATGATACCATAAGCAAATTAGCAGGGCAAGGGATAATTTACCTATCAGATTTTTGGAGAAGAAAGAAATTTATGACTAAAGAAGAAGTAGAGAACATTATGAAAGGCAAATGGACAACTTTGATTACATTAAATTTAAAGGTTTTTCCACAACTAAACCAACACAAACAAGATTAAAAAAGGAAGTACAAAGGTGAGAAAAAAATCTTTATAGCCAGTGTCTCTGATAAAGGTCTCATTTCTAAAATATGTAATGAAATGTGTCAAATTTATAAAAATACAAGTCATTCTCCAGTTGACAAATGGTCAAAGGATATGAACAGACAATTTTCAGATGAGGAAATTAAAGCCATCTGTAGTTATATAAAAAACTGTTTTAAATCACTATTAGAGAAATACAAATTAAAACAACTTTGAAGTAATAGTCCCTGGGACTAGAAGGAACCAGCACCTGATGAATGCAGAAGTACTGGGGAAGGGGCTCTGCTGGCAGAGGTGCGGGGGGGGGGGGGGGGGCAGAGAGCTCTTGGTTTAGGGTTCCTAGTCAGAGTAGAGAGCTGAAGGGAAGTTTGAAGTACCATCCCCCCATCCCACAATTAAAGGTCCTTATATTAATACCTCTTATTAAAAAAATATGAACTGGCAAAGAAGAAGGGCAAAGAGCCCTACTATTGAAACTTATTATGACAACAGAGAAGACCAAAATTCATCTTCAGAGAAGTTCATTTTAGCAAAAAAAAAGTTTCTACCTCAAAAAGTAACATGAAATGGTCCCCTGCTCAGAGAGAATTTGTAGAACTCAAAAAGAATTCAAAAATCAAATGAGAGACATTGAGGAAAAACTAAAATAAAAAATTAAAACCATCCAACAAAAACAAGAACATTATGAAAAAAAAAGTTAATCAATTAGAAAAGGAGGTACAGCATTCTCAAAGATAAAAATAACTCTGAAAATTATTATTGGGCAAGGAAAAGCCAGAGAAGTTATGAGAGACCAGGAAATAACACAATATTATAAAGAATGACAAAACATAATAGAATTTAAGACATTTCATAAGAAAAATAATAGATATGGAGAATAAAACAAGAAGAGAAAATATAAGAATAATTGGGCTGCCAGAAAGTTGTGACCAAAAAAAGAACCTTGATACAAAAATACAGGAAATAATCTTAGAAAATTTTCCTTCAGTGATAGAACCTGAGGGGAAAGTAGAAATACAAAAAATCCACTGTTCACCACCTCAAAGTGACCCTTTGTACAAAACACATAGGAATATTATTGCCAAATTTTGAAACTCCCAGATCCAAGAGAAAATTTTGCAAGAACAAGAAAAAAAAACAATTTGAATACAGTGGAGCTACAGTTAGAATTGTACAAGACTTATCAGCAGCTACAATAAAAAAAAAATGCAGGTCTTGGAATCATATCTACAGAAAAGCAAAAGAAAACCTACTCAAAGCAGAAAGGGGTTCAATACGCAACACTGCATATGTACCATGAAGGGTATATCACCCTTCAAAATCTATAAATAAATAAGAAGGGAGGGATAGGTGGATGGGAAAGCAAAGAGTGAGGGAAGAAGACAAGGGAGTAATCTCTGGGTTGGGGGATATAAACTAACAGTCAACCAAGTAATGGAGCAGAATTGAAATGAATGAGTCAGCAAGGATAGGAAAGACGTGTGCATGTGGGGTATGTGTGTATGTGAATGTGTGTATGTGTGTATATATCTACAAATGTCTACATAAATATATCTTTTCTTAACTGTACTTTTCTTGGGGGTGATGGGGAATGAAAGGCAGATATGTTTGTGTATGTGCACATTTATATATATATGTATGTATATACATATAAATATATTATTTCTTAACTATAACCTGCCTGAGGGTAATCAGGGAGATGAAAGGGAAGGAAAAGAATAAAATAAACAAGGTGCACAGCAGAGAACAAAAGAACAATTTACAAGAAAGTTTAAAGATGGACACTCATGAATATAATTTCTTCTACTAATATATATACTTTCTTAAATAGGTATCTGTTGTTATATATTTTGAATCCTCCTTATATTCTGCTGGACACATGATAATGTTCTCTTGTTTCACTTTGTTTTGTATTGCTTTTCTGCTTTTCTTTTTGCTTTTTCTGTTTCTTAAAATAAATTTGAAAAAAAGAAGGAATAAAATAAATAAAATAAGCTTAAAAAAGACTTTTTGAAAACAGATTTTTTATCCGTCTCAGTATATTCATCAACTAAAACCATGTTTTTTAAATCATATTTTCTATGTCATTAACAAATGCTTACTGAATTATATTAGATTGGATTCAGATAGCATGATATTTTTTCTTTGACAGCACAACACTGAACACAACTTAAATACTTAATAAACAGTTCTCAAATTGTCAAATATTTGTCATTTGCCTTAACTTTCAAACTGAATTCCATGTTCTTTGACAGAAGGAACTTAAACATCTTGGACTTTTCATAACTAAGACTAAACCAAATTAAGCACTAAATAAACACTGCTTGTTTAACAAATGTTTGTTGAATTGAACTGATGTATTTGGTTGAATAAAATGAAGCTAAAAAAAGATACATAGATTCCACATTCTTAGTGGAAAGTCAATTGTGAGAAAGAAGTCAATAAATAACCGTTTTTTCCTAAATGCTTATCATGGATGGGGCACTATACTAAGCACGGAGAATACAAAAAAGTCTCTGATTTCAAAAAATGTCACAATCTAATTGTGGAGATAAACAAAGGAATATGTACAAACAAGCTACAGGATCAAAGAAAAATAAAAGAGGGAAGGAATTAGAATTAAGAGAGAACAGCAAAGATTTCCTATAGAAGATGAGATTTTCTTTGGGATTTAAAAGGAGGTCAGGAAGCAGAGATGAATGGTGAGATCAATCCAGTATGGGGAATAGTTACAAAGAATGCCCAGAGCTAAGAGATCGAGGGTCTTGTTTGCAAAATAAGAAAACTAAAAGGTTGGGAATAGTGTGAGAAAATATTGAAAAAGTAGGGAAGGTGGTGCTACATTATGAAGGACTTTGAACATTAAACAGAGGATTGATATTGGAGGAAAAAGGAAGCAATTGGAGTTTATTCAGCAGAGGGATAACATTTATATCAGTACTTTAGGAAAATCACTTTGGTCACTTACTAGTAAATGAAATAGAGCAAGAAGACACTTCAAATAATGATAGCCATATGCTAAGATGCTCCATTTCTTACAAAATCGTCATAGCACTGTACATGAAGGAAAGTTCACAGGGCCAGATTTTTTAAGTAATGATGCTAGCCATTCTCAAAGTAAACATGGAAGATATTTTGAAATAAAACAGTATAATATGACTTTGAAAGAAAAAAATTGAATATGCATTCATTATGTGATAGACACAGTGTTACGTTCTAGGACACAAACAAAAAATGGAAGTCTTTGATTTTTTTACTGGAATTTTTTCTTCCCTCAGAAAATTGTTAGACATAGGGAATTTTTTTTTCTCATAAAATTGTTTTTTTTTTTTAATATGAAAGAAACAGCAAGCAAATTGTGTAATTTTCTGCTTTTTTTCTTTTTTGAATTTTCCCCTATAACAAGGAAGGTAAAAAAAATTCAAGCAAAAACATTTTTCCCTTTATTGTGAGATTAACTACTTACATCATATAAACAAGATATATTTGCTTAGAGGAAATGTCAAATGTTCGAGGGAGGGGGAAGAGTAGGCCATATTTTTATGTTTTATTACTTTTAAACTAAGTGCTTACTATGTTTATCGCCATTAACATTCTCTTTGCCTTTTCCTGTTGCTATCTTTACCTTTAAGAAATGAAGTTTAAAGGTGCCTGAAAACTTTAGTATGGCCACTAATCTGCCACTGTATTTTATAATGAAAAATATACCCACTGTATCTAAGTCCCCTGGAAACAAGGTTGAAGCTTAGTGCCTAATCAAGAGGACATCCATTTTCATTTTTACTTGCTCTACTTGCTTTGTAGTCCACACTTCATTCCCCAACTAAATGCATCAGCACTTTTTTTTTTCATTTAAGCATACAAGTGAATGAGAAAAAAATTAATCCTGACACAGTGTGAGGACAGGATAGCTTAAAGAGCTAAGCAATAGTTTGGGAAGTCAGGAACCCAAACTCTATTATGCCATTAAGTCACTGCTGATTCTCTCCTTGTCTCAATTTTACCATCACCCACAGTAGCAAATCCTTCAATGTGTTTTAGTACTTTAGAATATAAAATGCACTTTCACATTCCTTTTATTTTGTTTCTCACTACTGTGCTGTGAGTTGTACAAAGTATATTATTAATCTTCATTTTCAGATGAGGAAACCTAAAGATGGAGATGTTAAGTGACTTGCCAGAGGTTATATTTGATGTCTAGTAAATGGAGTAGGGTCACATTAATTGGAGTTTTAAGAAAACTTGGAAATCCTGATTCTAATGGCTTACTATCTATGTGAACTGATTTAGATAATCACAAAGATTTCTCACAGACCAGAATCTATGACACAATGGAATAGCTCACCTCGGTCAACCAATCCAATAATTTTTCAGATAAAAAACTAAAACTAAAATGATTTTCCCCAAGTCATATTTGGAATAAGTTGCAGAACCAATATCCAAACCCAGAACATTTGAATGAAAATCTGAAAGGGTGATGAACATTAATCTATCTCCAAAAGTTACAATGATAATAATGTTTATACAAACACATTGTATCTTAGGAAGAAAAAAGAAAATTTCCCAGAAATAGTTGCACATTTTAACCAAATGAATTAGCCTACTATTTTGGTTAAATATAACTTAATTCTCTGATATTATTTACATAATAATATATATGGCATATTAGAAGCAATAAAGCATAATGAAGAGAGAGTTAGAATTAGGAAGATCTAAGTACAAGACCTACCTCTGACATAGACTGATTTTGTTATTATGACTAAGTAGCTTACCTCAAGGCTCCATGCAGTAAGTTATAGACCAGCTAGAGATCTGTATTAATAAAAGAAGCTTCCACACTTTATTCTTTGCATTCATGTAATCACAGATATGGCTAGACCAAACATCATCAGCCACATTAATAAAACATCAACAACATCCACAAAAACAACAAAAACATAATTATTTGGAGTTTAAGATTGCTATTTTATACAACCTCAACAAAAAATTGGGGGCAAATACAACTTTATTAAAAAAGGCAGGGGTTAAAATGTAGGAGAAAACAAACTCCTATTTCCTTTTTAAACAATTGTCACTGAACTGTCAATCAACTCAGGTCTGCAACCTGGTATTCTACTCAATGACTTCTAACTGAAGGCAATAAATACAATAAAGATGGATGGTGGTGGAAACCTTTTCTAGTGTTTTCTTCTCTCCACTGATTTAAAATACAATGAAAGTCTATGGCAATAATGAAAATAAAATATACACTTTTAACTATAGTATTGGCAGTATTTTTCACCTGTACATGGAAATCACTCAGTATGGTCATGGTGTTATATTCTATTAAGTCTATACTTTAAATGACAAGAGTAACAAAATTAAAATGCCCAATTAGATAAATCACAATTTTTTTATTCATCACTTAAATACTGTTTCCTAAGTAAAAAAAAATGACAAAGTTAATAAACTGGGAGATCTGACAATTCTTTAGATATAGCTTATTTAAAACTTGGGAAAGATTCTGACAATAATGTGATTAAGAGACCTGTATTAAGTAATAATACAAGTAGGTGATAAAAACTGAATCAGCACCAATGTCATCAGTGGGCCTATAAGGATCTGTGCTTTGCCTCCTGCTCTTCAACCGTTTTTACCAGTGATGAACAAATAGGGATGGAGGAAATGTTTTGGGCTATAAAAAAAGCTAAGAGGGGAAAGAAAGAGTGACACAGCCAGAAGTATTTTGACAAGGGAGAGATTTACTTTGGATAAAATGCACTGAAATTTATGAAGAATAAATATAAAGAATTAAGTGGGATAAAATGCAAACTTCATAAGAATAAGATAGGCAAAGTTCATTTCATCTGAAGAAGATAGGGAGCTTTATTCAGGTAATACTGGCTCAACATTAAACAACAGTATGTTGTGGCAGTCAAAAAAGCTAGTAGAATCTTAGACTACTTTAAGAAAGATTTTAGAGAGGACATTTATAATCTAGGATTTCTTAAACTTTTTTCCATTCATCTGAGAAATTTTTACATGACCCTGTATTTATAGATACATAAAACAGGCATTTATTGATAAATGAATCATTACTTCAAAACCCCCACATTTAGTTATGTGACTTTATTTGGGGATCATGATCCACAATTTAAGAAGCTTTGATTCCAAGTAACTAGGGAGAAAAACCATGATAACAGAAGGCACTGTCCTTATATGCTCTCTGAAGATTGATAAAAGTACCTCTCAGTGTTTAACCTAAAGATGACTAAAGAAAAATGTTAGCAATTTTTGAGTATTTGAAGAAGCACCAAAGAAAAGTAGGCTCATAATTATTATGCTTAAACTAAGATGGCGGAACTAGAAGCAGGGTGCAAAAAATTCAAAGGCCAGTGTAGATTTCATACAAGGAACATGATTCTGCTAATCAACACCAAATCAGAAGTCTCATTGGCAACCTTAGTAGGAAGTTAAGTTACTCATAACTTGAGGTCTTCAAGCAAGCTATATAAGTTTGCTTTTCTGGTATGCTGCAATATATAGCCAGATGGTGCTGTGGATAGAGCTCCTCAGTTAAAATCCACCCTCACACTAGTTATGTGATCCTGGGCAAGTCACTTAACCCTCTTTGCCTTAGTTTTTCTCATCTGTGAAATGAACTGGAGAAAGAAATAGCAAACCACTCCAGTACCTTTGCCAAGAAAATCCTAAATGGGGTCACAAAGAATTGTATATGACTGAAAAAGACGGAATAACAAATATTTCAAAGCATGTTATATTTGTTCATTTATAATTCAAATTATATATCTCCTAAGCTCCTTTCCAGCAGGTGTGGTTTGGAGTATTCCTCTAAAGATACCAAATTTCTATGCCACAATATTCTCTAATGGGATTTTGAATAAAGAATTTGCCATTTCTTCCTTTCTCCACTACTTTAATAATGGGAAGATAAATAATTGTTATTAAAAAAAAAACCTCAGACCTAATTAACCAATTTCAATTAAGCAAATCTCCCAAATGCATTAATATCTTTTGGTTGACTCTTAATATTTAATTGATTTTTCAAAAATTTCTTTATTCATGTACAATGAATATACAATGTCAAATTTCTAAATGAAATTGAAAAAAAATCTAGTTAATCATCAATATATTTTCAAATATTTGAATGTTTGTTCTTGGTAAATTAGAATGTCCATACAGCTCACTGAACATTTTATTTTTCTCTTGGATGTTTGCTGCTATACGTCAAGGATGAATAAGTCATATCATAAAATTATATAGCTAGAAGGGACCTTGCAAGTCATTTTATCTAATCCCTTCAATTTACAGATAAGGCAATTAAAACTCAGCGATATGATTTGCCCATCATTAAACAACTAGATAATACCAGAGTCTGTACTTACACTAGAATGTTTGCTTAGCTCTAGGACCAAATTAGTAACTACCATTGAAAATTGTCCACTGTACATCTTAAAAGCATCTCAAACTTAAATCCCTGAAAATAACATATTATCCTTTCTCTCAAACCACCCCCTTTTAAATCCTTTTGATCATCATGCTTTACAATCTCCATGTCACACTCATTATTTTCCCTTATCCCATATATCTAACAGTTGGGCATCTTCTCAATTATACAAAAGATTTTTGTCATTCATCCCTTTCTCTCCATTTATATAACCAATAATCAACAACAACTAAATTTCAATCCCTTAGTCACTTTTCTTCTGGATAACTGCAATAGAATGCAAGATTTCTGAGAACAAGGACTCTTAAAATATTCATTATTTATCTATTTTTTCATTCATTTATTATTTTTTTTATTCACAGAACCTAAACTAAAAGCCTACTGCATAGTTGGAATGAATAAATACTACTTGATTGCCTGATTCAATGTTCTCCTAATTTGTTACTTATTTCATGTTCCTTATTTCTTCAATCTAATCAGTCAGTAAGTCACTATCATTCTATGTGGAAGCACTACATGATACTAAGCACTAACAATTATCAAAAAACAAACAAACCCCACTAAACAAAACAAATATATGGTTCCTGTCCTGAAAGGAGGCCAAAGTGACAAGCAAAAGCATTCCAGGTATTGCTGCCAGATGATTTTCCCAAGCACTCTGGTAGTCTGTGTCACTCCCCTGATCAAAACACTCCATCCAGTAGCTCCATACCGCCTGTGAAATAAATTCTTCTTCTTGGCAATAAAAACCCTTCCAATCCAATTCCTTTATAGATTGGGGAACTAAGAAACAGAAAGGTTAAATAACTTAATAATATTAACGTTTATACAGTATTTACTATATGCCAGGCACTGTGCTAAACACTTTGTAACTATGATCTTATTTAATCCTCACAACAATCCAGGAAAGGAGGTGGTGTTATTAGGCCTATCTTACAGATAAGGAAACTGAGGCAAACAGAAGCCCAGGATCATTCAACTAGTGCCTGGGAGAGACAAAGATTCTAAGTCCAATCAATACTTTATCCATTAAAAATGCTTCCAGTTTCCAGATTTATCACACATGACTTCCTTTCATATACTTTAAGGGTCAAGGCAGGTTATATGCTTTTCTTCACATGTGATATTCCATTTCCAACCTCCTTTTTGTTTGGGCTTTCCCCATGCCTGTAATGCAATCAACCCTGATTTACTTCTGTCTCTTAGAATCCACAATTTGCTTTAAAGATTAATTCAAGCCTTACCTGCTACCTGAAATCTTTCCTGATATTCTTTCTGCTAGTACCTTCCTCCTGCCTAACAAAATTACTTTGTATATATTTTGTATTTACATATTTGTGTATATGCCATGTCTTCCAATAGAACATTAGCTCCTGGAGGGTAGAAACTCCTTTATTTTTGTATTTATATTTTTAGCATTAGCACATGGTAGTAAATGGTTGATTGAATATAATATTGGTCTCAACATTTTGTCTAGAACTTTTCCAATTTACTCTACAATTACTTTGTTATGAATGTAGCCAGAAGTAGCTAGAAAAGAAAATGCAATAAATATTCTTGCTTTAATCTTTCAAAGTAAGTGCATATACTTATTATAGATTGCTGCAGCTTTTTTAAGATGTCTTTCAAGAAAAATTACTTCATGTTTAATTTCTGTAAGTCACAGTAGCTAGAAATCCCTTTCATAAAAGCAGCATCAAAATGATAAAGGTTAAGGATTAATCAGAAGAGATTAATAGTCTGTGTCCCATTCACTTTAAACCTCCTGCTTTGTTAAAGCCGTATTCAGAATGGAGCCATCATAAATAGATTGTCTTTAATATCTTTTAAGCTGGGCTGCCTAGAACAGAATATGTTCTATATGAATAATGTTACAAATATGTTACTTGATAGAAAATTGGTAAACACATGCAAAGTATCACTGTGATGTAGATATGCTATTAATTTAAGATCTGAATTATTTTAATATTAAACAAATTTTATTTATTTAAATTATCTTAGGTCATGATTTCTAAATGAGTGCATTAAATGTTTGCAATGAATCACAGTTTTTAGGTATAAAGTATATTAAATACCAAATATTAAACTAAAAGTTAAATATTAAACTATTTTCTTTACTATTTCATGCTGAAAATACATCACAGTAAATATGTTTAGAAGAATTGGACATGTTTAACCTATAACCTATATTAGATTACTTACTGTCTAGAAAGTGGGGTGGGGGGAAGGGAGAGAAAAAAAATTGGAACACAAAGTTTTTTGTTTGTTTGTTTGTTTTTTTTGCTGAGGCACTTGGGGTTAAGTGACTTGTCCAGGGTCACACAGCTAGGAAGTGTTAAGTGTCTGAGACCAGATTTGAACTCAGGTCCTCCTGACTTCAGGGCTGGTGCTCTATTCACTGCACCACCTAGCTGCCCCAGAACACAAAGTTTTGTAAGGGTGAATGTTAAAAACTATCTTTGCATGTATTTTGAAAATAAAAAGCTATTATTTAAACAAAGCAAAAGAAAATGCACCACAGTAAGAAGCAATATTATAGACCTGAATATCTATATAGTACAGCCATTTTACTTGTGTATCCTGTATTCCCATTGCTTTTTCCCCTTTCCCTGAGCAAAATCTCAATTCCCACTCTCATAACTTTAAAACAAAACTGGGCATAACAAAAATGACTAATATTTTCCAATGCCTCCAGATTCTAATGCTCAATGAATCCTATAATCTTCCAATGAGGGAAGCACATACACACCATGTGTTTCAAGCAAATCCAGGACCATATCACTTATGTGTATATTTCCTAATCAGTTTATAACACAATTAATGAAACTGAGAAAACAAAGATTCCTACCTCCCCCAACCATCTCACAATATACCAGCATAACCCAAATATCACAATCAAAACAACTGATTCACAAAGCATCAGAACTAACTACATAGGAAGTGTCATAACTTGAAATTTCCAGAATGTTCCATTTCTATTTGGAAGGCTAGATTTTTGTAATAAATCAAACAATTTTGCATGATTTGAAGGTTGCCAAACATTACCATGTTCTTCTAATAACAAAGGTCTCAAGGTAATGGAAAATAAAACAGGCACATTTTAAATATGGGGGAATAAGGCCAATAATGTATAAGCTGATAGGCCTTATAGTATGACTGTACCATATGCCCAATGCTAAAGAAGAGTCAAAAAAAAAAGGTGGTAATTTAAAAAAAATGGGGTGGAGGGTATTAAGTAATTTCATATATTTAGAGACACGGGATTTTTATGTCTGAATGAAGCCTTGGAGTACCATCTAACATATTAATTTGTTTCTCACATGTCAAAATTGAAACTCAAAGAGCTAAAAGGAAGAAAAAGCATTGGTTAATCAGTACTGATGAGGAAAGAACTATCCATTTTATTACTGATATATTCCTGGATTTCTCTGAGCTATACTGCCTTGAAGTACCTTTCTCTTGCTATTCTAACAGCCCCAGGATAACATTATCCTATTCCAGCAGGCTCTACACAGCTGTGAACTATGATACCAATATCTTAGCAAGATACAGGTACACACCTTGGCAGTTAGCACAGCCTTATTTGGCATAAAGGCAGCATCTAAATGTGCAAACACTCAAAACAACATTTAGTTGTTCATTTTCATATTTATATGGCATGGCGGTGAAATAAATAGCTAGTTATTGTGCAAACAAGTAACTAGTTAAAGATGTAATGCTGAAATTCCACCCTTGTTTCATTTATGTGGGCATTAAAGAAAATGAGAGCAGCTCAAGCAAAATGGGTGCTTATTTTATCTTGAATCACATTTAATAATAACTTGCATTTTTGCAAAAAAAGAATATATTAATGATAATTTACAATTGTAGGATTGTTTTTCTGTTTCTCATAATACTTAAAAACCTCTGAAATAGGTCAAATTAAGCTGCATTTTCTCCATCAGGAAATTAAAACAGAGACATAAGTGGAAGAAATAAACACAGTTTGGGCAGTACTATTATTTTTCCAGTCTCTGGTAAAAATTTTATTCATCTTTGATTTTTCCATTTCTTCTATTCTTCACATGCGCCCTGTCTCAAAGACACATAGATTTTCCCTTTCAAATGTCTCTTGGCTTCTCTTTTTGCTTTCAGTTTTTGTTGTTACTTCTTTAGGCTAAGATCAATTCACTTCACACCATTCACTGGTACCTTCATGTTTTGTTTTGTTTTTTTTTTCCTTGATTCTAATACTCTCTGAATTTAACATCCATTTCAATTTTCATCAAACATCATTTGAATCATTTCAGTTTTCTTCTAAAGAACCTACATGGACTTCTTACTGCCTACAGCATCAAGTTGAAACAACTCTGCTAAGATTTATCAGACTTGTAAAATGTGGTTCCATATAAATTTGCACATTTGGGCCACATTGCACTCTAACATGAATTCTTCCTTTTTAGGTTAATTTCTCTGTCTTACACTAGCATCATAATTGTCCTCATTTTTATATTTTTTGCTCATATTCTCTATTTTTTTCTTCACAATAATTTTTGAAACAGCTGGCTGCTTTTGACGAACCGCCAATTCTATTAAAAGTTAAATATACTTTGGTTTTAATTGATAGTTTAGTCTGGGATCAAGAAACACAAGTAGATGGAAGGCAAAAGACCTAAGGTCACAATCAAGGATTAACTACCCAGTAAGATTCAGAATCATCTTTCAGGAGAGGTGATGGAACATCAATGAAGCAAGAGACTTTCAATCATTTCTATTGAAAAAAAAACAGAACTAAATAGAAATATTAATTTACAAACACAGGACTAAAGAGAAGCATAGAAAAGTAAATAGGGAAAAATATATATCATTTAAAGGTTGATCTGTTTGCATCACTAGATGGGAAAACAATATCTGTAATTATTAAAAAATCACTGTCACTAGACAGAAAGGGGGGACATCATAAGGACTGAGGGTATGGTTGTTAAAGGACTTTGATGTGATGACATCAAAGAAAAAGGTGGTGGTAAAAGATCTGTCCTGAAAAAGAGGAAAAAGGATATCTAATAGGGGAAAATGAGGTTAACATGAAGAGGTACAAAAGACCTACTACAATCTAGGGAAAGAAGGGAGGGGAATGAACATTGTCTCAAGCTTGATCTCATAGTTTTGGCTCTAAGAGAAAATAACAATCATTCAGTCCAGGATAGAAATTTATCTAACCTTATAACAAAGAAGGAGATAAAAGAAAAGAGAGGGATAGGAGAGAAGGCAGAAATACCAAGGGAAAAGATGAGACAGTGGGAGGAGTGGGTAAAAAAAAAACACTACAAAGAAAAATGGGGAAGGGTGATAGGAGATAAACTAAAACTAGAGGGTGGGATGGGTAAAAAAAAAACACTAGTAAGAGAAGAGGGAGGAGTGATAGGAGATAAGACAGTGGATGAGATGGGAAAAAAACAAGATTAAGAACAGGCTAGAAAGAGACAACAAGAGTATAATATGAAAAAAAAATAGGACAGAGGGAAATACAGAGCTGGTAATCCTAACTGTTAATGTAAATGGGATGAACTTTCCCATAAAATGGAAGCAAATAGCAGAGTGAATTAAAAAAAAAAAAAAAAAAACAAACCCAGAATCCTACAATCCATTGTTTACAAGAAACACATCTGACACAAAGAGACATATACAGAGTAAAGGTAAAAGGATAGAACAGAATTTATTATGGTTCACAGGATAGCAAATCTGATCTCAGGTAAAATACAAGCAAAAATAGATCTTAATAAAAGAGATAAGGAAGTAAAGCATATTTCGATAAAGGATACTATAAATAATGAAGTAGTGTATGCACCAAGTGGTAGAGCAAGAAAATTCCTAGAGAAGATTTTTAAGTCAGTTATAGGAAGAAATAGACAGCAAAGCTATTAGTGGGAGACTTCAACCTTCTTCTCTCAGAATCAGATAAATCTAACCACAAAATAAACAGGAAAGAAACTAGGGAGATTAATAGGATCCTAGAAAACCTGGATATGATAGAGTCTGAAGAAAATTTAATACGGACAGGAAGGAATACACCTTTTCCTCAACAGTACATGGCACCTACACAAAAATTGAACATATATTGGGGCATAAAAACTTCACAATCAAATGCAGAAAGGCAGGAATAATAAATGCTTCATTTTAAGATCACAGTGCAATAAACATTATATTCAATAAAGAGTGAGGGAAAGATAGACTAAAAACCAATTGGGAATTTAAAAATCTACTTCTAAAGAATAAATGGGTCAAAAAACAAATCACAAAAAAAATTCATAATTTCATTCAAGAAAATGACAATGAGACAACATACTAAAACCTATGAGATGCATTCAAAACAGTTCTTATGGAAAAGTTTATATCTCTAAATAGCTACATAAATAAAACAAAGAAAAAGAAGATTAATGAATTATATATGCAACTAAAAAAGCTAGAAAAAGAACAAATTTAAAATTCCCAATTAAATTTCAAATTAGAAATTCTGAAATTCAAAGGAGAGATTAATAAAATAAAAACTATGAAAACTATTGAACTAATAAGTAAAACTAAGAGTTGATTTTATGAAAAAAAAAAAACAAAATAGATAAGTTCTTTGGTTAATTTGATCAGAAAAAGGAAAGAAAAAAAATCAAATCACCAGCATGAAATATGAAAAGGGTGAACTTACCACCAATGAAAAAGAAATTAAACAATAATTAGGAACTATTTTGCTCAGCTATATGGCAGCAAGTATGACAATCTAATTGAAATGGATGAATATTTACAAAAATAAAAATTGCCCCCAGGTTAATAGAAAATCAAACTATTAAGTTAAATGGTCCCATTTTAGAAAAAGAAATTAGACAAGTGATTAATGAACTCACCAAGGAAAAAAAATCTCCAGCACCAAATGGATTCACAAGTGAATTCTACCAAACATTTAAAGACCAATTAATTCCTATACTTTGTAAACTATTTGGGAAAATGGGTAAAGAAGAACTGTCAAATTCCTTCTATGACACAAATATGGTAATAGTATGTACACCAGGAACAATAAAAAAAAGAGAAATAAATTACAGCCCAATCACCCTAGTGAATATTGATACAACAATTTTAAATAAAATATTAGCAAAGAGATTACAGCAATTTATCAGTAGGATAATATACTATGAACAAGTGGGATTTATATCAGGAAAGCAGGGCTGTTTCAATATCAGGAAAACTATTACCATATCAATAACAAAACCAACAGAAATCATATGATAATCTCAATAGATGTGGAAAAAGCTTTTAACAAAACACAACACCCATTCCTAGTAAAAACATCATAGAGCATAGGGATAAAAGGAGCTTTCCTTAAAACAGTAAGAAGTATCTTTCTAAATTCTACAGAAAGCATTAGTTGTAATGGAGATAAGCTGAATGCATTCCCAATAAGATTAGAGGTGAAACAAGGATGCCCATTATCATCACTATTATTTAACATTGTACTAGAAATGCTGAGTTTAGCAAGAAGAAAAGAAAAAGAAATTAAAGGAATTAGAATAGGCATTGAAAAAATAACACTATCATTCTTTGCAAATAATATGATGGTACACTCAAAGAATCCTAAAAAATTATCCATAAACCTACTGGAAACAATTCACAGCTTTACTAAAATTACAAGATATGAAATAAACCCACACAACTATCAGCATTTCTATATATTCTGACAAAGCCCATCAGCAAGAGATTAAAAAGGGAAATTCCACTTAAAATTACTGTAGACAAAATAAAATACTTTGGGGTCTACCTGCCAAGATAAATCCAAGAACTATATGAACACAATTACAAATCACTTCTCACACAAATAAAGTCAGATGTAAACAATTGGAAAAATATAAAATGTTCATGTCTAGGTGGAGCTTGGTCTATTTGTTCAGTGTCAAATCAATCAAACTGCCAAAGCATTATTTTATGTAACTAGAAAAAAATTGTAACTAAATTCATGTGGAAGAACAAAAGATCAAGAAAACAAGGGAATTAATGAAAAAAAAAATACAAAGGATGGAATGGCAGCACCAAACTTAAAATTATATTATAAAGCATTAGTCATTAAAACAATTGTTAATGCTGAAGAAATAGAGTGGTGGATCAGTGGAATAGATTAGTTACACATGACATAATAATCAAGGTCTATAGCAATCTAGTATTTGATACCTCCCAACTCCAGGTTCTAGAAAAAGAACTATTTGACAAAAATTGCTGTGAAAACTGGAAAATAATGTCAGAAACTCAGCATAGACCTACATCTCAGACCCCACACTAAAATAGGTCAAACTGGATACATGTTTGGATATAAAGGGTGATACCATAAGCATATCAGGAGACCAAGGGATAATTTACCTATCAGATCTTTGAAGAAGGGAGGAATTTATGACCAAAGAAGAGCTAGGAACATTATGAAAGGTAAAGTGGACAACTTTGATTACATTAAATTAAAAGTTTTTGCACAAACAAAACCAACACAAAGATTAAAGGGAAGTATAAAGCTGGGGGGAAAATCTTTACAGCCAATATTTCTGATAAAGATCTCATTTCTAAAATATATAAAGAACTGTGTCAAATTTATAAGAATACAAGTCATTCCCCAATTGATAAATGGTCAAAGGATATGAACAGACAATGTTCAGATGAGGAAATTAAAGCCAAATACAGTTATGAAAAAATGCTCTAAATCATTATTGATTAGAGAAATGCAAATTAAAATAACTCTGAGGTACCACCTCATGCTCTCAGATTGGCTAAGATGACAAGAAAAGATAAAGATAAGTGTGGGAGGGAATGTAGGAAAACTGGGCCACTAATGCATTGTTGGTGGAATTGTGAACTGATCCAATCATTCTGGAGAGCAATTTAATACTATACCCAAAGGATTGTAAAACTGTACCCTTTGACTCAGCAGTGCCACTGCTGGTTCTGTATCCTAAGGAAATCATAAGGGAGGGAAAAGGAACCACATGTGCAAAAATGTTTTGTAGCAGAATCTTTTTGTGATAGTAAAGAATTGGAAAATGAGTAGATGCCCATCATCTGAGGAATAGCTGAACAAGTTGTGATGTATAAAGATAATGGAATATTATTGTTCTATAAGGAATGATCAGTAGGATGATTTCAGAAAGGCCTCAAAAGATTTACGTGAACTGACTCTGAGAGAAACAAGTAGAACCAGGAATATGCTGTACACCATTACAGCAGGAATGTGTATCAACTATGAAAGATTTCATTCTTTTCAGTGGTTCAATGATTCAAAGCAATCCCAATTGATTTTGGACAGAAAATGCCAAATGCCTCCAGAAAAAAGAAGTAAGGAGACTGAGTGTAAATCGGCACATGCTATGTTCACTTTTTTTTTCCCTGCTTTTTTTTATGTCTCCTATGGTTTTTCCCTTTTGTTCTGATTTTTCTCTCCCAACATGATTCATAAAGCAATGTGTGTTAAAAATAAATAAAACAAAATTTAAAAGGCAAAAAAATAAGAAGTTTATGTATATTTTCATTTAAGTGATATTTAACTAGTAAATAATTTCAATAATTTTAGATATATAGATGGAGATAATGCAGATATTTGATTTTATAAAATAAAGCAAATAAGTAGAATCAATTTACTTCAAATTCACATTTATAATCTTATTCTATTTGGCATTAGAACTCACATTTCATCAAATTTTCAAA
This sequence comes from Myrmecobius fasciatus, assembly GCA_023553655.1. Classification (NCBI taxonomy): domain Eukaryota; kingdom Metazoa; phylum Chordata; class Mammalia; order Dasyuromorphia; family Myrmecobiidae; genus Myrmecobius; species Myrmecobius fasciatus. The sequence continues at coordinate 272,468 of JAJPUD010000428.1, read as the reverse complement.
ATTAGTTTTAAGTTTCCAATCACTTTTCTATTCTATATTCTATTCTACTTATATTCTACTTATAAGAAAACAAATATGCACATTTGTAATATAGAAAACTTCAAGCCAGAATGACATGTGCACATTAGAAAATTAAATAGAAATTTGACATTTATCAAAGTGATCTGATAAATTTGGAAGCAAAATTATTTAGGCTGCCAAAGAGAATTTTTGGCTTCAGTTTTTTAGATACTAATTAAAATACTGTTAAATTTCAACTTCACCTTGACCTGAAGGGACATAATCACTATATCACATTATGGCTATATATGGTCAATGAATCAATTAAAGTTCAATCAATTCCATATTTTGGAGGTATATTTATGTACTGCCTCTTCTTGTGGCCTGCTCTAATGCCTTGACATGATTCCTTTTCATAACATGAGCATGATTTTTTTCTTCTCAAGTTCTTTGCAAGCAGAATATAAAGTCAGGTAGGAACTACCAAGATGGAAAAGCTGCAAAAGTACTTGAGAATATTTTATGTATCTGTTGAACAAGGAAATTCTTCAATACTCCATTTCCATTCAGTAAGTATTTATACTTATCAGGGACACAATGGTACTGGTTGGGAACCAAAGGTAAAAAATGAAAATCAGTCTTTGTTTTTGAAGAACTTACATTCTCTTGGGAGATACAAAAGGTAAACTGAGTAAATACAAGATACTTTCAAAGAGTAAGAGAGCATGGACAATTAGAGACCTCAGAAAAAGATCTAGTAAGACATGCCATATATGCTAATTCTTGTTGTAAGGGATTCTCAATGATGGAGACAAAAAGGAACAATATTTTAGGCACAGAGTGAAGCCTATTAAATAACAATAGAGTAGGAGATGAGATGGGTGGTTCAAGTCCTGGCATGAAGCTATAATTATCATCTGACCCTCCAGGGAGAATTGCTATAGCGATTAATTGGTATACTAGTGTAAAGTTCCTTCTAAAATTTGCAGGGAAAAGAAAGACACCAAATCATCTACTAAGTCATGGAAGAGTTAGATCTATATCTATTAGAGGATAAAATCATAGATTCTTAAAACTTTGACAAGATGTATAATGGTTAATTAGCATGTAATCAATCATAACTATATAGTGTTCCTTCTTGACTCTTAGGATAGCAGAAGTAATCAATATAGTCATTCAATGACCTGTAACATTCAAGCAGAAATAAGTTTCACAGCCCTTAAAACTCACTTGCCTAAGTTACTGTTACAACATGCAGCTTCATATTTTTACTTATACAAATTCAAGATCGACATACACTAGAGGGTTCTAGCCTTCCATTATATTGTTGAATGCTCTATTAAGATCAAATGAAACAATGGACATGAGGGCAGTTTGAAAAACATAAAATTCTACAGAAATTTAATGTTATTATGAGTATGTTTAAGCTACTACATCACTTGGCAATAGTTTTTTTTTTTATTTTTTAATACTTGCAAAATGCTATTCACTGCTTAACAATGAAAGAACCCATCCCCTCTATGATTTTTATTCTCTAAAGCCACATAAAAATATGTTAATACCACCAGAGAGTTATTGATTGGTTTTCCCATACATTTTATTTTAATCAAATGACAGCAAAATAGCTCATGGAACTAGGTAGCATAATTGAGGCACATTAGTACCTAATGTTAGCTTTATGGAATAACTAGCTTACATGGAGATTCACACAGCTGATGCATTTTAGATGTAATTTGAGTCCTTTTTTCAGGCCGTTTTCTTCCCCTTCCCTAAAGAGAAAAATCATGACCCAGAAGGCTTCTGAAATAAGAGCTCTAATTGGTTTTGGGTGCTGTTGTCCATCTTTTCATACATGCACAAAACAGCCACTGAGAGACTTTTTACAAATAAAGACAGCTTTGGCACACTACTTAAGAGCTCCAAATGTGAATTTAACTCCTTGAGTCATTTTCAGGCCTAGACTTCACAATCTAATTCTGTGGTCTGTCTCCATAACAACACTAATAACTTATGCCAGACCAGAGTCAGATAATGGACCGGAGTCTGTTTAATCTGATTCGATGGGCCCCTCTTTGTAAGCTTTGGTGACACATTTTTAGGTCTGGTTTTTGTTGCATTTTGTTCAGACTGCCTTATTATCTGTTATGTAGGCAGTAATCAAAATGCATGAGGCTAGATTTTCAGTTATCTACAAAGTAGATAAAATTGTGGCGCTCACTGAGTTAATACAATTGTTCATTTCAGACACTAATCCTAAATCTTCTAAAATAGAATTTCAAGCTAACGAGAGAAAGGAGCAGACACACAAAACAGAAAAGATATGCCCTAAGCCAGTGGATAATGTCCATCACTACTGAAATATAGTTATTTTAAACCCAAGAATATTTAATCTCATGCTTTACCTTGCCCCTTGTCTAAGTATAACATATATATAGACAATGCCAAAAAATATTATTAGGAAATAACTCTTAATACTCTATCCTACAAAGATCTTTTAATTAAATAGTTATATTTGTGTGAATATTATTAACCAGAGGCATTGAACACTACTTTTCTTACAATTTTGTAGCCTTATGTCACAGATTATGAAATAGTCACTTTAGAAGTAAAACAGAGCTTTCTGTTGCATACAGAATAGGGAATGGACATTTGGTTTCATTGAAATAGGAAACTCCCCATGACAATGGAAATCAGCACCATTCCTGAAACAAAGTATAGAGAGTTACCTAGCCCACTGAGACTTGTTTAGAGTCACAGAGCTAGTATATGGTAGAGCTACAATTTAAAAGTATGTCTTTCTGGCTCTACGGACAACTACCTCTCCATTACACTACTGCCTCTTTACTAAAAATTATTTACTACCCAAATCTGCTTTTAAATTCATCAGCTTCTAAACAAAAATGAATTAAAAATAAATAAAAAAGGAATTCCAACATTATGCTATGAAAATGGTCATTGAATTATGTACTACAATAATTGTACTCTTTATTTGATGAAAACATAATTTATGACTATTGATTTCTTTTCCTCCAAGCCATAAGTAATGAAAATCTTAACAAAGGAAACAATGCTAACAAAAAAAAAATCCTGAAATTTTATAGTTTCAGAATGGGTCTAAGAAAATCCTGTCTTTATTACTCATCTAACTAGTTTCCATTATTTACAAATAATTCTTGATCTAACACTGTGGTGCATTCTCACACAGAGCTCTTCTGCCTACAAATAAAAAATATAATTTCATAAGAAGAGCTAGGAAATCAAAGGTATCCCTAGCCTAACACTGTACTCTGCACACAGCAGGCATATAACAAATATTCATTGAATGAATGAAAAAATGGATAAATGAATAAAATAGTATGCTTATATCTGATAAGTATGAAAACAAATCAAGGGGTTCTATTAGGAAACAACATTAATAGAACTTTGTAAAAATCTTCAATCAAATCAAATCAATCAATCAATCAAAAATTACCTTCCTTCCCCCTTACTTTAGTTGTCTGCATGAAGTACTCACCATCCTCTGTTGGGACATAGATGTTTAAGTACAGGCAGTCTTCATTCTGATCTTGTACATAGGTCATCAAAGTATCCAAATTAGCAGTAAACCAGATGGGGAGCATATCATGAAGTAGGGACCTCTCATCCAGGTGTTGAGGGCAGACAGCAGCAAATTGGGTGGCATTTCGAACCCCTGTCCAAGAGGATGGAGGCTCTGGAGGCTGAAATCGCCTTTCCCCGGTGGGAGGAGAAGCATAGGGTACACCTAAATATTGTTCCACTGGACCAAGAATCTCATTTGGCAAAGGTGTTCTTAGGCCACGGATTTTCCCATAATTTGTTGTTACCACTGGATATTGTGCTTGGCTGTCAATAAGTGTAAACCTTATTGCAAGTGCTGTTATCCACAGAAGGAAATTGGAGTTCAACATGACACAAACTGGAGTGAAGAACAAAGGAAGCCATAACAGTCCCTTTGGCCTCGACATTGTTTACATCAACATCAGAAAGTCTCTGTCTTCCACACCCAGAAGAATACAAAACCAGTCCTCAAAAAGGAGAAAACTTTTTAGAGAGTAAAAGGTCTAGGGCTAGGGGAGTGCTGAAAAGCTTCTGAGCACTGTCATGAGCACATTCCAATACTAAGAAAAAACAAGGTTGCTAATGAATTTACAACCCATTCCTAGATTATAATCCGTTAATTCCAGTAGCTATTTCCTCCACATAGGATGCTGAAATGATCTTGTGAACATCAGTAATCATTTAGTTTCACAAGGATAGTGACTCCCATTCACTGGTGCAAAGGCACAGATGCCAATCTATGGAAGAAGAAAGAACATAACATTAAAATGAATAAAATATAGGAAGATTTGAAGAATTTTCCACTACATTTATAGCATTTCCCACTGTCCAAATGCCTTACCAATAATAGTGATATCTTCTGATTTCACCATGCTCATATGACTAATTAGGACCAAAACCCAGCAACAATAATACAACAAAAAAATTACCTCACCAAATTAAAGGAGCAAATAATTTTTTTTTTATGTGAGGGATGAACAACAATTTTTTTTTCTCTCTCTCTTTACTAAAAACCAAAATATATACTCACTAGTACAGGCCAAACTTGGACTTTCTGGATAGTAATTAACAATTAAGATTAGGTCAACTTTATATCTCTATTCAGATGCTTTATAGAAATATTTCAAATTGTGTTTTAAAATCTCATATTAAATTATTTTCACATACCTACTGGGCTTTTAAAGATGCTTTTATGTTTATATTTTTCTGAAAAATTCTGCTCCCCATATGTTTGGTATTTTTAAGTAACAAAATAGTAAACTGATTGATTGATTGATTGATTTATGCTTGCTTATTCGTATATTTATCTATTCATTCGCTTAATTACTCATCAGTATTTTTATTTTTATCCAGACTTTTTAATTCATTGGTATAGGGAATTTCTGATATGGGAAACACAAGTATGATACAGATTGCTATCTCTCTGTAATTTGCACTCTTATAAAGTTATCAAAAGATCAAGAGACTTATCTAAAATCATAAAATGCTTATCAGTTGCAAACTTGAACCAACATTTTTACTGTGTGCTATGTTATACTGTGGTTTATGTTTAATACATCATTAACTAACACTACATGAAACACTCTCCATTAAATATCTTCATAGGTGAATAGTTATTGTAAAATGACACCCTTTCATCTAAGAGAGGAAAGCAATTCCCAACAATCAGCCAAAATCAACACGCACTTATTAAGCCTACTAAGTGCCAGCCACTCTGGTAGGTACTGGGGATACCAATATAAAATTTTGTTAAGCCCTACTCTCAAGGAATTTATAGGAGAATGATTGTAAGTTCTAAAGACTGTGAAGTCAAGTATAAATATAAAACTTGAAATTAATGTGGAGTATTGGGGAGTTTTTATATCTAAAATATAATTATGTATTCTATTTCTATGAAAGATGAACATTAGAACAGAAAGGAAAAAGCTGTGCTGTTTTCCTTTTTTTCTTCTTTGCAGAACAGCAATGTGGTTTTTTGGAGGGGACTAGATTTTTCACATCTGATAATAATTACAGCTTTTAAGTAAGTTAAATAAATATTCATTTAAACATATTAAAAGCTTTGGAAATGGGGGAAATTATAGAGAAAATAGCTGATGATTTTAGTCTAGTTTTTTGTTTTCTATTTGATAAAACATTTGGGATTCTGCCATAAGTAGATAAAGCCTTTCAATGGTTAAGACAGCCAAAAGAGAATCAGGTGATGACATTATGCTTGGTTGAATCAATATCCTTGAAAGTCCCTAAGCTTGCTAATCAACCAGAACCCCCTTCAAGGCATTTTGTACACAAAAGATATGACATCACTTACATTTTAAAGGTCCAATTCACATTTTCAATAGCTCAGAAACAAATATATCAGTGCTCTGAGTTTGCATAATTAAATAATAGAATTTAAAAAGAAATAGCCCATGTTTTTGAAACCCAAGTCTTAATAAATAAATAAAAGTATTCAATTCAGCATTTAAGAGTATTCCTCACTGTATACAGATGTGATATATTTTTAAATGCATGCATTTGAAAGAAAATGATCACAAACATGAGCTAAAAAAGAAGACAAGTTCCACATAAAAATTTGAATAGTACCAAAATTGGTTAACTTTTATGTGTTTTTTCAAATACATACTCAGTATTACATAGCAAAGAAGAAAAGATACAGACTTATTATTAAATAGCTTTGCCTTGTTCTCTATTTTAACTGACATTCAAATCATGAACTTGAAAAAATGTGTTATTCTTTGTATTCATTTCATTGTCAGTCTAATCAAATGGCAGATTTCTTCCAAGAGAAATTTTCATTTTAGGCAAAAGAAGTAATAAAACATCTGCATGGCCAGTCATCTACACAACAAAAACAAAGAGAGTGAGTCGCAAAGTCCAAGATCATTTTTCAGACATGTTAGATGTGCACAAAGAGCCAAATAATAACTGAGCATAAAGTTGTATAAATTTAATTGCAATTCTTCCAGGAACTACTATGTGGCCTGGAGCAAAACCCTCATCCTCTCTCAGTCTCAGTTTATTTACTCATAAAATGATGAAGCTGGATAGATATGTCCCTTATAATTTTATAGTCTCTTACAGTTCTGATTCTATGATTTAAGTAAGGCATGAAGCCTTCTCTAAGAACAGAATGTTTACTAAGGAGAACCTAATTAAGTGGGTTAATACTAGGATAATCTGAAACATTTTCTGGAAGGATATTTCTCTGTCTCAATCTTTAATTTAAATATAGCTCAAACTCAGAATATATTAAAATTCCCAGATTTTATCTATGCTATGCTATGCTATGCTAAAGCCTTTGACTTTCCAAGGGACAAACAAGAATAACCAATAACCAAGACTTTATTTTCAAAATAGTGATATATCAGAAATGGCATAGTATAGAAAAATAAAGTTGGTTTGAGAAAAAGAAAACTGAGTTTCAAATTTTGATTCTGCTACTATTACCTGTGTGATGTTTCTTTAATCATAAAATGAAATACTGGGACTAAATGATCCTCATCTTTCAGTCCCAATTCCTATGATGAGAAATCAGGTTCACCCATCCCAGTATGATCACACACAGACAGGATCAATAGTTCAAGTGTTCCATGATGGTTCTGGATCTTGGGACCAAAGAAATATAGTGCAGGAGCAATTCATTATTACTGGAAATGCACTACTACAAACTCATCATTTGTTGTTTACATTACTATACTAAATTTAAGACAGCTCTAATATTCTAGAGTTCCCAAAACACTGGGATTTTATTTAAGTATTAGAATACTCAAATGATGCATTTCTACTCTCTACACAAAATGTGAAAGCCCTTTCATATCTACATATCAAGTGGAGAGTTTTCATGCATTGCTAAGACCAAACTGGAAAAAAAAATGAAACATAAACAAGAATATCACTTAGTGACCAATGTCTAGGTATTTAGCCTCTCCAATTACTCAAAGCGTTCCCAGTTTGGTCTGACCTGAGAGAGATTTGCTCCCTTAATATAGCCATGGATAACTGTAGGTCTCTTCCATGATACAATGAAGCATGAAAGTAGAATTTTATCAGAGAATTAAGATAAATATTTTTGGGATGGCTTATTTATAAATAAACATGCATGTACATGTGCATACATACAAACACCTCCCTTTTCTCTTTCACACTTTTCAAATTCTGATTAATTTATTTTGAAATAACATAGGCTAACCTACCAATTATGATTTTACTAAAGTAATAAATATGTTCTGGCCATATTGTGTTTAGTGATTGTTATGTATACATTGTTTTTTTAAATGACATCCAAGAAGTTGATAACTCTTTTACTCTAACAAGATATTCTAAAATTTAAATGTTTCACTTGTAATAAATGACATTCTTTAACAAAAGAGAAGTTCTATTTTTTTCTCCATTGAAGTAGAACACAGTAAAAAAAAATCCATAACTGATAGTGCTATGTAAAAATTATATGAAAATATGGTATTCTCTTTCTTTGAAAGATTTTGCTTGGCTCCAGAGAACAGTTTTCTTGGCTCCAGAGAAAGTGAATCTTCTTAAATGGAACATTAAAAATACTGTCAGAAATGGTAGATGTTTTTATTAGTTTTGTGGAACTTTTTTAATTTTTTTTTTTTTTACAAAAGATAGCTTACTAGGGACAATAGATGACAAAAATATCATAGGGAATCAATAAAAGACTATGGTATGATCTATTTCCTTTTTGTCTTTGTATTACTCTCCATCATCTAGTACAGTGTCTTAAACATAGTAGGTGCTTAATAAAATGTTGAATCAAACACATGAAAAATCCTTATGATTGAATTTGACTGGGTATTGTTAGAAAGGCCATTTATTGGTCAAGCCTTAAGTGAACTACATTAGCCAGAAACTAATACAACTGTGTTCAATTACTCTGGAAGAAATTCTATTTGAGACATGGCCAAAACCATTTAAGCACTCTAAAATGTGACTGGATCAAACTAAAAATTCCATTATGTCTTACCAAAGCAGAGTAGGTAATTCATGCATCATCTAGTCATTCTGAATTTATTGCAAAAGGGAATAGTAATGTTTAAGAAGCCCAACAATTGGCTGCTTTCTTTGATTTTACCTACTTAGTGAATAAACTCATATCTCCCCTATATAGTCTTTCTTAATGTCCCTAAAAGAGTCATTAAAACAAACTGAAGACACTTTAAGGACAAATCTTACTTCAATACAGATGAATTGCTTTGTTCACATGATGTGGAACAATGATCAAGAGATAGCAAGATTTTAATATGTCTGCTACTAAGATGCTGAGAAGATGTCAAGTGTTCCATCAGTAGAATGCTATGGAAGAAACATTACCACTTTCAATGTTCTCACTCTGGACTCATGAGCAAAGAATAGCAACAAAACCTTTCCTTTGATGGTACTCTTTGCTTCTTCTACCGATACCAGAAAGAATATTGGACTTAGAATAAAGAAAACAGAATGGAATTTACTTGAAAACTGATTGTGAGGATTAGCATAATAATTCTTGGATTCCCCAACAAAAAGGGGTATGAAATAAATATTTAATAAACTAAAAATGAATAACCACATGGAATCAGAGATTTAGAGCTGGAAAGGACCTTAGAGATTTAACTCGACCCTGAAGAAACCGTAGCCAAGAGAGGTTGGGATTTAACTATAGTTGTCTAGGTAATAGTACCAATTATCATTTTATTTTATTTTTTAAATGTATTTATTTTTAATACACTTTGCTTTATGAATTGTGTTGGGAGGGAAAATCATAGCATGAAAAACTGTGGGAGAGATAAAAAAAACAGAAAAAAATAAATATAGCATGTGTTATTTTCATTCATTCTCCATAATTCTTTTTCTGGCTGCAGATGGCATTTTCTGTTCAAAGTCTATTGGGATTACTTTGGACAACTATACTTTTTATTAGACACAAGAATAAAAACTGCATTGAATAAAATGTATATAGGTTGTGATTTTCACTATTGAAGGGATTACACACAATGATGAGACCATTAGTCCATAAAAGTATCCATGTTATTGTTATTGTTCAGTCATTTCAATCATGTCTGACTCTTTATAATCCAATTTAGATTTTCTTGACAAAAATAGTGGAATAGTTTGCTCCTTCTGTTCCCAACTCATTTAAAGATGAGGAAAACTGAGACAAACAGGGTTAAGTGACTTGTCCAGAGTTAGCCAGCAAGTATCTAGGGCCAGATTTCAACTCAAGTCTTTCTGACTTTAGCTCTGGTACTCTAGTCATCTAGCAATTATATATGCTTTATGCCTTTACATATATATATATATGCATATATATATGTACATGTATATATATGCATATATATGTACATGTATACATATACATACATATACATACATATATACATATATATATATATGGCTGTCTCCAAAGTTACCTGCAGTTCATATCAATTTCTCAATTTTTCAAATGCAAATTTGTTTCTTTTTTTTTCTTTTGAAGATACAATTGTATGTATGGGGTGTGTATGTATGTGTGTGTGTGACATTTGACTATGAAAATAAATTCTATTTCTTTTAACCTGGAGTTTTGTGAACAGTCTATTACATGATATTTTCCGTTCACCACTTTGACTGATAGCATAGATGCTAATATATTCTATTCATGAAAAAGCTTATGACTAGCAATAAGCAAATGTGAAAATTTTGCATCCTTTAACAATTTTGTTTTTGATATAAAAGTTGATTTAATTGATAATATCCATCTATATTATAAGCTTTTAGTGAAGAAATTTTATCTAGTGGGTCTATCAAATTGGCCAATAATAAGTATCTGTTTTTTTTTAATTTTACCTCTATATTTAATAATATTTTATTAAAAGTATCTTTTAGTGCTTAGTAATCACTGATCAAAAGAAATGTAACATTTAACATATTACTGATTTGAGTCATGTGATATATACAATATCTTCAATATGTATACAGAAATAGCTGAGATTTATGAATAAGCTCAAGATAAATAATCCTCATCTTGAGCTTCTGGTTTCATTACCTAATTTTATTCTTATATTAATCACTCCCCAAACTCAAGGAATTATCTCCCAGTTCTAATTCTTCTTAACCTCTGTAGCATGGCAGTAGAAACCATTACTTTTTTTTTTTTTTCTTGAAACTTCTTTCCTTGGCCTCAAAAGTAATTTACTTGTCTAGGTTCTCTTCCATATCAGTAATTATTTTTTTGTCTTTTCTTTTTCTAAATCCCATTTCACAAAGTTGAACCCTAAGTCATAAGACTTAGCAGATATGTGACAGGTAGATAAACACCACAATAGCAGTGGTATTTGCTATGAACAATGTTCATAAAGTTATTCATGTTGTTCATAGCAGAATCCAGCTCTTAAAAAAATTATCTATTAGTTGAATTTGTACAGCCAAGTTAAAAAACAAAAGATTTTCACAATTCAATTTTAAGTTTGCCCATCTCCTTTTAAAAATTATTTAAAACACTGGCATTATTTTTGCCATTTATTTCACTATTCGGTAGTACTCTGAAAATGTTGAAACACTAGATAAATATGAATTATCATTTTCCATATTAGTCTCTTTGAATAATACTCACTCTTCCTCATTATAATCATTTGTAATGCTATCTTCAGAATTGTACAAATTCTTTCAAGACCTTATATATATATATGTATGTATGTATATGTGTGTATATATATGTATATGAATATAAAATTATTTCTGATTTTCCATTCTTCCTCTATCCAATTCCATAATAACAGGGTCATTTGCTCACAAGTTTTCTTTTACCTCAGTAACTTCCTCCTCTTTATTCATCCGAATAATGACCAAAATAAACATCAATTTTTCTCAATCATTTCTTCATTTATTTTTTTAGAAAATAATATTCTTCTTCTTATTATTATAATTATTTGGGCAAGTCAAGAATATATCAGCTATTCTTTTCACAAAGATCAAACGTATCTCAGTCAATGTCAATAAACACTTATTAACTATTATATGCTTAACTGCTAGTTTTTCCCAATACTATATGGTTAAACTATATTATATATATTTATATATTATTTATATCATGCATATGATACTTCCCATATATCCCCATCATAATTCAAACATTTATCATTTAACTCACCAATGGTGAGTTTCCCTGTCTTGGATCTCTACAAAACATCCTTTCATCAAGTTTCAATACAACTTAAAATAGCACTCCTACTGGTCTTCCAGCTTCAAATGTCATGCTTCTCAAATATGTTAATCACACCATTTCCTAAGTAATATTCTAGAGTTACTACTATGATAGTTCTTCCATACTTGAAAACATCATGGCATAAGAAATAGACTGATAGACCAGAGATCAGAAAAATCTAGATTTAAGTTTCTCCTTAAGAACACAGTTTTACTCTGTCATAAGTGAATTGCCATGGACAATAAAATTAGTGGGATATAGAATGAGGGCTCAAGTCTATAGTATCTGATTCAAGTGCTTTTTGCACTTTAAACATTTTCAAAATTTTCTGATACTTGCTGTCTGTTATTGGCACTAAATAAATAATTATAATCTGCCTTGTATCATATAACATATCTCTTGGGTCAGAGTAAATGAAATAAAAAAAAATTGGAGGAAATGGTCTCTGAAACTGTATGCCAGTGCTTTTCATTTCAATAGGAAACAAAATAGTTCCTTGTATTTTGTCAAAGAACTTTTAGTAGTACTAAAAAGAAGTGATAAAAGAGCTCTCATGAGTGTTGATTTTTGCCTTTTCTTATTAAAACAATTGCTGCCAATTCTTAAGAGTGTTTAAGCCAAGTGAGTGGGGATATCTAAGTTTCCAGGCATACTTTTAATGATTGATATTAGAAATTTTTAGCATAGGACAGTCCATCTCCAGTTCAAAAGCATAAAAATGATCACATATGGAAAAGTAACTAAGAACTACTGACTGTACTTGGAATCAATTCAGCTGAAGGAGAGTGGAGAGGTAAAAGGCAATGGTTGATCTTTTACCAATGGTTGACAGTGTAGTAGTGAGGGAGAGATAGTCTGTTAATGCTGCCAACAGGAAGAATTGATTCCTTTTAAATAAAATATGAATGCAAATTTATTATAATATTTTACCCATTGAATTTTATTTAAATGAAAAAAGGAACTAAACAATTTTAGTTGTTTGCATATATGGTCAATATTGTTTTAAATTAATGATATATTTAAACATTAAAATGTTTTCTAAAAATCTGACTTAATTAATGTACTTTCCTACACATATACACTGAGTTCTATACAAAACAGGTTAATTTGAGTAACTAACAAATTTGGTCCTACATAAATTCAGTTATTATCTTTGTAAAGATCATTTTTCAAGTCTGGATAATATAAAGCACAGTCTGTTTCACATTATCAACCACATTTTCAATCACATTATCAACATTTCTAAATTCTAAATTCATCTCAAATATATATTCAGAATAGAACTTGTTATCTTTCTCCCCAAACTGAGGCTTATTTAGAACTTCAGATTTCTGTCAGCATCATCACCATCCTTCTAGTCAGTTAGGTTCAGAAATTTGGTGTTATCATAAAGTTTTCATTCTCACTCACCCCTCAAATTCAATTGGTTGACAAATGTTGTCATTTCTATAACCATAACATTATTCACATGTATCATAGCTATTCATGCAGCCATGAGTCTAATTAAGGATCCTATCACCTCTTTACTAAATCATTAGAATAGTCACTTATTCATTCTTTGTGCCTCAAATCCCTTCATGCTTTGAATCCATCCTCCACGCAATCACCAAATTAATTTTCCTAAAGTATAGCTTTAAAGTATCATAATTCAACTAATCAAGCTTCAGCAGTTTTGTCATCTCTAATGTTACATAAAATTGCTTGCCTTAAGTTTAGCATTAAAAGCTCCTTAAAACTTGGTGCCATTGAACCTTTTAGCCCCATTATACACTGTCCTTCTGCATTCTACAGCTGAAATTAGCCTTTTTGATCCTCATATCTGAGACTCCCACTCCCTGTACAAGACTTTTGCAAAGTTTTTTTTTTTTTTTAATGTAACTGTAATGCTTTTCTTTTCACTATCATTGGTTTTCCTTGAGACTTTGCTCAAATAGTATTTTTTACATGAGGCCTCAGCTGGTCACCTAATTGTTAGTGTGACCTCCTCTCCTTCCTCCTTCACTTAATTTTTATCTTCTTTTAAATTAAATTGTTGATTCTTTTGTATGTATTTTGTATCTACCTATATATGTACTTGTATCTTCTGTTAAAATGAAAGCTCCATTAGGGCACTGGATACTTTTGCTATTGTCTTCATAGCACTAAAACTTTGCATAGTTCTTGCTACATAGTAAGAACTTAATAAATATTTGTTCATTGATTAATTCCTATGAAAAAAGCACATTATTAGTTATTTCAGGAAATGAAAAATGTAGATAATTTGTAGATAAATTTTTAGATAAGAAGCAGTTTTTGCTATTGCAAGGAAGTTCTTCCTTATTATCTAAGACAAGCAGAAAATGACATCAGATTTTAACAGAGAAGGAAAAAAAATGATTCTGAGCTAAAGTATCTTACAGACAGTGATAAATCTGTCATTTTGAACTAGTTTGAACTACTTCACAAGAACATATTGTTAAACTTTCAGTGTGAGCATTTTCATTTCAGAAATAGGCAAAAGATACAAATCAGGGTTTGACAATGTTTTATTGATTTCTACATTTTAAAAGGTGATAGAGACAATGTTAGTAATGCAGATTAAACTTTAAAAAGCACCATGTGCTCATTTTGAGGGAGAAAACCAGATTGTTAAATATTCATGGATAGACCTATGTTTACAAATAGTTTTTTTTAAGCTTTCTACCCATGATCATATTTATACCATGTGGAATATTTTCACAAGATTTATCCAAATTTATGTGAAATAGAGATTTTTTCTAGAGAGAATGTTGATGATCACAAAGCAAGTGACTTGCTTCTTACTAAATATGTGGCTTTGGACAAGTTCCACCTTCTCTCAGAACTTCAGCTTCTTCATTTATATAATGAAGATTTTAAACTTAATACTCCCTAATAGTCTTTCCATCTCTTAATTTTATGGCTACCTTTATTCTTACATTTTCATTTATTTAATTTTTGCGTATGTATGTCTTTGCTCCAAATCCTTACAAACAGGCCAAGTAAAATAACAAATAAACAAAAATGTCTACATTTGGTTACATTATATATGTTCGCAAAGGACATGTCTCTGAACTGTGAGAAATCCCTTAATCTTTAATTTCCCTGCCTTCAGATTTCTCAACTAGACAATGATGGGTTTGAACTAGATGGTTTTTGAGGTCCCTAAACTAAAACTAAAAAACTGATGATCACATAATAAATTTGGTCAGTGTGAACAAACATCTTTTGAAATGCTAATCTTTATGTGAGGGAAAAAAATCAATGCCTATTGTAGATGGTGCTTATTAAAGTATATATTCATTTGATTATAATGAACACGGTAATCTGAAAGACAAAACCAATGTTATGGTTTACACATTATTTTTTAAAAGTAATCATAACTTTACCAAATGAAGAGTATATGTCTTCATTCAGGAAAATGCATGAATAGGCTATTATGGATAAAACATTGTGAGGTAAACAAAACTATACATTCTTACTGAGACCACATTTGTTGGTTTGAATTTGTATGTATAAATGTGCTTGTCTAGCTAAATGTAGAGAAGCTCTTAACAAAAACAAAAAACAAAAAAAAGAAAGATTTAGTATTCATTAAGTGATGATTTTTTTGGTAATGGCAGTGCATGAAAAATAAAAATTACAAAATGGCTGTTGCTCCTGAGAAGCTCCCTTCTTCCTTCTGCAATGAGGGTATCATAAAAGGAAGAAAGGCTACTAAAAGTAACATCAATATTATACCAATTTATCTACTAATGCTACTTATACAATTATTTGATACACTACTAGAAAAATGACCACACTGATATTGATTTTCTTCTTATAAATGAAGCAAAACATACAAAGTTACAGCTATAAAGTTGACAAGTTCAAAGGTAATTCTTGAAAAGAATACTAGCTGAGGTATTTTCATCATGTACCCAATAGTAACAAATGATATTTCATAGGAAATTGTCATTTTTTTCTTGGCAAAGTTCATTATAAGTATAAATAAAAATGCTTGTATTTCCTTTATCGCATTATTCTTTCTTGTAGATACGATTTCTCCTGCACAAAAAAATGATGTGTGGCAATAACTATACATATATTCGATTTCTTAAGTATTCTAACATAATTATCATGTAGTGGATATCCTGCTATCTAGGGGAGGGGTGGGAGTAGGGGGGAAAATTTGTAACAGAAAGCTTTGTAAGGGTTAATGTTTAGGAATTACCCATACATATGTTTTGCAAATAAAAAGTATTAATAAAAAAATAAAAATAAAAATAAATAAATAAATAAAAATGCTACATTAATGATCATGGCAATTTATTAATCAACATGTTACAGATGACTAAAGAGATATATTCAGTTGTACATGTGGGAAAAAAATCAAAACAAATCAATATGGACTTGAAATAGGTTAACAGCCTCCTAACTCTAGCTCTGGGAAAAAAATAATTGATTCAATACTTGGTGACTTTATTCAAAAGTGGGCATAGAAAAAGAATGCAAAACATGCTGGAAAACATGATTCTGTATTTAGAAATGAAAGAGGTAAAATATTTTTAGACCAATCAGAAACCTAACATATGATATTTTTTTTTCCTCAAGAGAGACACGGTGGATATAGTATACGTTGAAAAATATTGCTGAAAAGAAAGAAAAAAAGGAAATTAATATATTTCTAAAAGTAACAAGTTACTGATGTGGAAGACAATTGAAAATCATCTGATATGCAGTTAGATCATCAACTAGTTAGATTGTTAGTCTTGTTCCTTTGTACTCTTATCCAATCACACTTTAATAAAGATCAACTTTGAATTACTTCCACCATTTGCCTCATTTGATCCTACTTACCTAAGGCCAAATGAAGCTGAAAAAATGCATTAAACAAGCTATTTAATTGCACTATAAATTTATGTTCTCTACTCTCAACTGGGTCCTCATTACAGTAAGACAAACAATTTCTGTCTCCTTTATTGAGTAGTTATCCCAATTTTCATAGTTCTCAAATTTCTCCTTAAGCCTCCCATGGCATTCCCCTCTCCTACTCCCACAAGGAAAAGGAATGTAACTGGTATGTTACCTAAAAAAATTAAAACCATTGGATGAAAACTTCTTTCCTTCTCATCTTAAATCCTTCAGACATCTTCTTCTTTACTCCTCTACTACTGAATAACTTTTCTTCATTCTAATTTGGGATAAATAAATATCCTTTCTCCTTTTCATAACCAACTTTTATACATGAATTTTTATTCCTATTCCTTCCCAATTTCTCCAAAAAATTCCCCCCACTCTCATACCCCCTCTCTCAACTTCAGTCTCTTTCTAATTCAAGGTTTTCTCTTTGCTACCTATAACCAGAATACTATCGACTTTATATATCACCTTCATAGCTACCCTCCTTGTGACAACTGTCCACATTTGGCATTTCTACTGCTTTTCTCCTGTTACTCTTTTCTAATTTCTCAGCAAACTGGTTTTGGCCTCATCATTCAACTGAAACATCCCCTCTCCAAAATTAAAAATATTCTCTTAATTGCCAAATCTGGTGGCTATATTTCAGTCTTCATTCTTGTTGTCCATTCTGCAGCATGACATAGTTAATCACTTTCTCCTTCTATATGCTTTTTTCCCTCTCTAGGTTTTTGGAATGCCAATAACTCTTTGTTATCCTTCTATCTAACTAACCATTGTTCCTCAGTCTTTGTACTGGATTTTTATTTCACACAGCAAGAGTTGAGTGTCCCCCTAGAACTCAATTTGGGGCTCTCTTGTCTTTTTTCTCTATAATGCTTCATCAGCATCAATTAGTTCAATTATAATCTCTATTTAGATGATGTCCAGCTTAGTTGAAAACAACAGAACACTTTGAGAGAGATATGGGAGACAATAAGAGGCAGGCAAATTACAATTACAATCACCTTGATCCTAAGATAGAGAGTCCAGGACACTGTACCTTAAAAAAAAAAGCACTGCCCCCTAATCTACTATATATGCTTCTAATCTACCCCCTGAAATCACTACTGAGGGAAGACATCATTATAGAAATGAGATTCACCACAAACTGTTTACCAAGTGCCACCAAACAGGCAGATAGGTGTAAGAACTCTAGGAATAGTTGCACCTCCTAGACCTCTGGTCCTGCTTTTAGTTCAGCCTTCACAGTCACAGTAAGAAGAAGATAGAAGACAATATCCATTCTCACCAATTCCCAGCCAATTTCCAATTCCATCCCCTCACCACCCCAGTTCAGGCAACCTAGGAAATCACCCTAGGGGATAAACAAGAGGCAGCATATGCACAGTAAGTTAAACCACCCCTACCACACCACCTTAACTCAAGGCTTAAATAGACACAGAAGGAGATAACCTAGGATTTTACATTCAATAGTCTTAGGAATATCACTTCTTCCAGATCAATGTCTCAAGCCATTATCCTAGGAAACAACCCCTGTAGGGATATAGTACACTTACAGGTGCTGTAGCCACAGCTACTAAAGACTCACAAAAGAGAATTCTCATCAATAAAATCCTTGGCACTGTCAAACAGGTCAACATCAGAAACCAATGTTATTTTATCAATGGAAACATTAAACAATCATTAACATTTGCTTTGCCACTGTATTCTAAAGACTGTGGGACTTTTCCACTTGAATTTCAGCTGAAGTCTTCCATATGTTACCTCACCATTTAGAATATGAGCTCCCTGAAAGCAGAGACTATCTTATTTTTCTAGTTGCATTATCAGAACTAGCACAATGCTTTACATATAATAAGAAAATGTTTGTTTCATTCATTCATTCATTCATAAACCCAGTCTTAGTCTCTCCTAAGCTAGCATTACTCATCACAAAAAAATTGGGGGATATTATTACACCTTAAGCATTATACTATGCCCCAAACAGAACTAATTATCTTGCACAAAATTCCTTCCCTCCTTCCAAGTTTGCATATTACTACTGAGGGTAGCACTATCCTCCCAATCACCCAGCTTCACAACCTCCAGGTCTTTACCTTCATTTACCACATATTCCAATCTGTTGCCAAATGCTGCCAATTCAAGGTAGAATTGTTATGTCATACATACATGCATAACATACATACATAACATCATATTATGCCATACAACATCTTTAATATATGTGTCCCTTCCTCTCTACTCACACAATCCCAACTAATTCATCTTCTCTCAACTGTTCTCCCTACTATGTCTCTCTGTCATTCCAATATAATTGAAAGTTTTACTACACTGCTGATTTTCCCTAAAGTGGAAAATCTGACCACCCCTTACTGATAGGCTCCTAAGGGTCCTTCCTTATCTCTAAGATTGACATTCAAAATTCTTCATGAACTAACCCCTTCCATCCTTTATTACATTTTATACTGTACTTCACTACATAGATCCATAATCAAGCAATGCTGACTTCCATGCTGTTCTTGAATACTATAATCTATATCCCATTTCTGTTTTTCTGCATAAACCATTCCCTAATCCCAGAATGTGCTGCCACCCAACCTCTCAATCTCTTTAGCTTCCTTGAACACTCAACTCAAATACCATGTTCTGCCAAAGTACTTTTCTGATGTTGCACCTTGACCTGAACTAGTAATGTTTTGCCCCTCAGATTTGTCTATCTATCCTGTACAGATAATATATGCAATTAATTGCATTTTGCCTCTCCCTTTGAGACCAGGGGTTGTCTGTCTTTGCCTTTCTTTCTATCCAATGTGAGTTAACAAATGCTTGTGGAATGATTGAATAACAAAAGTCAAAATCAACAACTTGCATAAAATAAAAAGTGAGAAGCCATTACATGACATTCAATTAATATCTCCAGCTTGACTTGGTTAAATAAACGATTGATACTGAAAAATGGGAAATGGATTGTTATTACTTCTTAGTGAATTTTAACTGGTATAAAAGTCTTCACAATGAAGAGGTTCAAAGAGTCCTTAGAAACTGACTCAACTAGTAAACACTTGAATTCTTTGCCAAGAAGCTCTTACAATATTGATTTACAGAAAAAAAAAATCATTTACAGAACATCTCAGAAAAGGATGGTAAAAGATTATAAGTCAAATCCCTATAAAAATAGCAAAATGAAACAAAATCAACCAGCACAAAATTGAGCATTAAAACATTCTATCAATGAGCAATAAAAAATTCTATCAATTGATCAATCAATCAAAACAAATATCAATAAAGAATAGAAAAAAATAAAAAATATCAAATGCAATATACTACCCAACATTTCTAGAGTTAGTTTTTTTCATTTCTATTTCATTACCAATAACAAAACTATATTCAGTAGCTTTAATTTTAACTAAACAGTAGTAGTTCTCCAGCCTAGAATTTGGAGGTATCATCAATTTGTGACTGCAGAGTCAAGAGCAAAGGCTCTGTGAAGGATATAGGATTAATTTACATAAAAATGGAAGTGACAGTAAGGATCATGAAAGAAAATTGAGGGTCATACTTTTACAAAAGAAGTGGGAGAAGGTATATTTTTATATCCCTTCTTGGTCAGATGGTTCATTATAATTCCATAGTATTCCACATCTGAACATTACTTTTCTATTATAAAGATAGCTTTCAATACAACTATCAAAAATAGCTAAGAGAAAAAAGAAAATTTTAGTAGAGGGCATACAGTCACATGACCTGACCCTCAACTCACTACCAACCCCACCCCAATCTTATCTCAAACTAAATTTTAAAATGAAAATATTAAAAGAAAAGAAATGTCAAATAAATGTTAATGATTTATGAAATGACAAAAGTGTCTCCTATTTTTATTCTTAAAATTAATAGTTTTTCATAGTTAGGCTGCTTCCTGACCCACATAACTAACCATGTTCCTTTGCAATCACATTCTGTTCTATACTTTTTCTGAGGAACTGTGTAGGAAGATCTGCTTGCTCTTAACTGTTTTTCTCTCTCTAGAGAAGGGGAAACAGATAGAAGCTTTTTTCCCAACACTAATCAACTAGAACACATTTTCTCCAATTAATGGTCCTTTCAGGCTATTTTCAGATCTTATATTAAGAGCCTTTTTTTTTTAGTCTAACCTATTACTCTTAACCCAATTAGAAACAATTACATACTATTCCTTCATTGTTCTATTTTCCCCATGTTTAATTATCCCTTTAAATACTCTGTCATTTCATGTTATTTTCAATTCTCTCATGGCAGATGACATAACCTAGAGAATCTAATACCAATGCATCTAAATTTGGATAAAAAGGTATGATCTGGCAAATTTCTATAAATAGAAAATTACCATAAGAAAAAGACAGGTCAGTTTATTAAATTCATCAAATGGTTTGGAATCACAAAATGACAGAAATTATATGTATCCCACAAAAAATGAAAATAATGAATCTAGATTAGTGTATACCAATTAAAATAACTATTAGAAAAACTTCTAGATCAAATACTAATTTTAAATAATTAGCTGCAATATGTATTAACATGCCTAGTTAAAAGTTTGAATCGAGATACAAGACCAAATAAATGTTATTTGACAATTTTTCATGCCAATATAGAAATGGAAAAATGGTAGTAATGTAATAATCAGCAACTATTATTCATAAACTTGAAAGAGCATAATTGAAATGAACAGCAGAAAATTGGGAGTAAGAAAGAAGCAGAAAAAAGGAGAATAATATTTCAGGTAGAAGCTTTTTCTGTAAAAAATGGAATTGAACCTCCCTAAGGATATAAGCCAATATTTTATAATTGTATGGGTAGGGACTGGGTCTATAATTTCAGTGTTATAAAGAACTTCCACGAGAGGTACATTTTATCAATACAAGTCAGCGTTTTCTCTGGGACTTACAGTTTTAGAGAAATTCCTGGAATGCCCACATTTGTCTAGGGTCAAATAGTCAGTATCTATCAGAGACAAACCTTGAAGTCCATCTCTTTGGCATTAAGGCTAACTTTATACCTACTATGCAATTTTGTTTTCTTTTTAAGTTGAACGAAGACTTGATGGTAAGAAGCAGATAGAAGATGTGAATTCATACCTCTCAGATTAGCTAAGATGATAGGAAAAAATAAAGACAAATATTGGAGGGGACATGGAAAAATGGGGACATTAATACATTGTTGGTGGGGTTGCAAAATGATACATCCATTTGGGAGAGCAATTTTAACTATGCCCAAAGGACCATCAAACTGTGCATACGCTTCGATCCAGCAGTGTCTACTGGTTCAGTATCCCAAAGAGATCATAAAAAAGGGAAACAAACCCACATGTGCAAAAACGTTTATAGCAGCTCTTTTTGTAGTGGCAAGGAACTGGAAACTGAGTGTTGCCCCTCAGTTGGGGAATGGCTGAATATGTTATGGTATATAAATGTTATGGAATATTATTGTTCTATAAGAAACAATCAGCAGGATGATTTCAGAATGGCCTGGAGACACTTACATGAACTGATGTTAAATGAAGTGAGCAGAACCAAGAGAATATTGTACACAAGCAACAAAATGATTATGTGATAATTAACTGTGATGGACTTGGCTCTTTTCAATAGATACCCCCCAAAAAGATGTGAATTCAGTCAAAAACAATACCTTAAAAATGTGCTCAAAAGGAAGAATGAGTTATATAACTTCCTGAACATTTTCACATTGAATGTAATTGAGTAAGTCTTTATTCTGTTATTACACAGATATTTCCCTAGGAGTTAATGCTATTCTCTGAGAAAATGTTAATCTGTAGGGAACTTCAGAATTTGGTATGTCTAGCCTTCTCTTTTTACAATAATGATATTGAGGCCTAGGGGAAATGCCAGTGATACAGCCAGAGTCTGGGATCTGACCAAGTTCAATACTTTATTCACTATTTGGAATCAATACAGAAAAAAATAAATGGATTACCTGTATAAGGTGAAAAGGCAAAATATATTTTTATATATTATATATCAAAATATGTATTTTGATATTCAAAAATGATTAATGATGAAATAAGTTTGATATTTTATAGTCACAGAAAAAATTAGTTAGGATGACATACTATTTGGCACATGTACCTCTGACTCATGCAAAACCTTTAAGACAGGTAAATCACTTTCTAGGACTAGCCAAAATAGGGAAATGCCATGGATGAATTCAAGGAGCCACTTAGTGTGATTACTTCACAGTCAGAAACTAAGAAAATGATATTTCATTTAACCATTTGAGCCATTCTATCAGGAGGAAAGTGAAGGGAAGGAAGAAAGAGGGATGGAGAGAAAGGGGGGAAAAAAGAGAAAAAGAGAGAAAGAAAAAATAAAACAAAATTCCAATGGATTAATTTCCTAAAAACTATGGATTTTAATTAGAGTGTTAATAGTGTTTCCAAAATAAAATATTACTACAAAAGGATAAAAACAAAAGAACTAAAATTTATTATGTTTTACTGTATTTTAAAACATTTTAATATTCTATAATTAAAATGACCAAATATGGGTCAGAGGATAGTTGAAAAAGATGGATATTCCTTCTGTCATAGCACAGGCAGAGAACTATGGATTTAGAATGGTATATATGCTGATATAGTCAATGATTATGTTGCATGGCTTTCTTGATTTTTTTTCTTTTTTTTTTTCATTTTATTAAAAGGAAAAACTCACTGGGATGAGCTCATAATGAGAAATGAATATGATATAAAAAAATTAAAAACTATTTCTAAAAAAGGAAACAAAACCATTTTAAGAGATTATGGCCAAAGCAGGAAAAAAAAAAAAAAAAAGAAAGAAAGAAACATCAGACTTAACAACAAAAAAAATCTACTAATGAATTCAAGCATCTTATTGTTTTTTTTTCCCTTTTAAAAATGAGAAACACTTTCTTTTGTTTATGCATGTGGGTAGATAGAACAAGTGGATTCTGTAAGATTATAAAAGAAAGCACAAATTCACATACTACTATATTTACATGTATTACACTATATAAATCTCAAAATATTCTCTTTCTACTTTTCCAAAAAAAAGGCAACATTATTTTTAAGGCAAGATCCTATATTAAGAAGGAAGAAGAAAAGAAAAATCTATAAAGAGAAAAATGTACTTTTCATAGGACTCTAAAGTTATCTGGTTATTATATATGGAAAGCAGAGAAATGCACTACAGGGCATGTAGATCTTAATGGTTGGAAGTGCTTATTATCAGATGAAATTAGGTGACTCAACATGGCCATTTAACTAATAATGTCAGCCACCACTCCTTTGCCCTCAATTTTTCCTCCCCACTGCTTACCCATACCTAGCAGCTGGACTAGATTCACAGCTCTCCCTTGAGAAAGTAAAATTTTTCATAGGTCACTTCTTTACTGTCCACAAATCCCCTAAGGCCTTCCATTATTCATGAGAATACTGTGGCTCTTTATTTTGCTAATCATGTTTCCCAATCTCTCCAACTTAAATTAATTGCAAAAATTTATTATCCAGGCATTCTCATTATTATCAGGTGTCAATGATATCTACATTATATCTATCCATATCTATATATCTACACACACACACACAGACATATATATCATAAAGAAAACAAAACAAAACAAAAAGGGCCCTACAAAGACTACTTTAGTTCAAAGTGAATACTTCCCCACTCCTCCCCAACTGTGATTTCTCTGGTATAGGGCATTTAAAATGAGGGAACTCCCTCTAGCACTAGAGATAGCCACCTGATCTGCAACTTGAAGTAATAAAAGGGACTTAAGGCCTCTGAGGTCAGTATAAGTCATAAGTAAGAATTAAAGCCTGCTCTTCCTTACTGCAAGGCTGGCTCTCTATTCAATATGCTGTACTTTTTCTTTAGTGAGCTCATTAACAACCATTAAAAAAAAAAAAAAAAAGGAAAAAGAAGTGGACTCTTTTAAGTCAGTATAGCTCTATAAGCAAACACATATATTCATAGCTTATTAATAAAACATGAAGAATAAGTGAAGTTAAAATCTGCCTTGAGAGGCAAAGGGCATTCTGTACACTTATCCATTTTCCCTAACATAGAAAATTAGTCATCTGAAAATGATTTTAGAAACTGTCCAGGGCAGAAAATTAAATATTAATTACATGGTTGTAAACATTTGAATTAACAGCTAGCATTTTTAAAGAATGCAATTAACAATGAATATGCAAAGGATCTTTGAATTTCATCTAAGTGAGGAAATCATGGTATGGGAATTCCTTCTCTCAACAGATCACAAATCCTTTATGATTTATTACCTAAACCACAGTGAGTTGCTTCAGGACACAAAGCAAGGTTACACCACTAATAGAGGCTGAGGGAAAATCCAAAAACAGATTTTCATAACTGAAAGGCTGGAATTCAATTGACTATGACCTACTGCCTCTCTGTCATCACTAACACCTGTTAAAAATTACAGGTGTTTTCCATGTAATTCAGGGTACAATATAAAATACAGTTGAACTATATCAGCTTCAACATCCAAAAGTTTTTGAAACAAAAGCTCAAAAGTTGGCAGGAATGGTTTCTATTTCAGAATTAAAGATATACAGGAGGAAATATCCTAATGTAAGGAAGTTTGAACAAGAAATTATTAAAATATTGGTAGCACTTAGATTTCAAGGGTAAGTGAAAATGTAAAAACGGGCAAGAATAGGAAGCAAGAAATGAGAGAAAACACTAGGCAGTGAGCCAGAAGACTTGCGTTCAAGTTTTTGTATCTCTAATCACTAGGTATGAGACAATGAAAAAATAGCTTTATTTCTTTAACTTTCCTTATAAGGAAATTTGCTAGTAAAGCTATGAAATATGATGAGAGGAAAAAAAACGGAAATTTTTTATAATGCCTACTTACCTGATAAGCATTCTTCTGGAGTATACTTTTAACAAGGATTGTTGCCAGCTGGCAGCTAAGCAAAGGAGTGAGTACTTCTAGCTACCATGTCCCCAGCTTTTATTTCCTGTAGTAATATATCTTGCTCAAAAATAAGTCTCAAAAAGAGCTTTCAAAAAGACTTCTGTACAACTTTCACAATAAAAATTTTGTTAAGTGCAGTCTAATTCTCTTTCCTGATGGCAGCCCATTCACATCTCATTTTTTGCTTTCAAAAAGAGAATCAGGATCCTGATTTTTATGGAATGTACTAACTAGATATAAACTAAAAACAGTCCATGAGAACTTAATAATAGAGGAAGGAAACAAAAGATTAGCTAATGCATTTTTGTTGTCTCTTAATTGGATAAATTCTTATCTCCATTTTAATTTGGGACCTAGAAGTTGCCCTCCCTTTCCCCAAGTTATCAATCTACCACTTTCAATTACGGAAAGAAATGGAAGAAAACAATACCCAGGGAGACCCTATACACATGCTTTATTTTATCCACTGAATAACAAGGAAGCTAGTCACCTTCTTTGGGGTGTACTTCAACTTTCAAACTTTCCACACCCTTACATGCCCTTTTGTCCACACCTACCATAGGCTCTACCCAAACTGCACCAGGATGAAAACTGTATATATGTATGTATGCCTATAAACACATATATTTAAACATTAAAGGAACATTTTAATAAGTATTTACACTTCATTACATTTTTCTAATGTGTGAAGAAGTTCATCAGGAAAATATTATAGAATTACAGAGGACTAACTTTTGGTTGGCAGAAGATTTAGGCCCATTTCAGAGACTTTTATAAAGCAAGATCCTATTTATGGAAGTCAGTCAAGAATCCAAATCTTAATAGTACTTAAATATTTAATACACCACAGATTGATGAGGTGAGAGGAACCTTTTTTCTCTTCTTCTTCTTCTCAGTATCCAGTGTAATGAAATACAGTGAGAGTCCAGCAAAATGAAGAGTAGAATTAAGAGGGAGATAGTCCTGAGAGTCAGGGCATTGAATTTTGGTTAGGGATCTCAGTGAGTGAACTGTCCACCAGAGCCACCTCATCTGGGGTGAGTATTCAGGACACAATGGAAAAAGAAATGACATCAGTGCCTTCTAGTCCCAAAGATGTGTCAATTTGCTTCAAGCATTCTCTTCTATTTGTTCTGTCCATTAACACCATGCATTTGTGGGAGAGGATGCTCCAGTTTCACTGGACAAATGTTTTATTACTATTTATTTTATGGCAATTTAGTAACTGCTTTGAGCTATCATCTGGCTGAATACTAAAGGTAAACACATTCAAGGGCTTAATTTCAGAACTGTAGAAGTGCAGATTACATTAAAACTCAGATAGCTG
The DNA here is from genome assembly GCA_023553655.1 of Myrmecobius fasciatus. Lineage (NCBI taxonomy): Eukaryota > Metazoa > Chordata > Mammalia > Dasyuromorphia > Myrmecobiidae > Myrmecobius > Myrmecobius fasciatus. Next base: position 245,532 of record JAJPUD010000428.1, on the reverse strand, counting down.
TCATCTGGGGGACTCATTACTGGAGTGTGAGTTGAGGAGTAGGAAGTAAACCAAAAGGGGTGCTACAAAATTTGCATTCATTTCATTTAAAAAATGAAAATAAAACAAAACCGAAATCAACATAATGACAGAAGATGGCATCACCCTTTTCTAGATAGAGAGGAAAGGGAATAAAGATGCTGAATATTACATATGCTGAAGCCAGGATCAGTATTAATCCCTTTTAATATTTGAGATTCAGGGCCATTCTTCCCACATTTTTTTTGATTAGCTAAAAGCCTTTCAATATTAGCTTCATCTGAATTAAGTTGTCCTTTGGGATATAAAAATTTACTTAAGAACCTTAAGCATTCCTTAGATAAGAAGACAAAGAAAGAATTTAACGGTCCCTAACTCCTTAGTGACTTATAAATCCTCCTCCTCCTCAATCTGTCTATTTATGAATCTTCTAAATGTATTTTAATCAGTAACTTAACTTAATTTACCAATAGAGTTTATTTGACCAAATTTTTTTCCTTAAGAGATACATGAGACTTTGATTCTGTTTAACTAAATTTGTTCAACTTTTATGACATTGAAGGAAGTAGGGGATTATGAATCTATCTTTTCTTCAACTTTTATTCCACCAGAAGAATGTACAAGATTGTAATACATAAAAGAATTATTTCACATGCCATATTAATGTAATTCTGCTTATAAGAAGCCTTTTCAGTATCCTCATAGATTTCTCTGGAGTCTGAATCTATGCTTCAGCATAATAATAAAACCAAGATTCTTACCTCCATAATTTCTGCATTGTGGTAGAAATAAAATATCATATCATACAATAAAATTGTGTGTGTGAATGTATGTATGTACTGGCAACAGGAGGAGATATTTTGTCAATAATATTATGTAAGTTCCTTTAACTTAACTACTTTTCTTTTTCATAAGGGCAAGGTCTACAATACATGGACATTGAAGGAATATGTCTTGAGGATTGGGGAAATACATCAAAAAATTATTATGATGTCAAAATGAAAGCTATCGATGCAGTTTTTTTTTTTTTTTGCTTTTTTTTTTTTTTGCTGAGGCAATTGGGATTAAGTGACTTGCCCAGGGTCACCCAGCTAGGGAATGTTAAGTGTCTGAGACCATATTTGAACTCAGGTCTTTCTGACTTCAGGGCTGGTGCTCTAACCACTGCGCCACCTAGCTGCCCCTCAATGAAGTTTTTAAAAGAAACAAAATGAATTGCATATATGGGAAACATTTTGCTACCTTAGTTTTTTTTTGTGGGTACTAAGATAAATTAAGTAGGATACTATATAATATAAAACAGATTATTAGTAATAGAAATATAAGCTTCTTGATACTGAAAAAAAATACTACAATGTCTTGAGGGCAATACAAATCCTAAGATGTCAGGGTAGGTAGTATAAAATGAAAAGTGAAAAAACATTAATATTGAAATAGAATGACAAGGGCAGTAAGTTATTTTTCATTTTTCAACTGCTTAAAACAAAACACAACCCAAGGCAAAAAACAAAACATCAAGCTCATGATATCTTTGTATCTAGATCATCCTAGGAATGATATTATAAGCTAGAAAGATAATATTTTCAGATATAGAAGGCTGGAATTTCAGATTTTGAAAACTGTCCACATGGGGGAAAAAGACTCCAAGATGCTAAACTGTTTTAAGAAAAAATTTTAATTCATTTAGTAAACTGTACTTCATCACCTATTACAAAAATACAGGCAAGTTTTATGGAAATTTTGATAATTATGCATATTTGCATGAATCCTGATGAGAATACCACCAAATGTATCCTTGTTTTTTATTATGATGTCAAATACTGTCACATATCTCTAGGGGTAATACCTAAAACTCATTGTTCAATATCTCTGCATTCTAGAGGACACCTTATCCATACCAG